>CM068963.1:6225665-6242324 GCA_035128595.1 Eptatretus atami
TAATACAAGGAGTGCTGCCTGAATTTGGTCATTGTGAAAATATTGAAGTTTAATTATTGTTTTACTGAAGGTTCCAGTGTACTTAGTGGTTCAACGTATGGGATTGCTGCTTTATGAGGGTCAAGCTTGGTAGTTTACGGTATTGTTGGAAAAATGAGCAGGGCTGGCAAGGCACATGAGAAGGTCATAAGAAGACTTGAGGATGCACGATATTTGCAGTTTTTGTCCTGAGTCAGAATATGGAGGCACTGACTTGAACCAACACGTGAGCACCCCACATAGTGGGGGCAGATAACAGCAATTTTTGAGAGGAATCGTGCAAATGATGATACAAGCATCAAATTTGGCAACATTGTTCTCCAGGGGATTCTAATCAAATCTGCCTGATTGGCCATTTGAAAAATTTGAAGAAAAAAAAAAAACTTCAAAAAAGTCAAGATCACGAATCAATGTTGGATGCTGGCTGAGATTGGTGAATGTTTCAGAAACATCATCAAAGACGTTCCAAGTCTGCCATGCAGTTTCTTCCCTTTACCGTGAAGGCAGACACGACGTCACATCAGTGAACGCATGGAAGTATGGGATCCCTCTAGCTTTCTCAGGCCTATTGCAGAAACTACCTCATGGACTGGAATCCATCGCCCTTGGCTCCTTGGCCAAAGGCAATCCACATGTTCTCAAGACCTAGTTCCTGTAAGGATGGCAGTAAGATATTGCTATGACTAGTACGTCCGTGTCATTAGCCTTAATGATAATGGACTTGCTCACCGTCGTTGCATCCCTGGCGTGTACAAATATTCGGTGTCAGCTTCTTCATGACAACATGGAGACACAGCATCCAGTGACTTCCTTGTGTTGCTAATGGCATCTTCTCATTTTGTGACAATGACTGTGCTTGTCGTCTGTGCTTCACACATCTTTTCCGCAAGGAAGTGAAACAGCTCAGTCTTGTTGCTGTCATCTCGAAAAAGCTCTCCAGTTACTTGGGGTCTTACTGGTTCCTGTCACTCTTCTTCTGATTCCTTGCCCCCTTTTGACCTTGCCTGGGACTTCAGACGACTTCTTGTACACATCAAACACTACGTCCACCCTCTCGTACCTGGCACATAGGATTCCACCTTAGGGATGATGTCTTCTTTAGCATAGTCATCAAATATCTTTGAAGTGCGTGGAGGTAGGGCATTGATAAGTGCTGAGCCATCAATGATGACTGCATTCCCCTTGGTTCTCTGTCTGGGATGTTCACTTGCCTTCAAGAATTTCAGCCAGCTGTGACTTCAAATTTTTTTGAAGTTTTTTTTTTTCTTCAAATTTAAAAAAATTTGGATTTTCAAATGGCCAATCGGGCAGATTTGATCAGAAAGCCCTGCAGAACAGAAATGCCAAATTTGATGCTTGTATCATAATTTGCACGATTTTTCTACTATCTACTACACTAACATACACTTCCCATGGGCAGATCATGGTGTGGTCAATGAGAGTCCTGCAACCATTAGGCTCTGGCTCTGTTGATTGACATAGCAAAGGAGAAACACACTGGAAACTGCAGTCTCTTGAACTCAAATGGGCATTCACTTGGGATCAGTGGGATGAAAACATTCTCCTCTTTAAATTCGCCCAATGGCAAATGTAACTTCAACTTGAACGGCACTTAGTAGCGTGCATACCTCCACCAAGCTGAACAGTTTATGTTTTGTGTCCAACCGATGGGCCAGATCTGGATCCGGACCTCAACCAAAATCTAATTGGCTTATTCTTGTCCCCTACCCAACTCACCCACCAAGTTTTGCCACAATCCGTCGATAACCTTTTGAAACATCCTGTTATATATCGTTTTTGGCCCTATCTCTCAATGGTGAAGAATAACTTCAAACATCTCAGATCCCGATATTCATCAAAATCTAATCAATTCATTCTTGTCACACAAGCAACATATCCACCAAGTTTTGTCTGAATCCATCCATAACTTTTTGAGATATCCTGCTCAAAGAAAAACAGACAGATACACAGATAAACAGGGATGAAAACATATAACTTCCTTCCTTCTTTGGTGGTGGAGTTAATTACGTGATACATGAGTTGATTTACCACCGGTCTGGAACGATTGCACAGTTTGGGTGTGTCATGGTTGTGTCGGAGCAAGATGGGGAATCCCATCTTAAGTTGCAAGTTGGGTGGGGGCACACTTGGGGAATCTAAAGAGTTGAGTACCATAGTTGGAAAATATCGTGGTCAATATTGGGAACAGTGTCAATGGACTTGTAGATCCTTGATTCATCAGGTATTTCTTTCAGTACTTCATCAGCAATATTGTGCACAGAGTCTTTTATCGGAGCTAGGATAACTCGTTCACACAACTGTGTGAGATCTTGATCGTGGCTCATTCACTCAGGGTCTGCATGATCCTTTGGTATATTGGGTGTTTTCTCCAAGTTTCCTGTGCTATGTGGAATCGGCACAAGTCCATCCATTTGATCTGTTTGGAGTTTCCATCACCAATTTAGAGGAGGGGATTGGCAAATTCTGCAGCTTCATCATTTGCATGTAGATCTACTCTCATATTTGTCCTGAGGGTTAATATGGCCATAGTCTTGGTTTCAAATATGCATTGATTTTATCAGTGTGTGTATCTCTTTGAATGATTGGTAATTTTAGGTGAAGTCACAAGAAAAAACAAGAAAAAGAGCAATCAGAGATTGCAGACACTCGCCAGGACTTCTTTTGAGTGGTGTAATTTTATAGGTTTTATGGTAAATCCAATATGGCTGCCAACTATGTGACCGATGATATCATATGTGTGAACCTTTTGTTCCTCATGGACAGGCGCTCATTCGTGTAAAGTTTCGCCTCAATTTGCTCAGCCACATAAAAGAAGATTTTTGAAGGTTTTTTTTTTTCAAAACAATATGGCTGCCGAATCACGTGACCGATAACGTATTTTTTTTTTCTTTTTCTGTCGAGCATTTTGTCCCAAGATGACCCTCAACATTTTTCTTACTAATCGTATGTGGCGTTCTACATCTGCAATTATGACGTCATAATGAGGGCACCTACGACGTCATAAAAAAAAGATCAAACTCATTCCCCATGAGGAGTACTTGCCACGTGCCAAGTTTCAATTATTACCTTGGTGGGGTTTCAGAAATACAGAGGTCCAAAGTTTTTTTTTCCTGTTTTCCAATATGGCTGCGACACCACGTGACCCATGATGTCACAATTTTTTTATTTTTTTTGTATACCTTGTCGAGGCTCGTGTGAGAGCGAACACACAATGCACAGCAAGGGGGGGGGCATGAGACAAGAGGGGAGGGAGTGGGATGGACAACACAGTGGAGAACAGACATTAGGAGATCTGTGGAAGGGAGAGGGATGGGGTGTGGAACATGGGGAATACAAGATGGACATTACAGGGACTTTCAGGAAGGAAAGCAGGGAATTTGAAGGAGGTGGGCTTGGTGGATTATCGGGGGTAGAAAAGATCGAGGATTTGGATGGGGATGATAAGAGGTGGTGGTGAACAGCTGTTTGGAAGGCCTGGAGGGAAGAATGGGATTGAATCGAGTGAGGGAGTTTATTCCAAAGGCGGGAAAAAAGAGGAATGAAAGAGTGAGGTGAGCGGTGATTCGTGATTTTGGTAGTTTTACCAGAAGGGGGTTGTTGGCGGACCTTGAGCGCCCTGCGGAAAGGTGGTTGGGTCAAATCGCAGAAGAAGCAGGGGGGGCGAGGATGGAGAGGAGACGGTAGAAGACAGAAAGACACCGACCAACCTGCGGTGAGAGAGTGAGAGGCCCAAAGACTCACCCCTCATTGCGGGAGTGCCAATGATCCGAAATGCCTTGGTTTCCACAGCGTGAGGCCGGAAAGGTGGGAGCAGGAGCACCAGCCCAGAGGGGAGAGCAGTACTCCATCAGGCTGCGGACGAAAGTTTTATAAGTAGTCAGGAGCTCAGGTGGGCCGAGGAAGGACTTTGCACGATGGAGGATTCCCAGTCGGCGACTGGCTTTGGAGGCGAGGTTTGAAATGTGGCTTTCCCAGGAAAGGTCATGGCAGATAGTGAGACCCAGAAGAAAGAAAGGACTTCTTCCAGAGGATTATTGAGAAAGTGGATGGGGGGGGGGTGGATCTAAACGGTCCTTTCAGAGAGATATTGAGAGTGTGAGATTTGTCCGGATTGAAAGACATGTTCCACATGTTGGACCAGTTTGTGATTTTACCCAGATCTGCAGTGAGTGAAAAGCTGCTGCTTGCCGGTCTGAGGGATGACCGATGGTACGGCAGAGGGTGGCGTCATCAGCAAAGAGATATAGAGGATTTTCCAGAGAGTCGGAGAGATCATTGATGAAAACCAGAAAAAGAACAGGGCCCAGAACGCTACCTTGAGGAACTCCAGCCTGGACAGGAAGAGGGGATGAAAGAACTCCATTTAGGGCCACACGTTGACTGCGACAGGAGAGGAAGTCTGCGAGCATGAGTGTAGATGGCCTTGGATACCATAGGAAGAGAGTTTGGTGAGTAGGGCAGTGTCAAGACCGTGTCAAAACACGTGATATATCAGGGATACGTCTCGGATTTCCTGTCCAGCATTGAGGACCCCATCCATTGTTGGGAGAGCAGAAGCAGCATATCCAGGGTAGATGACCTGGTCGGAAACCAAATTGATGATCGGAAATCAAGCCATTGAGAGAGAGGAAGGATTTAATGTTCTCAAGCGATGATGGATTCCATAACCTTGCTGATGTATGGGGAGAAGGCTGATTGGTCTGTAGTTGCAGGGATCTGTTTTTGCACCTTTTGTATGCAGGGCAGTAATGTTTGCTGATTTCCAAGCAGATGGCAGATACCTTGAGCAAATGAGAGGGTGAATAGAACAGAGAGAGGGTGAGCAAGAGCAGAAGAGCAGGTATTTAGGACATGTGGGCTGATGCCGTCTGGACCGGTTGCAGAATCTAGTGAGGTTTGACAGCAAGCTCTCCACCTTGTCATGAGAAAAGGACATAGAGTCCAGGGACAGTTGGTGTGACTGGGTAACGTGGGTAGAGAAAGCAATGGGTTTTGACACAAGATTTAGCTGCAAACACGAGTTCAGGCATTCAGTCTTTTCACGTGTGGTATCAGCAGTGTGGCCATTTGAGGTAAGGGAGGGATGGAGGGGGAACATACACCAGAAACAGATTTGATTAGATGCCACCAGGATTTTGAGGAGGAGAGAGGTTTGAAAGTTCAGACTTGAGCTTCAAAAGATGTTGTTTTCTGGCTCTCCTGAGGGTAGATACACACTTGTTCCGAGCTTTATGGAAGGAACTGAGATTACCCTCAGTTGGGTTTGCTTCATGAGGCAAGGAAAGTTGTTTCAGAACAAATGCCTCGCCACAAGTTCAGTGAACCAAGTGTGGGAGGAAGGGTACGACAACTGAAGACAAGAGGGGATAATCTGTGCATGAGGGAGAGCAAGTTTCTTTGAAAGAATTCCCAGGATGAGTTGATGTTGGAGAAAGTAGCGATAGGAGACCAGTCTATAAGTTTGATGGCTGCTTGGAGACCTGCCAGTCGGCTTGAGTGAAATGCCAGACTCGACTGCGGTGAGGTGGTTCTCTGATAATAGCCAGAGAGATGTCCACTTGACAGGACGTGGTCAGAAGAACCGATTGGAGCGGAGGAAGAGCAGCAGATATTGTCAGGGAAATTTGTCAAAATCAGATCCAGAAGAGATGGAGTACCATTGGTTGAGATCCGGGTCGGGAAGTTGACCGATTGAGTCAGTCCCAATGAGTCGCAGAAAGCTTTTGCTGAAGTGCCATGACAGGTGAGAGTACCCACACCTAGCCAACTGGCATGATGACAATTGAAGTCGCCACATATGAGGAAGAGAGAGTTTGGATGAGAAGATAGAAGTTGGTCCATGTTTTCGGATAGTGAGGTGTAGATGGAGTCATCACTGTTAGGTGGACGGTACAGTACACATATAAACATGAGGTGGGAGTGGGAGGGGAAGCCATTGCCAGAGGTGTTCCTGGGGGTGTGGGGAGTGGGGGCAGTGCATGGAGAGTGAGGAATAGAGTCTTTGATGAAGAGAGCAACTCCTCCACCAGGACGGGGCTCAGGTTTGTCATACCGGAGGGAGTAACCAGGGAGAGATACTTGGGAGTAGACACGTCTGGGGAGGAAAGTTTCTGTTGGCAATTATGTCTGGTTTGTCAGTGGCAACCTGTATGGAAAGATCTGAAAGTTTGAGCGAAGGCCCGGATATTTGAGGTCCACACTGTTAACGAAGAGGGAGGGGAGGAGGCTTTGGGTGCAGGGGTGGAGGGTAGGTCAAGGAGAGGGGGAGGTAAGGAGGGTTGTTGAAAGAGTGTGGGGATTTGCAGAATAGCTAGGGGAGGGGGCCGGATGAGAAGGAGAAAGGCTCTGTGGTGCTGGGGGAGAGGGGGGACAAGAGAGGGGGAAGAAGGCAGGTGAGGATTTGAGGAGGTGGAGTGAAGAGATAGGGGTGAGAGGGCAGTGGAAGGAGGCAGCTTTGTGGATGAGAGAGGGGTGAATGGTGGGTGAAAGGTGAGGGGGAGTTTTTGAGAGAGGTGAGAGGGAGGCTGGGAGGGAGAGAGTGTGATGGTTGCTTTGAGAGTGAGGGGTGAGAGGGGTGAGTTGGCACTGAAATTGGAAAAAAAGAATGGTTGATGGAAAGATTCAATTATCATTAAAACATTCTTCATGAGCAGTCACACCAATCGTGAAAATTTCATCTCAATCCGACAAGCTGTTGCAGAGAAAAACATTAATGTTCTGTGCAGACGGACAGACAGACAGACAGACAGACAAACAAATAAACCAATGTCACCAGGGTGACCTATCTTGCCAAAAGGTGACCACGTGTGACTTCTTTAAGGTCACACTGAGGTGAACAGAGCTGCTATCCACCAGGAGCGATCCCTTGAGGAATATCTGCCTACGAGAGATTCCGATGAGAATCGTTCTACAGAGTAACCATGAAAAATGTGTGTTTGCCCTCATAACGTCACAAAATGACGTCATAATGTCTCAAGCTTGACATATCTAGAAAGCACTCATCGAGGTGTTCAATTTGAGGTACTACACGATATGGTTCCTAAAACTTGAAAATTTGACCTTGGGGTCAAATATGTTTGACCTCAGGCGCTAACCATGAAGGTCAAGGCCAATCGCCACCAAAAACTAATCAGCTGAGCGCCAGACCATATACTACTTCCATAAAGTTTGGAGACGATTCGATTAAAATTACTCAAAAAATAAGGGTTTCGTCGACTCCCCTGATTTGCGACAAAGTGACCTTGACTTCAAAATTTTATGCGCTGAAAGGGACCTCTATAGGCCTCTGATATGCGAAGTTACAAAATTTCCAATGATAACTGTGCTCTGCAGAGTGATTTATACGTGATTACAGACAAAAAAAACAAACAAAACAAAAAAACATATGAAGGTCAAGGCCAATCGCCACCAAAATTAATTAGCTGAGTGCCAGACCATGAACTATATTCCCATGAAGTTTGAAGACGATCCGATCAAAATTACTCAAAAAATAAGGGTTTCGTCGACTCCCTGATTTGCGACAAAGTGACCTTGACCTTTGACCTTGACCTTCAAAATTTTGTGCGCTGAAAGGGACCTCTATAGGCCTCTGATATGCGAAGTTACAAAAATTTCCAATGATAACTGTGCTCTGCAGAATTTTTTATACGTGATTACAGACAAACAAAAAAAAAATAAAAAATTTAAATTTTTTTTTTAAAAAAAACAAAAAAAACAACAAAAAAACATACAAGCTGACTAACATATCTTGCAAAAACTTCGTTTTGGCAAGATAATAAACACAAACACAATCGGACCCAAATGCAATACCCTCTCCTTTGGTCAGGGTAATAACTGACACCTCCCACAGGGTAAGTGTTCATTCAAATGTCCTGCAGTGTTTGATAAGTGCCTCAAATGCCTGCTTGTGAGACATAGTGGATTCATCCCACATGATGAACTTGCATTTATTCAGAAGCTCTGCAGTTGCTGTGCCTTTGTTTTTTTAATGTGAAGGACCGCATTATCCACTCTGGCAAGATTCACTGGCAACTTGAACGCAGAATGTGCAGTTCTTCCACCTTTAAATTGTTTATCTGCTATTCCGGAGGATGCAACAGCAAGGGAAACATTGGCTCTCAATCTGATCTTTATCAAAAGCAGGTTAATAAGGAATGTTTTTCCAGGGCCACCAGGTGCATCTAGAAACAGCATGTCACCATCACGACTGTCAAAGAATTGCATTTATGTTATCATTTGCAGAAGCTTGATCGTCAGTCAAACTTGACTCTCTGTCAACAACTGTGGCCATGTCGTCTTGATCTTAATTAATCTCCCTATATGCAGATGACGCAGCTGCAGAATTTGCCAATCCCCTCCTCAAAATTAGTGATGGAAAACTCCAATCAGATCCCGTGGGTGGACCTATGCCGATTGCACATGGCAAGGAAACTGGGAACAAACATCCAACAAACTCAGGATCATGTAGACCCTGATTTCATGAACCACCATCAAGATCACACATGTTTGTGTGAATGGGCTGTTAGGGTTAGCTCCAATAAATGACTCTGTGCGCAACATTAATGATGAAGTTCTGAAAGAAAAACCTGATGAAGCATAGATCTACAAGTCCTTCGACAGTGTTCCCAACATTGACCATGTAGTCAATATATTATCCATCTATGGTACTCAACTCTTTAGATCCCCCAGGTGTGCCCCCACACAACTTGCAACTTAAGATGGGATGCTCCACTATGCTCCGACACAACCTTGACACATCCAAAATTGTGTAATGGTTCCCGACTGGTGGGACAACAACTCATGGATAACGTTATTGAAGCTACAATTGTGATTGGGCGAATTTAAAGAGGAGGATGTTTTCATCCCACGTATCCCAGTGATCTCAAGTGATTGCCCATTTGAGTTGAAGAGGCTGCAATTTCTAGTGTGTTCCTCCTTTGCTATGTCAATCAACAAATCACAGGACCAGAGCCTAAAGATTGTAGGGCTCTTATTGACCACGCCATGATTCTGCCATGGGCAGTTGTACGTGGGTGCTCACGTGTTGGTTCAAGTCAGTGCCTCCATATTCTGACTCAGGACAAAAACTGCAAATATCGTGTATCCTTAAGCATTCTTATGACCTTCTCATGTGCCTTGCCAGCCCTGCTCATTTTTCTAATAATACCGTTAATTACCAAACTGAGGACCTGACCCTCATAAAGCAGCAACCCTATATGTTGAACCATTAAGTACACCAGAACCTTCAGTGAAACAACAATTAAACTTCAATATTTTCAGAATAACCAAATTCAGGCAGCACTCCTTATATTACAGAAGGTTACAGAGGCACTTCTGTATTAGCTACTTCACAATGTTTTGAAAACTAACAGCCAGTTTTCATGTACATATCAGGTGTTCCAAAAAGACCTTGACAACTTTGGTTGTCAATATATTTAGAATCACAAAAGATACAATGATACCCTTTGGTTTAAATTACACAAAAACTCAAAATTTTGTGCACACAATCAATACACTTTAATGTGAGCTCCGTTTGTCGTGCGCAGGACGTGAAAGCGGTACACAAGTTCTTGCCATATTCGGCACAGAGTGTTTGCGTCCACCAGTGTACATGCAGCTGTGATCCGAGGACAAAGATCCAGCAGGTTTGCCACCTTGGTGTTGTAGACATCTTTGACACACCCAATGAGGGGGAGCACCGTCCTGTTAAAAAATGACATCAGGTTGCAGGTCTTCAATCTGTGGGAATGCGAATACTTCCAACATGTTCATGTAAATTGTTGAGGTCACTGTATCCTCCCCAAAGAAAAACGGACCCACCAAGTGGTCATGGAGAAAGCCACACCACCCCACACATTGATCTTTGGACTGTCACGTAGGTGTTCAGTGACCATATGGGGGTTTTCAGAGCCCCAGATCCTTACAATGTGTCGGTTGACCTTCCCCGATACATGAAAGCAAGCTTTGTCTGTGAATATGACCTTTTTCAGGTAATCTTCATCATCCTCTATGCGATTGAGCATTTCCAAGCCAAATGCCTTGCGTTTGGGTCCGTCATTTGGTTCGAGTTCCTGCAGAATCTGCACCTTAAAGGAATAAAATTTTAGTCTTTTCTGCAAAATCCTGTGTACAGTGGTGTTTGGTAGTCCCAGTTCTGTGGATGCACGTCGGATTGATATCTGGGATTTTGTTGAAATGATTCATGCACTCGTTCAACATCTGCTGTGCTTGCACTTTGTCGACCGGTACTTTTCTGTTTCTGACTACTTCCAGTCTCCTTAAACCTCTTGTACCACTCTTTGATACCAGCCCGTGATAGTGGATTCCTTCCATATCTTGTAAGGAAATTACGCTGAACTTGCGTGTCGGATCTTGTCTCGATGAACCATTCGACTGACTGAGCTTTCTCCTGTGGAGTCGCCATTTTCTTTTAAATTAAATCACCAGACCTGTTAATAAAGAAAACTTTGTAAGTTTCTGCATCATATAAACCAAAGGGTATCGTCGTATCGTTTGTGGTTCTAAATATATTAATGACCAAAGTTGTCCAGGTCTTTTTGGAACACCTTGCAAATCATCTTGGTTGCAATACTTTAAAAGGTAAACACAATACGTCATGGGAAATCACACGTTGATTCAAACAACCAAACAACCACCGCAGCCCGGTGCAACCGGGTTATCTCCTCGTGTGTGCACAGTATGTATGTATATACCACTCAGCCATTCCAGCCATATAAAGCTGCATACACACATAAAAAAATAAAAATAAATATATTCAAATTGCTTCTTCCAATGGAGAATTACGAAAACAAATTGGCCAAATGAGATATTGACGATAATATAATGCAGGTGCTGTGGAGTGAATATCCATCTGTACAAAGACTTGATCAATTACAATGATTTTAAAATAAATACACACAAGACACAGCTTGGCTTTGCACAAACTATTTGTCGACAAAGCTCGACATTTTGCATCACATAGTAAATGACACACAATAACACGTCTGCCTAACAACAATGGAGAATCTATGAGCGATGCATAATTTCAGCACGCCTCAAATTTAGTGACACAATTGCACAGACATTTCAATCGAAATGGACCAATAAACAGACTTATCAGTATGCTAGCTTTGTAAGATGGCAGATACATCCAAATGAGACAGGTGCAAGTTATTATTATGGTTGCACCTTTGTAGCCAAAGATAGCCCTTTACATAATGACATGTGAAAACCTGTGTGAGTAAATTTGTTTTGTGTAGGAGATGCTACCCACACAACAACCCCAATCCAAAGGTAAGGAGAATGCCATGCCAAAGAATAACTGAAAATACCAGAACTACTGCTCACAGGGGTTTAGGGAAGCAATTTAGAACTTGGTCAATGTGTCGGTGGTACCTTCCCTCCTCTTTCAAAAAACAACAAAAAAAAGTCTCTGACATCCACCAACCAATGCTAGTATACGATTCGCCCACTTATGGTCCATTTGAGGGATGGCTCACTTTGTGATGCAAAGCCGCATCTAAAAAGCACCGATCAGGCACAGTTTGTAGTTGAGCCAAGAATCAAACCCAGTCAGCTCACAGGTAAGTGTGGTACCATGCTTGCACCATCCTGCCAGACAAACATATATATGTACAAAATGCAAGTGCACAGACAAATGCGTACAAATGAAGAAATAGTACTTTTCATTGCAATCATTACCTTGAACTTCCTTGATGCATGTACAGCATTGACTAGAGGGAGGGCATATTATGTTGCTGTATGGAGCGAGTGTTTGTTCATGACCACAATTTCCCCTGCACATTTTGGATGGAGAAAGTTTCGACAGTTTTGAGAGGACTGACAAAATACAAATGTAAATTGGAAAATGCTGCTTCAAATAATGAGATTGTTATCTTTTGTACCTGGTCAAGGCTCGTGGAAGAGCGAGAACGTAGAACGGATGAGGAGGTAACAGAACAAAAGGAACAGTTGAAAGAGGGGAACAACAACGACTGACACACCAACAGCAGGGTTGAGGGACAAAATAGAGGAAAACTTTGACAAATAAGGTATGTGGGCATGTGAGGAAGAATGAGGGGTAGTGGGGGGGGGTGGGGATACATGGGTGGACAAGATGGATACAGAAGCAAACTCTCAGGAAGGAAAAAACAATTTGGAAGGAGGTGGGTTTGGGGGATTCTCTCAGTAAGGGAGCCTCGTGAGTGGGAGAGGCCATTGAGCTGACCACGTGCCTCGTGGTTGCATCAAGTTGAACGATATCTCATGGAGATAGGGAATGGCAGGCGGAGACCCTCTGGAGTACCAGGGATGCTCTCATACCTGGCCTGACTAACAGGTGGGGGGGGGGTGTTAATGTGGGATGATTGACATGGTGGTGAACAGCTGCCTTGAAGACCTGGAGGGAAGAGTGTGATTGAAGATAATGTGGAAGTTGGTTCACAGGTAGGGGAAAAAAAGAGGGAATGGAACAGTGAGGGTGGAGCAGTGATTCTGGATTTTGGAATTCTCTTGATTTCCTTATGTTTTGGAATTTTCTTGCAATGTAAGCAAGAGTGATTATCTTGCCGACATTAAATCTTCTATTTTTCTTTTTCCTTCAGAAAAAACTTTCCAGAAACCCATTTCCCAAGTTTTCTATTTAATACTCCTATGTTTTCATTACCCCACACTCCCAGATTATCCCTTAAATATACAGCAGGAAATTACTTTCCTAAAAAAAGACATTACTCACAATATCACATTTGCATTGTGAACCTTGATGCAAGCCAGGTATTTCATAATTCTTCATTTTTTAGGAGGATGTGGTGGGTGGTTGGCATATACAACCCAGCATGTATTCCAACAACAGTTGTCTCGAGATATTCAAAATCATTCGATACCGATGTGACAAAGACTTGAACATTAACATTGTTATATCAAGTAGCAGGGACTAAGTGGACAGATGAACAAGGTTAGCGAGTAGAAAGACAACGTAACAAGAGGTAAGAAAGAAAATGGAAGGATGATGAATCATCCCCATGTCAGACTGCTGGAAAGAGAAATATTGTATTGACACAGGAAGTGAATGCAACAGCCGAGATAAAGGAGACAAATATCTGAAGATGAGCAGACAAGTTGGGCCTGGAGAAAAGAATAACTGAAATTGTATTTATTATTGAACATTCTAAATAGGTATCTGTCTCTGTCTCTCTCTGCTCCATTTATCTCTGTCTTAGGTTCTCACCTTTTGCATCTATCCCTTTCATGAACCTTTATATCTGTATGTAAGCCTGGTTGTTGGCGTAACGGTTAAAGTGGCTGGCTTAAGATCTTCGGGTCTTGAGCTTGAGCTTCTGTCATGTCATCAAATAACACCAGGTGGGTTTACTCAATCTGTCGTCCTTCTGAGGTCAGCAAAACGAGCACCAGATTACTGAAAACAGAGGGCACTGCCTCAGTGGCACAGCCATGCTCCCAACAATGATGCAACCAGCAGCTGTGGGCTGCATACGAAATAAAAAGCACGAGCCTTGGATAAATATATATATATTTTTTTAAGTGATGTTTTGGGTATGATCATGGAAAAGAGGAATGCAAATGGAATCCTTGGGTAACCTTCAAACATTTCTTGTATCTTTGACATCAGTTGCTCCCAAGATTGCTTCGACAAATAACTGATCTGCCTTTTGCACTGGTGTGTCTCTCTTCCCCTGCAGCTATTCCACTCATTTTTCAAGCATGGGCCTGTAGTAAGGGAGGTGCTGTCAAGCAACTTTGTACTTCCTTCTCAACGTGTAAAGCTAATACGACAGATGGAAACATAATGTCACTTCTCAAAGCTGCCAATTGTGTCTGTCCTCAGGCAAATCAGAGCTCTTCACCAGTATCACTTAAAAAAGAAACTATAAAACCTGTTTTGTTCTTCAAAGACCCGGTGGTGCCTGGTGGTGGGTCTCTTGTTGGTGCTCCTCCTCCAGACGTGATCTGCATAAAAAGAACAACAATTTACTCCGCAGGGTAAAGGAAAGAACACCTTTAATTTTCTTCCAAAGCACAATGTACTCCGCCAAACCATTACTGTCTCCACTTTGCCCCCGATGTGCATAATAAGCACAATCCATAAAGACAGTGAGGTGCAGAGCCCACTCCTTCTTACACCACAGACCTTGTAGTGGCCTTTTGCCATCTCTTAAACATTATTAGTTTCTTCCTATTAGGCATACACCAATGCCCAGTCACAATAGGTCATGCACCAACTCACTCTTTATCATTTCCTTATTATGATTTTTTAAAATACAGATATTATTATTATTATGATTATTTTTATTATTAGCATTTTGTACTAGCAAATACTACCCTTCGCTTTGCTGACAGTGATACCAAGAGGGGGGGGGGGAGGGGAAGAGAGATTGGTGGGGGAGAGTGAAGTGGTGGAGGGGTAAGAGAGGAGAGAAGGGAAGCGAGGAAGGGTGGGGAAGTGAGGATGGAGGGAGAGTGAGGATCGGTTGGGGGGGGGGGAGGAAAGGCAGCGTGAGCCATGAGGTGAGAGGAAGGGAAGACAGACGTGCGGTGGAGCGTTAATTACGATTCATACTGTCTCATCAAAATGATTCTGCATAGAATAACAGTGAAGATGGAAACAAAATAATGTCTGAAATCCATTTTGTAACGGTCATACTATAAATACCACCCGCAGCCAAACACCGCCCAGACATGTCCGGAGATAAACACAGTCCAGAGACAAACAAACACCGCCCAGACTGATCTGGAGACAAAAAAAACACCACCTGGACAGGTCTGGAGTCAAACTCCGCCTGGACACGTACGGAGATAGAGACAGACAGACAGAAAGATGTGTGGGATGTGCTGGCTACACTGATTAGGAGGGGCGGAGCGAGGATGGGACAGAGAGAAGAGGGGTTGAGGAGGGGAATTAGCAGAGAGAAAATGTTATGCTTCATGAACAACAAAACACACACACGCACGCGCGCACACACGCGCGCACGCACACGCACACGCCACACACACACACACACACACACCAGTGCTTAGCCAATATCGGCAATTTTTTGGGAATCGGCATATTGGAGTCAGTGTGATTACCAACTGCAGTATGTACTGTGTGCACAACCCAAAACATTGAGTAGCTTTCACCCTTATTTTTGGGAAATTTCAATAAACAAACAAGAAGCGAATACTTCTATATCGTGCGGCTGGGGGCAGTAAAAGTCTAGGTTAAGAATGATAAAACAATTTTGCAGTTATAAAATGTAAATGTAGACACGGTGAATTAGCATGCATGATGGGAAGAGTTGTGACGTTGGACAAATTTATATTTATAGCCTCAGATCAAGGGGACGTATGCGGCCATAAGTGGTGACAGAAGACACAGGACAGAATAGCCAATTATATAACAGCGCGATGTCGCCGCGCTATAATAAAAAACAACGCTGCATCATAAACGTTTCAAGGAGATGTGCATAAACATTACTGTTTATAAACTGCTGGCAATCGTCATGTGACAGGTGGAGAAAAATTTGGCTCTGTGATTTAAAAAACACGTTAATACGGGAAAGGCTCAGAAATCGGGTGTTATCAAATATATTTTGCTTTGAAAATCACAAAGAGAAACCATTTAACTTTGTAAATCATGTACCTCTACCTTGTAGCAACTGCCAACTGTACATCCCAATCAGGATGCAAACTGTACCACTATCGACTGTAGGGCACTCGGCAAGTGGCTTAAGCACTCAAATTAAATGGTTGATAAGGAATGGCTGGCTTGGTAAGCGATAACAAGCTGGTTGGCAATGGCACATACCCCCCAAAAAACTAAACATCACCGATTTCTTAACATTTTCATATTTCACTCCAGATTTCGAATTATTTTGTCCACGTGATCCGATCCTCCAAACTCAAATTATATTTTACGGCTGGCTTGGCAAGCGATTAGCAATCTCCAATCCATCATGTTGAACACCTCCTGAAGACGCCCAAAATGTCAAACTATGTCCAAATTAGACAAATGAGAACTTTTTTATCATCATCGGAACTGATACCAAGTTCAAATCTGGAGCCTAAATGTTGTGATTTGGCTTGGTTTAAGAGATTCTAAAATCTAGAGGTTATGGCATGTGCAGAAATGAAATAAAGCCACAAATGCTGGCGTCTCCAGTGATTCGTAGCTATGATGATCCGGCATTTGATGGCATGAGTGAGGAAAGTGAAAAAAAACATCTTTCTCATTAATAAACGGTTGCGGCCTGTTCCAAGTCAAGGCATTGTTGAGCAGGCCGAACAAAATAGCAAATTAAGTCCCCAGCGAGGGAGAGCGAGGTAACCAGGATGCACCTTCAAGGCACCAGTGAGGTGGCCGAGGATCGCCTGATAAAGGATATAATTAAATAAGACCGTTAATTATCTTCAAAAGGGGTGTTTTAATTCACCCGAACACCCAATTTTCACTCTTGTACTTCCTTGGTGTTTTCTTAGTATGCATGTAAAGTTTCAGGCTGCGAGGTTTTATTGCTTTGGAGTTATGGAGGACACACACACTGACATACACGTTTATTCTTATAGATATATACATATTGTTGCGGGTTGGGGGTCGGGTGAGAA
>CM068963.1:6249951-6263019 GCA_035128595.1 Eptatretus atami
TTTACTACCTTGTCGTAGTCGTGTACAAATCCATTACATGTATGCACAATAAAGCGCTATACCATGTCCACAAAATATAAAATGTGACTGTTGAACCTTTCCATTAAAAAAGAAACTTACAGGGAAAGAGCAAACCCGCCCAGACATGTCCGGAGATAAACACAGTCCAGAGACAAAACAAACACCGCCCAGACTGATCTGGAGACAAAAAAAACACCACCTGGACAGGTCTGGAGTCAAACTCCGCCTGGACACGTACGGGTCGGAGACTAGAGACAGACAGACAGAAGATGTGTGGGATGTGCTGGCTACACGTATTAGGAGGGGCGGAGCGAGGATGGGACAGAGAGAAAGAGGGGTTGAGGGAGGGGAATTAGCAGAGAGAAAATGTTATGCTTCATGAACAACAAAACACACACACGCACGCGCGCACACACGCGCGCACGCACACGCACACGCACCACACACACACACACACACACACCAGTGCTTAGCCAATATCGGCAATTTTTGGGAATCGGCATATTGGAGTCAGTGTGATTACCAACTGCAGTAATGTACTGTGTGCACAACCCAAAACATTGAGTAGCTTTCACCCTTATTTTTGGGAAATTTCAATTAAACAAACAAGAAGCGAATACTTCTATATCGTGCGGCTGGGGGGCAGTAAAAGTCTAGGTTAAGAATGATAAAACAATTTGCAGTTATAAAATGTAAATGTAGACACGGTGAATTAGCATGCATGATGGGAAGAGTTGTGACGTTGGACAAATTTATATTTATAGCCCTCAGATCAAGGACGTATGCGGCCATAAGTGTGACAGAAGACACAGGACAGAATAGCCAATTATATAACAGCGCGATGTCGCCGCGCTATAATAAAAAACAACGCTGCATCATAAACGTTTCAAGGAGATGTGCATAACATTACTGTTTATAAACGCTGGCAATCGTCATGTGACAGTGGAGAAAAATTTGGCTCTGTGATTTAAAAACACGTTAATACGGGAAAGGCTCAGAAATCGGGTGTTATCAAATATATTTTGCTTTGAAAATCACAAAAGAGAAACCATTTAACTTTGTAAATCATGTACCTCTACTTGTAGCAACTGCCAACTGTACATCCCAATCAGGATGCAAACTGTACCACTATCGACTGTAGGGCACTCGGGCAAGTGGCTTAAGCACTCAAATTAATGGTTGATAAGGAATGGCTGGCTTGGTAAGCGATAACAAGCTGGTTGGCAATGGCACATACCCCCAAAAAACTAAACATCACCGATTTCTTAACATTTTCATATTTCACTCCAGATTTCGAATTATTTTGTCCACGTGATCCGATCCTCCAAACTCAAATTATATTTTACGGCTGGCTTGGCAAGCGTTAGCAATCTCCAATCCATCATGTTGAACACCTCCTGAAGACGCCCAAATGTCAAACTATGTCCAAATTAGACAAATGAGAACTTTTTTATCATCATCGGAACTGATACCAAGTTCAAATCTGGAGCCTAAATGTTGTGATTTGGCTTGGTTTAAGAGATTCTAAAATCTAGAGGTTATGGCATGTGCAGAAATGAAATAAAGCCACAAATGCTGGCGTCTCCAGTGATTCGTAGCTATGATGATCCGGCATTTGATGGCATGAGTGAGGAAAGTGAAAAAAAAACATCTTTCTCTTAATAAACGTTGCGGCCTGTTCCAAGTCAAGGCATTGTTGAGCAGGCGAACAAAATAGCAAATTAAGTTCCCAGCGAGGGAGAGCGAGGTAACCAGGATGCACCTTCAAGGCACCAGTGAGGTGGCCGAGGATCGCCTGATAAAGGATATATTAAATAAGACCGTTAATTATCTTCAAAAGGGTGTTTTAATTCACCCGAACACCCAATTTTCACTCTTGTACTTCCTTGGTGTTTTCTTAGTATGCATGTAAAGTTTCAGGCTGCGAGGTTTTATTGCTTTGGAGTTATGGAGGACACACACACTGACTACACGTTTATTCTTATAGATATATACATATTGTTGCGGGTTGGGGGTCGGGTGAGAAGACCACTGGTGGGGGGGGGTGGAAGCTGTCTCGGGTTCCCACCAGACTCCCCGGAATTGCAGGCCGTTGCACATGGATAATTCCGTGATGCGGCGGGTCGCTTACTGACCGTGAACGCCAATAACTCAACCATGTGACCAAGGTCCTCCCGTCTATGGGTTAATTGGATTACCTAATTAATCATGTGACCTAATGACCAGGGACACGCCCTCGGTATGCCTTGTCCAAACAGAATCACTTTACCGGATCAGATGCAGCCGAGCGACACTGCCAAGGAAGTACGGCTAAAAGGAACGGATCGTTTGGAATAAAGTCCTGGCTAAGTTAGGATATGGACCATGCTGGACAATGACAGAAAAGACAAGAACGAGCTGGGAACATTTATACAAAGGGATTTATAAGGCAGGCGAGGAAAGATATGTGGCACACTGAATACAGCTCTCATTGTGGTGTGTAAGCAGACGTAGGAAGAAATGTGAGAGGTGCGGTAATATACAAGCAACTTACAAAAGCAGACACAGAGCAGAGTTATCCCGATATAATTATTGTACATCTTAACTTAAGCGAGGACAGACGCCAGGAAACACACGCGGCGCGCACATGCACGCACGCACGCACGCACGCACGCACACACGCACGCACACACACACACCACACACACACACCACACACACACACACACACACACACACCGATGAAGAGGAGTTAATGAAGAGAAAAAGGAGAGGAGATGAGGCTAACAGTCTCTCAATACCTTGCACGATTGCCCGACTGCGCCACCAGTAGGTTTGGGGGGATGCTCCACTGGGCGGTACCTCCCTGACAGCTGGCGTGTCGTCTCTTGCTTCGTGGCACTCGTGCAGCTCGCGTAGGTCCAGAGAATGAGACGCGACCATCGGGCTGAAGAGGGACTGGGTGGAGACAGAAGCCATTGGGTGGAGAAGGGCGGCAAGGTGGTGAAGAAGGCGGAGTCAGCAGGTGAATTGGTAAGAAGAGCAAGCCAGCAGGCGAATGGGTAGGTTGTCAATCTCAAGCCAGACAGAAAGAGCCAACAGGAATGAAGACAGGAACGATGGGCAGGAACGACGAGCAGGAACGACACACTAGCGGCTCCGCGACCCGTCCTTTTATAGATCCTGTGGTGCGGCGGAGTGACGACGCAGAAGCGTGTCGTCATCTGAATCGGGCGCTCTGATTGGGCACGGCCAGCACATGGTCCGGCCACCATGACCAGAAACGGCTCCACTTTACTTCCGGCCAGATTGTTCCAAGCTGCGGAATCGTCTCGCTCCGAGCACCATGACACAAATTGCCCTGCACCAAACTCCGTGTATTTAATACCTTACACCGAACCCTGTGCCATGCCCGGGTGACCCACGGTTGGCGCCGGTCAATGTGCCTGCTCCGTGGTCCGCCACACGGCTGAGCGATCCGGCCGCACAGCATGTCTCTGCCTGGTAGCAGCTGCATCGAGGCGGAGGTGCGGGAGGATGTCTGCCGTCTGCAGGAGACATTTCTGGCCGTCGTGGTGAGCGAAGACCGACGGTAAGGCGTTATTGTAACCCCATGCACAGACCCGACCAAATATGTGTGTTATTCGAGCCCCGTTCTGTACGATGATAAAGTATCATGGGTTGTGCGCGAGTCTGCCATTGTACACGTGGTCAGCGCACGGGTCCGCCCGCAATTGAGCATGCCCGTCCAGTGCGCGTGGGTCCACCATTAAGCACGTGGCCATTTTTCAAAGGCGGTGTTGTGTGCACAGTGCCAGCCCTGATCTGTGTCAGGGAATGATGGGAAAAGTTTGGATATAATTATGATGGAGATTGGGACTGAAAAGGGGACAGATATATTTATTAATGGAGATTTGGATTGAAGAAGAGTGCGCTGCATGCATCCTGCATGTTGTTAGCATTTGGTGTGTTGGTTATGCCTCTGATCACCTGAACAGTGGGTGGCGGGTCGGCGCTGTGGGGCACGTGCTCCATGCAGCACTGGCGTTTTATGTTGGCTTCTACTGCTGCTCTAGGTCTTCCATGAGGACGCATTCTTACGCGACGGGCGTGGCTGTGGTTTTTACAAATGGGTCCCGAGCGTAGTGCCTGCGTGCCTCGCGAGGACCCCTTACTTGGATTTACCTCAGGAATAGCGATAAAGAAAGAGTAGGAATGAAGTTCAGAGGTTTAATCAGACCTAACTATGAGATTTTCACAATGCACTGTCCCATTCAACCCACTAGACAAGAAGGAAGGGACTATCTGAACGTACATTAATGAAATAACTGACTGGGGACCACTGTATGTTGGCCGCTATTGGTGTTGGAGGATGCGATTTCCAGAACTGCAACTATATATATATATATAAATATATATGTATATATGTATATGTATATATATGTATATATACACATATATAGTGCAGAAAATTGCGGAAGCGTGTATTTTTGCAAGAAATGGCAATGATTGTAGGAGATGGACAAATTGAAAATGTACATTGATGCAGCATGAAATACAATCACACACATGATGTGATATATTTACATTTATCAAAAGTGTTTGAAAATAATAAGCAAAGGTAAGTGATCTGATCGAGGAAATCCCGGTGAAATAGCATGAATGTGACATTCACTGGGAGCCAGTAGGACGTCACTGCATTGACCAATCGAATTGCCTTACAGCAAAACACCACTGTGATACATATTGCCGGTACCCGCTTTTTTATTTGCTGTGCCACAAGTCACATCGATTTTACGACTGCAGTTTAAACCTAAATGATATCCCAGAAAACTCACGGAAGACTGAAGTTCCAAATTAGTTTTAGTATTCTCAAGACGTAGCGTGCATCAGATTGTTAACAGTGAAAGCGATGCCAGTTATGGTGCAAATGTTGTAATTGCTCCTGCAGCTATATGAACGATCAAAGCACATTCGTGCCAGAGGATTGTAGAATGCACGCTCGTAAGCAGATGCTTCAGCTCCACTGAGCTTTTCCACTGGTGCAGTGCTGCATCAGCATTTTGGTTTTTAATTCATCTCCAGGTAAGTTTATTATGGAAAGGCAGTTGAAAGTCCGTATGCAAGCAGCGGCTTATTGTGCTTGACTGGACGAGACAGCATGCTCATATACCATTGAGTCTGGGTCACTCAACATATTGATCACTGGGACTGTAGTCCCTACAGCCTCCATTAAATTAGAGGGCTGAGATCAGAGATCGCTCGTGGTTCCCGGTATAGTCAACTTGTAATATTCGCCAATTGGTAACACTTCAAATTCTGCCTCATAATTAAAAAAGTGAAAAAATTGAACATCAGAGGGGGGAACTATAATTAAATAATTTAACAATCAAATAATTGAAAATTGAAAAATAAATAACCATAATAATAAATAAATAATGGAAATTATTGTTCAAAAAGCAGTACACCACGGGCACAAAGACAAACCACTTAAAGCCTCCCTCCCCTCCGGGAGCCATAAAAACCATTTTTTTTTGAAGCAGGAATTACACCACTCTGAATATTGTATGAAGTCTGTCGTAGAAACAATGTCGTTTATCCAAGCAATGTAATTATATGTAATAATTAATGAGCGGCTGACAGTGAAGCTAATGAAACCTATACTTTGGAAAAGAAACTGAACGTTCACTCATTATATTGATGTAAAATGAGGCTTTAGAAAGGATCAAGGCCTGACAAATTCTATTTTCCAATCCCTTTAAATCACAGTGCTAATTCTCCAGTGCCCTGATTACCGATGTTTTCAAATTCTCTCAATCACAACCATGTTACAATGTTAAATTGGCTTAAAGACCAAAGGAGGTGAAGCCAAGAAAATCACATCGTTGCCAGAGCTGCGGAAAGGATGTCATTGAGTGAGGCTGGATTGAGACTTTTTTTTTTACCACGTTGTGAGGCGGCTCGGGCGACAGTCGACTCGGGCGACAGCGACTCGGGCGACGGTTGACTCGGGCGACGGTCGGCTCGGGTGACGGTCCGGCTCGGGCGACGTAGGCTCGGGCGACGGTAGGCTCGGGCGACGGTTGACTCGGGGGAGAGCTGAGAGCAACAGGAAATAAATTTCAACATAAAGTAGGGTGAAAACAAAATGGATGGACAAGGATGCTGCATGCACCACATTTTGAGGAAGAGGGTTGCTGGAGGAAGGGAGAAAGGTAGAAATGAGAGGAACCTTGAGGTGGCGGTGGAAAGCAGGCTTGATGGCCGGGAGGGAAGCGTACGAGATGACAGACTCGGGATTAAGAGGATTTTGCATGTGAGAGAGAGAAAAGGAAGTGAATGGATATATGAGTGTTACGCTGAGACTGGCTGGAGTAACAAGATAAGGGTGTCTGGTAGAACGGGTCAGGAGAAGGACATGAGAGGGCAGGAAAGGCATTTGGAGATCAGAATAGAAACGGCAAGAGAATGGCAGATATATTTTGTTGTTTTGGTCCCATAAAAGATGGCGAAGAAAGCCAATGCCTGATATTAGTTAAAAGTTGATTAATGACAAATATATTTTGTTGTTTTCCTCCATAGACTATTTCACAATTTCTTCACTTTTTACTTCAACAGTTTATTTAGTCACAGCAGGACAAAGGTCAACCTCAACATGGTTCATTCTGTTCTATGAAATGCAATTTGAGATCATTGTGTTCTTCAATTTCATCTCTCCCTCTGATATTTGGTCCAGGATTTGGGGGTGGGTAGCCTAGTAGCGCAGATTGGGTTAATAAAGAAAAGAGCCGTTCAGGTTTGCAGTGTGTTAGAGGCTGAAAATAGCGCATGGCAATATTATGGGTTTTAAAGCCCTGGGCAGTTTGAAATGTGAGTAGGCCTCAGGCCATGGCCTCAACTAGTGTGTCCCAGGAAATGAACCACATGCAAGGCCGACTGAAAGAAGCAGGTCAAGCGCCGATGAAGTGCTTATTCAGATGAAGGTGTAGGAATGGCGACTCCTCAGGGATGCCTCACCGATCGTCATACTGTCAAAGAATTGGATTTCTCACTGGAGTCGTGAGAGGCTGGAGAGATTATCGTCGATGTTGGGCGAGACCGCACAAGGTCTAGCACCAGGGTTTGAATTACCATTTAAAAACTCACGCTCTTCGCCATCTTGTTAAATTGAATCCCATTATATTATTTCAAACAACTACCTTACCTTGTATAAAGAGTGCCCTTCTTCGCTGTAATTATTTTTTGAAGAACTCCGTATTTTTCTGTTTATTTCCTTTTAACATCCTATTTCTGCTTCACTCCCACCCTCTCTCTTATTTGGGGGAGGGATGGGGGCTAAAAAGCTATTTTCCCAACAATTTTTGGGCTGGACGCTTGCCTCCCTCCAACCCCCCACACTTCCGGAGCACCCTTGCTCACATTGCTATAGTAGGTCTTTTCACTTCTTCAAAACGGTCTGTATCGATTAGCAAGAGTTGTCCTAAGTAAATGCAATGGTTTGTTTCTTCAATTTTACAAAGGCCAATTTGAATCTCTTACTTTTACGTCAAGCAGTTGAACATTGTTTTGTCTGTCATATTCGTTTTTTGTCTGATTTAGAATTTCCAAACTTAGCTCTTCCATCATAACTTCCAGTTATTCAGAATCCTTTGAAATTAAGTGTCATTTGCCAATTGTTAGGTGGTTTAGTCTTTGTCCATGGACACCTAATCCTCATTTTGCCCATTCTAGATGTCACAACAATCGCTCTATGCAAACAGTGAACCATTTGGTGAGATTGCGCCTTCCTGTCCGACACCTCGTTTGATATTGATCTTGCCACTATATTGGTGCAGTTTCACATTTGACCTTTAAAATTTTTCTGCCCTTTGAAGATTCCCCGACATTCTGGTCACGATCAACAAACTAAAACGGAATTGGGCTGCACACGTAGCAAGAAGAATGGGCCGCAAGACTTACAACATGCAACCAGAGAAAACTCTTGAAGACACAAAGGTCTACCAGAGATCACATGGAAGAGATAAAATTGTGTGCATTGTGCATGGCCAAGTAAGGTGGTTAAATTGCAAGAAATTGAAGCTTTTGTTGTTGATGGTGCACATGTAATTTTTCTTAATGCAAGTCCTCTGTAGAAATTGCTTGACACTATTATTATTCGATTGCTTGTATTTTTCGACATTAATAAGCTCAAATGAGCTAAGATCCTCATCCTCTTAATGATGATGTCATAAAAACGAATATGACATCATTGTGATGTATCAGGGTGCGATAAATTATCTGTGCTAATGCCCGGCTTGATTCCCGCAAACAAAATTCAAACAGCTTGCCTAGTTTTGGAGATATTGGTATAGGCATATCCATTAGCGGCGATATTATGACGTCAACTTTTTTTCTAGGAAGAATTTCCAAAATCGGAGATGGTTACTGCCCGCGCATGGGCTTTCTGCATATACGTGGCAAGTTTCACGAAGATCCGATGAAAACTCTGGGTTGTGAAACAAAAAAATGTCAAAAAAATAGAATGACGTCATAAAAATTGATATGACGTCATAGTGATGTATCATATGTGCGGTAATTCATCTCTGCTAATGCCCTGTTCGATTCCCGCAAACAGAATTCAAAAAGCTTGCCTAGTTTCGGAGATAATTTTTTAGGCGATTTCCATTAGCGGAGATATTTTGACGTCATAACTTTTTTCTAGGAGGAATTTTCAAAAT
The DNA here is from genome assembly GCA_035128595.1 of Eptatretus atami. Taxonomy (NCBI): domain Eukaryota; kingdom Metazoa; phylum Chordata; class Myxini; order Myxiniformes; family Myxinidae; genus Eptatretus; species Eptatretus atami. The sequence continues at coordinate 6,258,669 of CM068963.1, forward strand.
CGGAGATGGTTACTGTCTGTGCAGGGTATTTTTACATATATATGCCAAGTTTCAGGAAGTTTCGATGAAAACTGTAGGCTGTGAACAAAAAAGTCCACAAGAAGAAGATGAAGAACAACAACTTGAGTAAGACTTAGAGATCCTCCACGAGGATCTAAAATAATCTAATCGAACATCAAAGTTCATGGAAGAACAAGATGATAGAGGGTAAAAAGGCAACAAACTGACAGTGAGGCTACATTTTACAAAACACGTGCATGATTTACAGGAAAAGAGGAGCAAGACAGGATCGGAGGAAACAGTAAACCTCAAGTAAAATGTTTGGGTTAGGCCTGGTTAATGGTGGTATGAAATTTTGCAGGTCACGATGGGGATGACACGAGTGACAGTGCATCATCTGCTTGAAGCTCTGGAAGAAAAACCAGGATTGAACAACTTCATGAAGGTCGTTCCACAAAAGGAAGAAAAGAGGAACGAAAGAGGAGAGAGGTACAGTAAGCTTCAATCTTTGTAGTTTAAAGGTCCGATGACACTCAAAAGTTTCTGGTTATTTATATATTAACTTGACCTTCCTAGTGAAGAAATCACCCATGTTCTTTTTTAAAATCAACAATGGGATAATTTGACCAATATTTCGAACATTTGTAGTGCTTTTCACAACTTGCTATGCCCCGCCCCTCAAAAAAGTGGAGTTCATTGAACCGCAGGTCACGTGTGACCGTCATCTCCAGAACGCGACTCGCTCAGAGTCGATGTATTAGACGTCGCGCGCCGTATCAAGTACATACAAATGCATTGTGCACATGTTTGCTATCTCACTGATCGTCTTAATTCCTGTGATTGGTTCGCGGAAGTTTCCTCACACACAGAGACAAGAAATTGTGCTTCCAGCCGTGTATGCACAACAATCACAAGGCAATTATTTATCCCTTTACTACCTTGTCGTAGTCGTGTACAAATCCATTACATATCATAAACGTATACCATGTCCACAAAATATAAAATGTGACTGTTGAACCTTTCCATTAAAAAAGAAACTTACAGGGACATACAAGTAAAATACTAAAGATTTTATGCATCATTTCAAGGCGCAAGGAGATAATTTTAAAATCAAACAATGTGAAAAACTTGCACCCACATTTTGCAGCTTATTGAATTGTTCGTTGAAACCAGCCTGCTGGATAGGTACGATTCCACATACATGCAAGCAGGTTTTTTTTTTTTTTTGTATACCATGTCGAGGCTCGGATGAGAGCTAACACACAACGCACAGCAAGGGGGCATGAGACAAGGAGGGAGTGGAAGGACAAAACAGTACAGACACATTAGGTGATCTGTGAAGGGAGAGGATGGGGATGGACGGGAACATGGGGAAGAGAAGATGGACATTACAGGGACTTTCAGGAAGGAAAGCAGGGAATTGAAGGAAGTGGGCTTGGTGGGGTTATCGGGGGTAGAAAAGATCGAGGATTTGGTAGGGGGATGATAAGAGGTGGTGGGTGAACAGCTGTTTGAAAGCCTGGAGGAAGAATGGGAAAGAATAGAGTGAGGAGTTTATTCCAAAGGCGGGAAAAAAGAGGAATGAAGGAGTGAAGGTGAGCAGTGGTTCGTGATTTTGGTAGTTTTACCAGAAGGGGTTGTTTGGCGGACCTTGAGCGCCCTGTGCAAATGTGGTGGGGACAAATGGCAGAGAGAGCAGGGGGCAGGCTGGAGAGGAGTCGGTAGAAGACAGAAAGACCACCGACCAACCTGGTATTATGATGAAGGCCAAAACTCTATCTATTGCTGGATGCCGATGATCCTAAATGCCCTGGTTTCGACAGCGTGAAGCCGAGAAAGGGGGAGGCAGGAGCACCAGCCCAGAGGGAGAGCAGTACTCATCAGGCTACAAAATCTTGTATAGTCGGGAGCTCAGAGAGGCCGAGGAAGGACTTTGCACGACGGAGGATTCCCAGTCGGCGACTGGCTTTTGAGGCGAGTTGGAAATGTGATTTCCCAAAAGGTCATGCAGATAGTGAGACCCAGAAGCTTGAAAGAAAAGACTTCTTCCAGAGGATTGTTGAGAAAGTGGATGGGGGGGTTCTAAACGGTCCTTCGAGAGACATAGTGAGTGTGAGATTGTCTGGATTGAAAGACATGTTCCATGTGTTGACCAGTTTGTGATTTTATCCAGATCTGCAGTGAGCGAAGAAGCTGCTGCTTGCCGGTCTGAGGGATGACAGATGGTACGGCAGAGGGTGGAGTCATCGGCAAAGAGATATAGAGGATTTTCCAGAGAGTCGGAGAGATCATTGATGAAAACCAGAAAAAGAACAGGCCCAGAACGCTACCTTGAGGAACTCCAGCCTGCACAGGAAAATGAAAGACTCCATTTAGGGCCACACGTTGACTGCGACAGGAGAGGAAGTCTGCGAGCCATGAGTGGAGATGGCCTTGGATACCATGGGAAGAGAGTTTGGTGAGCAGGGCAGGGTCCAGACTGTGTCAAAAGCACGTGATATGTCCAGGGATACGCTCGGATTTCCTGTCTGGCATTGAGGACCTCCATCCATTGATGGAGAGAGCAAACCAGGGTAGAGTGACCTGGTCTGAAACCAAATTGATGATCGAAATCGCTTAGGAGAAGAGAAGGATTTCATGTCTGAACGATATGGATTCCATAACCTTGCTGATGATTGGGAGAAGGCTGATTGGTCTGTAGTTACAGGATTCGTTTTTGCACCTTTTTTATGCAGGGCAGTGATGTAGCAGATTTCCAAGCAGATGGCAGATGACCTTGAGCAAATGAAGGGGTGAATAAGAACAGAGAGAGGGTGAGCAAGGGCAGAAGAGCAGGCTTTGAGGACACGTGGGCTGATGCCGTCTGGACGGTGGCAGAGATCTGAGTCGAGGTTTTAAAGCAAGCTCTCCACCTTGTTTGAAGAAAAGGACACAGAGTCAGGGACAGTTGGGTGCGATGGGTAAGGTGGGTTGAGAAAGTGATGGGTTTAGGACACAAGATTTAGCTGCAAACACCGAGTTTAGACATTCAGCTTTATCACGTGCGGGTATCAGCAGTGCAGCCATTTGAGGTAAGGGAGGGGATGGAGGGGGAACATACACCAGAAACAGATTGATTTAACGCCACCAGGATTTTGAGGAGGAGAGAGGTTTGAGAGTTCAGACTTGAGATGAGAAAGATGTTGTTTCTTGGCTCTCCTGAGGGTAGATACACACTGTTCCGAGCTTTGTGGAAGGAACTGAGATTGCCCACAGTTGGTTTGCTTTCCATGAGGCAAAGGCAAGTTGTTTCAGGACAACTGCCTCGCCACAAGCTTCAGTAAACCAAGGGCGGGAGGAAGGGTAGGACAACTGAAGACGAGAGGGGATAAATCTGTGCATGAGGTAGAGCAAGTTTCTTTGAAAGAATTCCCAGGATGAGTTGATGTTTGAGAAAGTAGTGATAGGAGACCAGTCTGTAAGTTTGATAGCTGCTTGGAGACCCTGCCAGTCGGCTGCGTGAAATGCCAGACTCGACGGCGGTGAGGTGGTTCTCTGATAACAGCCAGAGAGATGTCCACTTTGACAAGGACGTGGTCAGAAGAACCGATTGGAGCGGAGGAAGAGCAGCAGATATTGTCAGGGGAAATTTGTCAAAATCAGATCTAGAAGAGATGGCAGTACCATTGGTTGAGATCCGGGTCGGGAAATTGACGATTGAGTCAGTCCAATGATCACAGAAAGCTTTTGCTGAGGTACCATGACAGGTGAGAGAGGTACCCCCACCTAGCCAATGCGTGATGACAATTGAAGTCACCACATAAGAGGAAGAGAGAGTTTGGATGAGAAGATAGAAGATGGTCCATGTTTCTGGATAGTGAGTTATGGCTGCACTCGACATACATGGATTTATTCTAAAGTGAAGGTACTGCTTCATTGGCTTGCTATTCATTAACATTTAGCCAAATGCTGTAATAAATGAACAGGGAAAAATATGTTGGCACACTATGAAAGACAATTTATCTGTCCTATTACACGGCCTCATGCCTCGCGGACTCTGACGCATTGACTTATACATTGTGTGCATGCTAATACAAGTTACTTGTCAACTCTAGAGTCTAGACTAGTCCGATAAATCCGTCGTCGTCCGACTAGTCGATAAATCTGACGTGCTGTAGCTTTCTTTTATTATTCTCTTTTCTTCATTGTTTTCTACTGGCGCTACATGACGACAGTAGGAATAAAATAAATAAAAATCAACAGAACGTCAGATTTATCGACTACTCTAGACAATTGTGCGCAAGGTGTTGTTCTGCACACAAGTTTCATCGTATCCGGACAGCGCAGATTTGCTTCGTTTTATCGTGGAGAG
>CM068963.1:6295211-6310567 GCA_035128595.1 Eptatretus atami
AGAGCGAGTGTGAGATTTCTCAGGATTGAAGGACATGTTCCAAATGTTTGACCAGCGTATGATTTTATCCAGATCCGCAGAGAGTGAAGAGGCTGCTGCTTGCCGATCTAAGAGATGACGGATGGTTCGGCAGAGGGTGGAGTCATTAGCAAAGAGATAAAGAGGATTTTCCCGAGTCAGAGAGTCTGCACATTAAATCTATCTGGTCGATTCACATTGTAAACAATGTCAACACAATCTCAAACTGCGATAATATGTAGGACACTAACACCTGCTCTGCACATTCATGGGAATGTCTTTGCCATTATGGGATATGGAATTTGGACAACAGCAGCATCATCCAATAATGTTACATAAATTCCAGGGGATTCTGCTGCTGCTGTGACCTCTGCTTCCAGAGAGTGCATCATATCTGGGGTTTTTTGCCAAGCTGTAGTTCCCCTCACGAGGGACAGAGGTGGCAGGGAAGACTATTTTCATGGGTGAAGAACTGATCCACATCTCAGTATCTGGCCTGAAATGCTATTTGGGAATGACAACAAAATGCAGTTACTTTTCAATTATTGTAGTGGCAGCTTCCCAATAAAAGGGAACTTCACAGATGGGCAGGTTAGTGGGGCAGATAGGCAAATCAATTGTGCAATTCATGACTAAAGCATGAAAGTTCTAACATACCATCTACATACCAGAAGGTTTCTTTTCAGACGTGGAGCCATTCTGTGTTTGACCTTTAATGACCTTGAGAGGTCAATGACCTCGAACATCGAAGATAACTGTTTTTTACCATCCCATCCTTCATTATAAACATGTTGAACGATGTAAACAATGCATTTTTATTCCAATAAGATGTGTATATATCCTCAGAGTGTTGTGGTTAATTTCAGGTACTTTGATGATCTAAATCATTTAATTTTCATTGGTACACACATTTCAATATGATATTTCCACGTAAAATCATCTTAGATTGCGCTAACACTATTTATGCTTTGTGTGTTTCAGATAGCCTGTCAGACTCATCCTGGAGGTTCTGCTAACAGCTATCCTTAGATTATAGAACTGTTTAACAACTGGTGGTGGCAAGCCTGAAGAAACTATATTAACAGGGTAGTGTAGGACGCTGTCACCATGTCAAAACGCCATGTCTTGATAGATCCAACTCAACCTTGCAGCACATCCAAGCAACCCAAGCCACCTTGCCCAACTAACTGGAAGCTTTGTATTCTTTGCCAGCAGAAACATGGGAAGCCTTGCAGTGTCCAGCCAAATCCAGCAAGAAACCTGTGGGTAGCGGTTATGTGTCATTGGCAAAGGACCTCCTCAGTTTCAGGACATTGGCCACATGCCGACTGAGCTGAATCTGGACAGATTGGACGATGGAGGTGGCGTAGAGGCCACGCTGATTGCACACAGTGCTCTGTGGCATAAAACCTGCCGGTTAAGATAAACCAAACAAAGCTTCAGCGACTAGTACAGCGGAGTTCAAGTGTGGTTCGACTGTTCACACACGGTCTGCTCACAGCCACGTGAAGCTCACAGAGCCTGTGTGTTTCTTCTGCAATGAGTCAGCTGGCTCTGAAGGCCTACATGAAGCGTCAACCAAACAGATAGACACGAATGTTCGGAAGTGTGCCTTAGAGCTGGAGGACACGGAGCTGCTGGCCAACTTGCCCCCGGGGACATGATTGCCCTCGACGCCAAGTATCACCGCAACTGCCTCCGCATTCTCTACAACGGAGCCAGACAAGCTGCCTCCAAGGATGAGCATGGGGATGAGGCTCGTCTGCATGGCATCGCCTTTGCTGAGTTGGTGGCATTCATGGAGGACACGCGTGGCGAGATTGTGCTCCTGTTTTCAAGCTGGCAGACCTGGGTGACCTGTACAAGGTCCGACTGGAACAGCTGGGTGCCACAGTGGAGACTCGGATTCATACCACCAGATTGAAGATCCGACTCGTGTCTGCCTTCCCTGACCTAAGAGCACATTCACAAGGGAGAGACACACTTCTGACGTTTGCAGAAGACATTGGAGATGCTCTCAGGAAGGCCTGTGACCATGACAGTGATGCCATGCATTTGATGCGAGCAGCACAGTGGTGCGCAAAGAGATGTTCGACACCAAGTTCACTTTGATGGATCATTCCAGCCCGAATGTCGAAAGCAGTGGTTCCACCAACACTCTGGCTCTGGTGAACATGATTCAGGATGGGGCCAACATCAAACACCAGACCCAGCTGGTGGACACAGCCACCACAACTGCCGCCCTAACAGTGTCACAGCTGCTGGTCTTCAACAATGTCAAACATGCACGGGCAGTGATGTTGAGTCTGGTACATCAAAGACCTTCCAGGACTATGCAGATGGTGTCTTTGTGCCTACGTATCAACTCAACTGGCGAAAACAAGGCGTGTTGACGTCATCTGGATGTGTATCTGCCAGACAGCCTGAAAGGCACAACCCACAGAAGAGGGGCAAAGGTGTCAGGAGACGAGTGGTTCCCACACTGTGATACCAAAGAACTGGAAAGATTTCCTACGTGTTGATGAGAACAAAACTGAGCTGTTCAGTTTCCTCTCTGAACAAGTCACACGTTTGCCAACAGAGAATGACAAGGAAATCTATGCAACTCATGAAGAGTGGTGCTCTGCTCAACAGGCCAGTCTGACTTGACCAACCTCGCCCCATGTTCTCATGAGGAGCAGACACGGGCTGCTACTGCATGTGTCAGATGCTGTGCAGAAAGGGAGCACAAAAGTGACCATCCGCACGGTCGACACTGATGTCGTGGTATTGGCTGTGGCTGCATTCCTGAAGATAAAGCCGGAAGAAATGTGGATAGCTCTTGGTGCTGGCGTCAGTTTCAGGTACATTGGTGTACACAAAGTGGTTGGCAAGCTGGATCCAAGAACCTGTGCCACTCTCCCAGTCTTCCATGCAATCACAGGATGCGACACTGTCTCTGCATTCGGCGGCAGGGGAAGAAGACTGCCTGGGACACGTGGACGGCTCTCCCTGAAGTGCTGAGGCCTTTGAAGAGCTCTCACGGGTGCCAGGTGCTGTGAGCGAGCTGTCCATGTCACTAGTGGAGCGCTTCGTGGTGCTGATGTACGACAGAACCAGCGACACCGTGGAGGTAATGAAGCGAGGAAACAGCTCTTCACTCAGAAGTCCAGGACCCTGGAGAATATCCCACCCACACAGGCTGCTCTGAGGCAACACATCATGCGTGCCACCTACCAGGCCAACATCTGGAACCAGGCGTTAGTTCCTGACCCTGAGCTCGCAAGCCCTTCTGATTGGGGATGGGTAAAGGATGCAACAGGATGGCAGCCACTCTGGACCACCCTTACAGAAGCATCACAATCCTGCTACGAACTGATACACTGTGGGTGCAAGCAGGGGTGCACCGGGCGCTGCAAGTGCAACAAGGCAGCCCTCATGTGCACTGCCCTGTGCTCATGTTCAGGAGACCGTTAGATCATCTACAGAGGACAAACATGGACAAACATGGCCTGAACTATATTACTATCACCCTGTCCATCACTATTCTTCAGATAATTGATACAGATGCATATATGTTAAATGTCTTGTTTAATCCAGCCTAAATAAACACCGGCTGAGGTCATTGTTTGCATATAAAATGTAACCTGTAGGATATGTGGAGTCTAAGTAAGAGGTATGTGCAGCAACAGGTAAAATAGCTTTTAAAAAAGTGGTGTATATTGAGGTTTTTCCTGCGATAATGCCAAAAATGAAGATTTTTCATCGTACAAGGTCAATGACCTCTCATAGGGCTCAGAAGTCAAATCTGAAGTGGCTCCATGTCTGAAAATAAACTTTATGGTATATACAAACACTGCTGAAAATTCATGCTTTAGTCATAAAATGCACAATACATTCCATATATGAGGTTATCTGCCCACTAGGTGAATTATGGTAACTTGTTATTTATTGAGCAGGGTTTTAATTCCTGCTGCTGGCTTTTCTCCCATGTTAACCCCAGACACCAGGATACTTAGCAGCCCAGTGACCAAGTTAACACACCTTCCAGGATCGTTCCTTCTGAGATAAATTGACTCCCTCTCTCTTAAATCACAGCTATGACAGACTTAGCATCTTTAACAAAGGCAGCCTGCCCTCCAAGTTTCTGCTCATGGTAGTGGCCAAGGTTGTCTTTCCCTCTTGGTATGCAAGAAAGATGGTCTTCCTCAAAGTGTACCGACTACCTTGTGGATTTTGTCTTCACGGCACACTCTAACGTTGAATTGTTGAACATTAGGTGACAAGATTTGTGCCGTTTGGCCGAATTAGCCATTTGCATCCCCTTGGATGCCACTCCCATCATCAAGTCTCATCTGCTGGTGCAGTTATCTCTGCTTCCCAAATGGCATGGACCTGAGTTCCTGAAATTTGTGGAGGGTCTCAAGGAAAGACTTTTACTCACTCTCAAAATATTGTTTGCTGGACTATGCAGAGCCTCTTCAGTATTTTTCTGACACAACAACCAAAAATCACAATTAATGGCCGATACAGTCTTGGGGTGCTGAGATGTGCTTGGTCGGGCTGGATATATCCTCCTCCTCCTCCTCCGTATGCAGCACAAGGCGGCAGGTAGCATCATTAGCTGAGAGCACAGCTGTGCCACTGATGCAATGCCCCTATTACGAGTACACTGGTACTCATTTTGCCGACCTCGGAAGGATGACAGGCTGAGTCAAACACACCTGGTGTTCATTCAACAGTCGACAGGGGCTCAAACTCAGGACCCTAAGGTCCCAAGCCAGCCACACGAACTGTCAAGCCAACACCAGGCTCAGCTGCATACATCACAGCATGAAACATTTGACCATTGTAACTTATGAGTCTACTGCACCTGTTACATGCAGTATAAGCAATATACATCTAGTAAAGTTGGAACTGTCGTCATCCAAAGTATAGGTATTCTGAGTTTCATGTACCTAAGATTGCTAAAACAGCCCAGAAATATTTGGTCCCAGGTTGTAGCCAAAATAGAAGACTAATAGAGGGTATCCGCCCCCCCCCCCCAACCCCCTATAATCCCAGCATTTAAATTCCACCATTAATGGGGTTTCATTGTTGCGACATCCACATGTAATATTGAAAAGAAAACTATAACAGTACTCAGTGGAGCATGTACCTCCACCAGGCTGACCGGTTTACATTTTCTATACCACTCTCTCTTTCGAGTGGAGCCTGTGGCTGCTGGTTGCATCATTGGTTGGGACGCGGCTATGCCGCTGATGCAGTGTCCCCCCTTACCAGTACACTGGTACTAATTTTGCCGACCTCGGAAGGATGACAGGCTGAGTCAACCTCCTGGTGTATTAATTCAGCGGCCCAACGGGGCTTTAACTCAGGACCCTAGGATCCCAAGCCGCCACCCCAACCACTAAGCCAACACCAGGCTTGTTGTATACCACTGATAGGCTAGATCTGCATCCGGACCTGAATCAAAGTCGAATCGGCTTGTTCTTGTCATCCACCCAACTCTTCCACAACTGAAATATTGTGCTCTTTATCATTTTTGCCCATTTCTCAATTGTGAAGAATTTCTTGTGTACTTTTCATTGGCGCCAATTTGTTCGTACTTTACATAATAACCTTTGTTCCATTTACTTGTCCAACCAATGGCAGGAGTGTAGGCGTGGTTTAAAAAAAAATCTGGTTTCTAACCCATCATTTTGCCCCACACTACTATCGGGCTTTTGGACCTCCAGCTCGGGGGACGAGCGGTGAAGAAGACTTTAACAGAAGTGTGACGACACTTTTAGGCATGGCAGCTCACTATTTACACTGTCGTGGAAATGACTCACGGACTTGAGTTTCATTGGAGTTTAACTGCATTCACAGCCCTATCTTCAGCGACGCATTTCCTCTCTTGACTCACAGAGTTTTGTACCATATGTCTGTTTGTGACCCTCTCCTCGGCAGCACTTTGCTCTCTGCACCCACAGCTGCATATCACATGCCTTGTCATGGCTCTATCTTCAGTGGGTTTTCACTCCTTTCAACCGCGGGACTACTATCATTGAACACCTTTTGGTGAGTAGCATATTCCCACGAGCACTGGCCATTTATGACACCGGAGTCAGAGTGGATCATATTATTTCATGGACATGATGCCGAATTGGCCCACTGGTGATGCACCATTTCTTGCTTCTTTTTGAACATGTGACTATTGACCTATACTCAAGCTTAACAGCTTATGGGACAACGCTCAGACTGGACGAAGTCATCAACCTTTCGCGGTGAGTATAAATCGATAACTCAATTTTATGTAAATCTCTTTAGTCTCAAATGTCAAATTCTCATATCTGGATCTGGATCCTCACCAACATCGAATCAATTCGGCCTTGTCACACATCCAACCTGTCCACCAAGTTTCGCTCGAATCCATCCACAACATTTTCAGGTATCCTGCTCACAGACAGACAGACAAGGGTGAAAACATAACCTCCGTCCAGCTTCGGTGGCAGAGGTAATTATTACAACGATTATATCGTGCTCAAATTTGGGGATAGAAGTTTGTACACTTCCATTAATGTTTTGAAATTTAACAAATAAATCAACAAAATTAATAGGGGGGGGGGTCTTGTAAGTACGTAACACACACACACACGTGGATTTCGGAGCTAGATTCATATTTTGCATTATCTAATATAGTCCTGAAGACTACTATACCAAATCTGGGTGATGACTATTATAAACAAAAGAGCATAACTAATAGGGGTCGTTTGCCACCCCCCCCCCCCCACTCATCCACTAAGCCCCTATGGGAAATTTGGCTGCTTAAATCATTCAGTATTGTCAAAACTACAATGGTATGGAATTGCACGCATCTACAAGTCTCTAGATATTTGATGCCGCATTTACAATCACTATGGGAAAAACTATAATGGGTAATTATAACTTCCCCCCCCCCCCTTCCCTCACCCCCCATAATAAATTGAGCCACGTGGGGTTTCGAAGTTGCTCACGTCTTGTATCGATCAGTCTGGTCCAAAGCACAACTGTACGAAATCCCATGCATTGCACCATAAAATGAACAATACCTTCTCCAAATGACCTTATCTGCTGCAGTAATTGGAAGTCTGGCTATAAACCTTGATGTAAACAAATCGCAATGTTATTAAATTACTTATACACAAGATCTATGATCATGAAAGAGCAAGCTGACAGAGGGTAAAAAGACAACGTACTACAATGGTGCAGTGTGGCCACAGATGGACCAAAAAATAACAAGAAGCTGGGGAATGAAGGAATAGGAAAATAGGTGAATTAGGAGGGTGGGAAACACAGTAAGATGCGAGTGAGAAGGTTGGGTTATGCCGGGTTAATGGGGGTACAAAAAAATCATGGGCAGGGATGAGGGATGGCATGACATGGTGGTGCACCACCTGTTTGAAGCCCTGGAGGAGATCAATATCATTGACTGAAAGTATCTGATGAAGGTCACCCTTCGAATCTGATGAAGTCCGTTCACATTGAACATGCAAACGACCTGGTCAGTTTACGACCTGGTCAGTTTTGTTTACTCACCAGACAGAAACCACCCTCTAAGATAGCAAGCAGTGGAACCTGGTGTCAGGGAGCCTGCAAGATGAGCAGAGAACTTGCTACCCGTAGTCCGTTCAGGAATTTGTAATTTGTTCAGGGTGCTCGCTCGCAATAGAAAGAATATGCTCGCAAAATTCAGCACAAAATTAGCGGTCTGCGTGGGTGGCAAGCGGTCTGTGTGGTCCTTCTTTCTTTGTTCTAACGAAGGGTTAAGCCTGACACATTAACTTCTCTTTCGTTCAGAGTGCATCAACTCCCATTTGAGGTATTTTAAAAGGTTAGTGGAATTTGTTACCTCCACCACCGAAGGTGAAGGAGGTTATGTTTTCACCCCTTTCTGTCTGTTTGTTTGTGTGCAGGATATCTCAAAAAGTTGTGGACGGATCCAGATGAAATTTGGTGGGCAGGTTCGGTGTGTGACAAGGAAGAAATTATTAAATTTTGTTGAAGATCGGGATCCAGATCCGACTACTAGAATTTTAAAGTGATTAATTCACCATTGAGAGACAGGACCAAAAACGATTATATAGCACGATATCTCAAAAATGTATTGGGTGCGATATGTTCTTGTGGATCAGGCATTGTGGGGCGGAGGTATGCACTCTACCGAGTGCCCTTCTACTTTTATTTGTTTTGCCTACGACACCGTCCCAGGAGAGATGGTGATGACAATAAGATGGATGAGGAGGAGATTGGGACCATACTCTATGCAGAGCGTTGGTGCTGCCGAGGCAGTCTCCTTGGCTATTGGGCACAATCCTGGACGGGTCGCCACTCCGACACAGGATACCAGCATGCTGGCACTCATTTTGCCGACCTCGGAAGGATGACAGGCCGAGTTAACACCACCTGATATTAATTCAACAGCTGAGCGGGATTTGAACTCAGGACCCTCGGATCCAAAGCCCGCCACCCCAACCCTTAAGCCAACACCAGGCATAATAAGATGGATGGGAGCACTGGAAACAGGAGCTAGGTTGGGAGAAGGGATGTACAAGGGAACGAGGGGAAGAGTTTTGGTTGGTTCTGGGATGTATGAGGAGTTCAGCATGAACATCAGTTTGAGGCAGGGAAACTCTCGCAACCCACTCATGTTTATCATGGTGATGGAGCTAGTAAGCAGGAAGGTAGCTTGAGGGGTAATATGGGGAGGATACTGTATGCAGATGATCTTGCTGTTGTGGTGGAGAGTGGACGGGAGATGCAGGAAGTACTGGGGGAGTGGAAGGAGAAATTTGGGAAGCATGGGCTGAAGAGGATTATGGAGAAGACTGAGGTGATGTGGGTCAGGCAGCAGAGCAAATAAATGAATATCAGGTTAGAGGGGAAGGAGATCAGACAGGGAAATAGGTTTGAGTATCTGGGAGGAAAAGTGACCGGGGATGGTAAGTCCGAGGCAGAGATGCGGAGGAGGATTCAGATGGGCGTGAATGCATGGAGGAGGGTGGAGGGAGTAGTGACAGACAGAAAGATATTAAGAAAATTGAAAGGGAAGGTTCTGATGTCTTGTGTAACGCCGACCTACCTTTATAGTCGTGAGATGGTGGCACTGACAGAGAGACAACAACAGAGGCTGCAGGTTTGCGAGACCAACTGGGTCAGGAGGATTGCAGGAGTGATGAGGGTGGATAGAAGGAGGATAGATGAACTGAGGGGGGAGATTGGTGTGGAGATGAGTTTGACTTGGAGATTGGTGAAATGCCTGATGAGATGGGCTGGACACTTAGTGCGGATGGGGGAAGAGAGAAGAGAATGGCAAAGAGAGCGGATAGGTTGAGGGAGCAAGGTAGGAGGAAAAGAGGTAGACTGCGTTTGAGATGGGAGGATTGTGTGAGGAGGGATATCCGTAAGGTAGGGGTGTTTGGAGAGTGGAGAGGGTTGGCTGAGGACAGAGCGAGGTGGAGGAGTATCGTGGTCAAGGCAGGGCAGAAGCCCTGGGGCCATCAGACATCACCTCTTATAAAGGGAAGAGGAGGAGGAGGGGAAGGAGGAGAAGGAGAACGAGAATAAGAAAACAAATCACTCATAAATGAAGCACTCATAAGTGCATCATACAGTCTAAAAGTAATTGCATCTATCTATAATTCCAGCAATCTCTGTGTGTCTGTCTGTCTGTCTGTCTGCGCCCGCCGTTTCTCGACGACGCGCCGGTCGATCGATTGAAACTTGCCAGGAATATTGCCGGGGCCCCGCGGATGTGCCTTTTCAAGGTTTGATATCAATCGGACAAGCGGTTCCCAAGTTACGGCCATTTATCTGTCAACCAATGACAGGACACGGTGCTATGACATCACGAATGACGTCACAATTAATGTTTGTTTAATTATTTTTATTTTTTATTTTTGGCTGATTGACGTCAATTCTTTTCTTCTTCGTTTGGTATGACGTCACAATCGACACTGGGACCTGAGTATGTGCCTTATTATTTATTATTATTGTTGTGCTTGGTAGACATTTGTGAATACATTTACAGAGAGAGGGGCGAGAGAGGAGGGGGGAGAGAGGAGAAGGGAGAGAGAAGGGCGAGAGAGGGGGAGAGAGAAGGGTGGAGAGGGGGGCAAGAGAGGGGAGGGGAGAGGGGCGAGAGAGGAGGGGCGAGATAGGAGGGGGGACAGAGGAGGGGGGAGAGAGGAGGGGGAGAGAGGGGGAGAGTGGGGGGGGCGAGAGAGAGGGCGTCACAATTCTTCTTCTTCGTTTGATATGACGTCACAATTGATGCTGGGGACCTGATACTGTAGGCACGAAGCTGCACATACTGGCACGCACCTACGGGCCCGCCCCTACGGGCCCGCACTAGTATTAAGAAACACAGTTATTTAAATCACAAAAATGGTTACACAGTAACAAAGTCACATATTTAAATGAAAAAAATGTGACTTTATGAGAACCGGGAAAACATGGTGGTGTATAGTACCGTAAGTCCATGATACTCCCAACCAATGCAGAGGTAGGTCGGTTTAAAAAAAAATCTGGTTTCTAACCATCAATTGCCCCACACTACATATCGGCTTTTGACCTCCAGCGTCGGGGGCACGAGCAGGTAAGAACTTTACCAGAAGTTGACGACACTTTAGGCATGCAGCATCACTATTTACACTGTCTGGAAATGACTCACGGACATTGAGTTTCATTGGAGTTTAACTGCATTCACAGCCCTATCTTCACGACGATTTCCTCTCTGACTCACAGATTGTTGTACATATGTCTGTTGGTGACCCTCCCTCGGCAGCACTTGTCTCTGCACCCACACTGCATATCACAGCCTTGTCATGCTCTCTTCAGGGTTTTCACTCTTTCAAACCGCGGACACATCATTGAACACCTTTTGGTGAAGTAGATATTCCCACGACACTGGCCATTTATACACCGAGTACAGAGTCGGATCATATTATTCATGGACTGATGCGAATTGGCCCACGTGGATGCACCATTTCTTGCTTCTTTGAACAGGACTATTGACTAACTCAGCTTAACAGCTGTATGGACAACGCGCAGATGGACGAGTCATCACCTTCGCGGTGAGTATAAATCGATAACCTCAATTTATGTAAATCTCTTTAGTCTCAAATGTCAAATTCTCATATTCTGGATCTGGATCCCAACACATCGAATCAATTCGGCCTCTTCAACATCCAACCTGTCCACAAGTTCGCCGATCCAGTCCACAACATTTTAGGTATCCTCTTCACAGACAACAGACAGAGTGAAAACATAACCCGTCCAGCATTCGTGCAGTAGTAAATTATATACAACGATATATCGTGCTCAAATTTGGATAGAAGTTTGTACACTGTCCATTAATTTTTGAATTTAACATAAATCAACAAAATTAATGGGGGGGTCTTGTAAGTACGTAACACACACACACACGGGATTTCGGAGCTAATGCATTACTTATGCATTATCTAAATAAGTCCTGAAGACTACTAATACAATCTGGGTTGATGTATATAAACAAAAGAGCATACTTAATAGGTCGTTTGCCCCCCCCCCCCACTCATCCACTAAAGCCCTATGGAGAAATTGGCTGCCTTAAATCATCGTATTGTCAAAACTACAAATGTATGGAATGCACGCATCTAAAGTCTCTAGATTATTTGATGCCGCATTTACCAATCACTTATGGGAAAAACTATTAATGGGGTAATTTATAATTCCCTCCCCCCCCCCCCCTCCCTCCACCCATAATAAATTGAGCCACCGTGGGTTCGAAGTTGCTCAGCGTCTCTGTATCGATTCAGTTGTCACAAAGCAACACCTGTACGAAAATCCCAGCAGCCCATAAAATGAACAATACCTCTGCCAATGACCTTATCGTGCTGCAGTAATTGGAAGCTGAGCTCAATAAACCTTGATGTAACAAATGCAAATGTATATAAATTACTTATACACAAATCTTGATCATGAAAGACAAGCTGACGAGGGGTAACAAAGACAACTACTACAATGTGCAGTTCCACAGAAGGACCAAAATAACAAGAGCTGTGGGAATGATAGAATAGAAATAGGTAATTAGGGAGGCGTGGGAAACACAGCTAAGATGCGAGTGGAAGGTGGGTTTATGCCGGGTTAATGGGTCACACAAAAAATCGATGGCAAGGATGAGATGGCAGTACATGTTGGTGACCCACCTGTTTTAAGCCTGAGAGATCATATCATTGACTGAATAGTATACTGATGAAGTCACCTTCGAATCTGATAGAAGGTCGTTTCACTTGAACATGCAAACGACTGTGTCAGTTTACGACTGTCAGTTTGTTTACTCACCAGACGAAACCACCCTTAAGATAGCAGCAGTGGAACCTGTGTCAGGGGCCGCAAGTATGAGCACAAAACTGCTACCCGTAGTCCGTTCAGGAATTTGTATATTTGTTCAGGGTGCTCCTCGCAATTAGAGAATATGCTCGCAAAATTCAGCACAAATTAGCGGATCTGCGTGGTGGAAGCGGTCGTGGTGGTCCTTCTTTCGTTTGTCTCTAACAAGGGTTAAGACCTGAACATTACTCTCTCTTGTTCAGAGCTGCATCAACTCCCAACATTTGAGGTATTTAAAAGGTTCTAGTGGAATTGTTACCTACCACCGAAGGCTGAAGGAGGTTTATGTTTCTACACTTTGCTTCTGTTGTTTGTGTGCAGGATATCTCAAAAATTGGACGGATCCAGATGAATTTTGGGCATGGTTTTCTGTTGGTGAAGCAAGGAGAATTAATTTGTTGAAATCGGATCCAAGTCCGACCTACTAGGAATTCTTTAAAGTGATTAATTCACCATGAAGAGACGGACAAAAAACGATTATATAGCACATATCCTCAAAAATTTTGGGTCGATATGTGTTCTTGTGATCAGGCATTGTGGGCGACGGTATGCACTCTACGAGTGCCCTTCTACTTTTATGTTTGCCTACGACACCGTCCACAGGAGAATGGTGTGACAATAAAGATGGATAGGAGGAGGGAGGATTGGAGCCATACTCTATGCAGGCCGGTTGTGCTTGCCGGCCAGCTCCTTGGCTATTGGGGCACAATCCTGGACGCGGTCGCCAGCTCGCACAGGAACCAGCATGCTGCACTCATTTGCCGACCCGAGAAGGTGACAGCCGACGATGTTAAACACCACCTGATATTAATCTCAACAGCTGAGCGGGATTTGAATCAGGACCTCTGAGCCAAAGCCCGCCACCCCAACCCTTAGCCAACACCAGCATAATAAAGATGATGGAGCCGAAAACAGGACCTAGCGTTGGGGAAGGGATGTACAAGGACGAGGGGAAGAGTTTGGTGGTTCTGGGATGCTATGAGGAGTTCAGCATTGATACAGTCAGTATGTGAGGCAGGGGAAACTAGCTCTCCAACCCACTCATGGTTATTCATGTGATGGAGCTTGAAAGCAGGAAGGCTAGCTTGAGATGTAATATTGGGAGGATAACTGTATGCAGCTAGTTGGTGTGGTGGAATGGCAGGAGATGCAGGAGTACGGGGAGTGGAAAGGAGAAATTGGTGGGAAGATGAGCTCTGAAAGAGGTATTATGAGAGAAGATCTGAGGGTGATGGGTCAGGCAGCAAGAGCAATAATATGAATTACAGTTAAGAGGGGAGGAGATCACAAGGGAATAGTTTGAGTATCTGGAGGAACAACAGACCGGGGATGGTAAGTCCGAGAGCAGATATGCGGAGGAGCGATCTCAGATTGGCTTGAATGCATGGAGGAGAGTGGAGGAGTATGCTGACAGACAGAAAGATATTAAGAAAATATGAAAGGGAAGGTTCTGATGTTACTTGTTGTACGCCGACCTACCTTTATAGTCGTGAGATGGGTGGCACTTGACAGAGAGCAAACAACAGAGCTGCAGGTATGCGAGACCAACTGTGTCAAGGGATGCAGAGTGATGAGGTGGAAAAGGCAAGGATAATGAACTGAGGGGGACGATTTGGCTAGTGGAGATTGAGTTTGTACTTGGAGTATGTGTGAAATGCCTATGAGATGGCTGACACTTATGCGGAATGGGGGAAGAGTAGAAGAGAAATGGCAAAGGAGCGATAGGTTGAGGGACAAGGTAGGAGGAAAAGAGGTAGATGCGTTTGAGATGGAGGATTGTGGAGGAGGATAATCCGTAATAGGGTGTGTGGAGAGTGGAAAGGTTGGCTGAGGACAGAGCGAGTGAGGAGTATCGTGGTCAGCAGGGCAGAAGCCCTGGGCCATCAACATCACCTCTTATAAAAGGAAGAGGAGGAGGAGGGGAAGAGGAGAAGGAGAACAATAAGAAACAAATCACTCGATAAATGAAGCACTCAATAGCTGCATCATACAGTCTAAAAGTAATTGCATCTATCTATAATTCAGCAATCTCTGTGTGTCTGTCTGTCTGTCTGTCGCGCCCGCCGTTTCTCGACGACCGCCGGTCATCATTGAAACTTGCCGGAATATTCGGACCGCGGATGTGCCTTTTCAGGTTTCGATCGATCGACCAAGCTCGGATCTGAAGGCGACGGAATTGAAACCCACAGTTCTGCCAGAATATTGCCGGGGCCCGCATGTGCCTTTCAAGTTTGAATCAATCGACAAGCGGTTCCAATTACGGCATTTAAGTGTCACATGCAGGACACCGGTGCTATGAATCACGAATGACTCACAATTATGTTTGTTTAATTATTTTTTATTTTTTTTTTTGCATCGATTGAGTCCAATTTCTTTCTTCTTCTTTTGTGTATGACGTCACAATCGACACTGGGACCTGAGTATGTGCCTTATTATTTATATTATTGTTGTGCTTGGTAGACATTTGTGAATACATTTACAGAGAGAGGGCGAGAGAGGAGGGGGGAGAGAGGAAGAAGGGGGGGAGAGAAGGGGAAGAGAGGGGGGAGAGAAAGGGGAGAGGGGGGGCAAGAGGGGGAGAGAAGGGCGAAGAGAGGAGGGCGAAGTAGGAGCGGGACAGAGGAGGGGGGAAGAGGAGGGGAGAAGAGGGGAGAGTGGGGGGGGCGAAGAGAGGGGGCGTCACAATTCTTCTTCTTGTTTGATATGACGTATCAATTGATGCTGGGGACCTGATACTGAGCACGAAGCTGCACATACTGGCACGCACCTACGGGCCCCCCTACGGGCCCGCACTAGTATTAGAACACAGTATTTAAATCACAAAAATGGTTACACAGTAACAAATCACATAGTTAAATGAAAAAAATGTGACTTTTAGAGAACGGGAAACATGGTGGTGTATAGTACCGATGCTGCTCTGTTGTTTTGTGTTCTGCTGTCAGCATGGAGACTTTTTCAAAGCTTCG
>CM068963.1:6327496-6349724 GCA_035128595.1 Eptatretus atami
CAAACACCAGTCCGTGAATTATAGTGAGGATAAGGGAAGAAAGGGAAAAGTGATTATGAATTTAACGTTGCATCTTTATTTACTTTTAATATTTGTTCTGAACAAACGGGAATAAGAACAACGCAGGCCTGATCGGCCGAATGGCCTTCTCATGCGCCAAAGTTCCCTGTGTATATTTGTGCCCAAAGTTGTTAAGAACAGGAAGAAATGGGGGGGGAGGAAGGAGAGTTGAGGGTTAGGGTGCATGGAGTTGGAAAAGGGAGTTGAGACGTTGAGAAGGAGGGGGGATGGACTTGGGGTTGGAAGGGGGATTGAGTACTTGGTGTTTGGGGTAGTTGAGGACTTGAAGAAAAAAGAGGGTGCTAACACGAGTAGGATGGGGATCGGTGAGCTTTTGAGGGTGGAGACGGAGTTGAGGACATTGTGTTGGGAGGGGGTTTGAGGATTTGAAGTAAGGGGGAGGGGATTCGGAGATGTGTTGTATGAAGACTAGAAGTGACATTTATCTATTCCATGGACCCCATGTTATGTCGGCAAAAAGAGTTTGTCCACTCACTCTGCTTCTTTGTGCAAAGAAGAAGAGGAACACAAACTCGTCTCATGATCACGGATGGTTATGAAGAAGATTCTACAACAGCCTTAGTGGCTCCGTCTCAGACTCTGCAACCTCCAATTGAAGAGATGAACACTGAATAGGCTCCTCCCACCTAGACCATTGGGAGGTGATGACGCATCAGTAGAGAACGTCCAATCAGAATTGACTTTGTTGATAGGTGTCGATTAGACTGTTCATCATTACTCACCCACTCTGTGCGAATTTCACCTGAAGCTTTGTGAACAACAAAACGAAAACTAAAACGAAAACGCACAACGAAAAGCTTTGTGGTTTTCTTTTTAAGATATACTTACATACATACATACATAATCATATTCACTTGCTCTATTATACATATGTGTTTTATTCCATGATGATGATGATAACAAAAGTTTCAACACCAATGACAATTTTGAGTTTTATCAAAAAGGACAAGTTGGATGTCTGAACCATTTTCCAAGCATGGTTTGATAAATCCAGTCGGACAAACCTCTTAATATGGAAAAAATGGTCATTAAATGATTAGTAGTAGTAGTAGTAGTAGTAGTAGTATTAGTAGTAGTAGAAGTACTTTTATTGGACAGGTCTTAGAGGCTTGTGCTCAGGCAGACATAAGTTTCCTGTTTAATGTTGCTCGGCTTCCTCATCTCTGCAAGTCCATGGTGAGAAATGCAGTAGACAAATTAGGAGAATCAAATAAGGGTAATATAAAGAACAAGCTCGAATGAGCTAAGATCCTCGCCTCTTAATGATGACGTCATAAAAACGAATATGACGTCATTGTGATGTATCAGGTTTGCGATAAATTATCTGTGCTAATGCCCGGCTTGATTCCGCAAAACAAAATTCAAACAGCTTACCTAGTTTCGGAGATAATGGTATAGGCGATTTCCATTAGCGGCGATATTATGAGTCAACTTTTTTTCTAGGAAGAATTTCCAAAACCGGAGATGGTTAGTGCCTGTGTGTGGACTTTCTGCATATACATGGCAAGTTTCATGAAGATCCGATGAAAACTCTGGGTTGTGAAACAAAAAATGTCAAAAAAGAGGAATGACGTCATAAAAAATTGATATGACGTCATAGTGATGTATCATATGTGCGGTAATTCATCTCCGCTAATGCCCTGTTCGATTCCCACAAACAGAATTCAAAAAGCTTGCCTAGTTTGAGATAATTTTTAGGTGATTGCCATTAGCGGAGATATTTTGACACATAACTTTTTTTTCTCGGAGGAATTTTCAAAATCGGAGATGGTTACTGTCTGCGCAGGGTATTTTTTACATATATATGCCAAGTTTCAGGAAGTTTCGATGAAAAACTGTAGGCTGTGAAACAAATGAAACAAAAAACAAAAATAGGAATGACGTCATAAAAATTGATATGACATCATAGTGATGTATCATATGTGCGGTAATTCATCTCTGCTAATGCCCTGTTCGATTCCCGCAAACAGAATTCAAAAAGCTTGCCTAGTTTCGAGATAATTTTTTAGGCGATTTCCATTAGCGGAGATATTTTGACGTCATAACTTTTTTTCTAGGAGGAATTTTCAAAATCGGAGATGGTTACTGTCTGCGCAGGGTATTTTTTACATATATATGCCAAGTTTGAGGAAGTTTTGATGAAAACTGTAGGCTGTGAAACAAAAAAGTCCACAAGAACAACGTGAGTAAGACTTAGAGATCCTCCACGAGGATCTAAAAGCATGACCAAGACAGAGAAGTGAGGGAGACTAAAAACAGGGATTTTTTTGTTTGTTGTTTTGTTTTTTTTTTGAAGTGTTTACAAAAAGTACTTACAATGAAGTTGTAAAAAAAGACAATCATGACAATACTCTGACAAGTAAAAGTAAAGAGCCTTGTGGGTAAATTCGCCAAAGTGCGTTATTTATTGTCTAAATTCTTTCAAAACTCCCGATGGTTCTGGAATATTACGCCACCTTCAACTCCGAAGTTGATTCATGAACATAATCAAGTTCTCAAGCATGCAAAACTACACTGCAATACTTTGCTTTCAATCTTCGCCTTTCTAGTTTTATATATTGCAAGTTTTGCAGATGCCAAAATAAAGTTAACCAGTAGATCTCGTGATCAACTCTCTTTCTTTACAGGGTGACCGGAAATAAAGTGTGTTGGTGAAAAACGAAGCCAAAAGCGTAAGAGCAGGTTTTCATCCAGCAGAAAAATTGGTTGAAGATGCAGGCACTACAGGTATATGTGAAAGATGTTTCTGCTTGCCCACAGAAGCAACATCCAAGGGTAAAATTGGTGAAGTGTTGCAGCAGACCACCAGTACTCGGTGCCCCTGAAGCAATATTCAACTTAGGTCCCCCACTATCCTCTCCTTAATGTTGGGTGGAGATAAAGAGATTCCCAACTTGGATGATAGGCATTGGAGGCAGAAGAACCTCACGCCAGAGAGCATCCATCTGATTTGCAAGCTCAACAAAATGGAGTGAGTGGATTATTCGTGCATATATTTCTTTCCTTGTTGATTCACCGAAGAACACCTCAGCTGTGCCGGGGACCTTGCTCATATTATGTGCAGGTGGTGCTTGGAAGAGATCGTGACTGTGTGGTTTCATCATAAAAGCCACAGAAATAGGGGGGGGGGGTGAATCTGCATAGCTTCCTCACCTTCACAAAAGTTCTCCAGATAAACCAGACAATCAGGAGGCAATGAGTTTTTAACCTCTTGGAGTATCCTAAAGGGAACTTCGATTGTCTGCAGGGTTATCTTTGCTGCGAATTCCTCAGGTGAGGGAACACCATTCTTCCCATGCTTTAGGAGATCTCCCACTGTGGATAGACCCTTTCCCCAGAGTTTACCCCTTTATAGTGAGGGAAGCTAACATTGGGGCGTGTAGAAGTGGGTTCAAGAAAAGCGGTTCTTCCAGCAGGTCTTTCCCTGGATGAGGACCATTTTCTGGTCATATCAATTGCACACTAGGCTTTCAACATTTCCTGCTGGAAAGAAGGCAATGGGTCACTGGCAAGGTTTTGGGAGGCGATACTGAATATTTGCCTTTTCTATCCAAGAATCGAGCACTTTACTTAAAAAGTGATGCCGGCATGCACCAGTGGGTTAGCATAAAGGTATCGCTGAATGGTCTGTAGCCTGAAGGCATAAAAGTGGCTATGAAGGCAGAGAAAACCCTGTCCACTTCATCTGGAATACTTATGCAAAAAAGCTTGAACAACAGCTTTGGAAGGATAAATTGCTTCAGAAAGAGCACTCTCCCATGCAAAGACAGGATCCTTGACAAGTCCACTCGTCTCTCAGCTTCATCTGTATGTTTTTTTCCTCCAAAGTGCACCAGTTGGAGATTGATGAGCATTTACGAGAGATGGACAAATAGACCCCCAAATATTTCGGATCATTGGGACTCAATGTCAATTGCTGAAACAGCATAGGGAGTTCTTCATCCTGCATGGGTCCAACCAGGAGTCCAGCACTCTTCCGCAATTAATCTTAACAGATGATGCTGCTGAGTAGATTTGTTGACAGTCATAAAATGTTTGCATGCATCTTGCACTTCCTACAAACATTAGAACATCAGCTGCATAAGCAGAAAGAATGAAGGGAATATTACTGTATGGCAGCACGTACAGTGTCTGAAGAATGCCTACATATCTACTCCCTAACCCGAAGGATAACAAGGTCTCAAAGAGGTAGTCATGGTTCACGAGGTCAAATGCTTTCTCCTGATCCAGAGAAAGGAAGCAAATTTAAGTTTTAATCTTGTCCGTGCAGTGTATCAAGTCACTAACCAGAGATACGTAGTCACATATTGCTCTCATCTTCTGCCACGGACAGCATATGGCTGGTCAGGGAACACTAATTTTGGCAACATAGGTCCAAGATGATTTGACAACATTTTTGCCATTATTTTGTAGTCACCAATAACAGAGACACTAGACAGTCATTTCTCATGTCTCTCAAGTATCCCTCCTTAGGAATCAAAGCCAAAGTTGCTCGACGCCAAGACCGTGGCATTCGGCCTGTATCACTGCCTCTTTGGCTACACGAAAGTAATCAAGTCCAATCAATTCCCATTCTTTGTTGTAGAACTCACAAGATTGAGCCCCTCCAATAATTACATATTCTTCGTCAGGTAAGGTGAGCACATACTGTATATCCACATGTGGTCAAAGAAACTCACTCTTACAGCTCCAGACATGGCACATAAACATTCATGAGGTTAATAACATCTTTTAAACCGTATTTTCACATGTAACAAACGGCCTAAACTGACCTCATTTATCACAAGTGTATCAGACTTAAAAGGATGATGAGAAGAGGATAGCCACACCACAGGATGTATCCATTCAGCGACAGAAATACACCGATCTTTGCCATTGACTTCTCCATCGGAAAACGATCTCTTGAGTTGTGGTGGGTCGCTTGAAGAAAAGCTACTCCAACTTTCTCCCTCAAACAGAGGGACAATACCTGATGCACCAGGAATGCATCCTTACATCCATTGACGTTCATTGATCTGAGACGAAAATTTATTTCCGTCATTATATAAATTAAAGTTCTATGTTTTATGAAGTCGAAAAACCCACCGAAGTCGGTTCATACTTAGACCCATAGATCAACAGCTTTGAATGAAACTTCCTTACTCTGACTTGTTCAGCCAAGCCTGAAGTCTTACTTTCGCGTCGTACTCTTCTCAGTACATACAGGGAATGCATTCGTCGTTTATAGTCTTTCCACCGTTTTAAGGCAGCTTCAACTTTCTTCCTACTGTGTAAACTTTTTTCAAGGAACTCTAAAATTTAATTGCCAGGAATACAAGAAAGACGTCCTGAAGGCAGATCCGACTCAGAGGTCATCATCGCTCCTTGCTCTCCTTCCCAGTCACCAATGCTCTGCTCGTCTTCACTGCCTGGGATCTCATGGTTCTCTCCCCTTTGTTATGTCTTCACTGTGTGCCAAATCCTCTTTCCTTGCCGTTACTTTAAAACAGACTTGGCATAGGCTTCTGGCAACACAGATTAAACTTCCACTGCTATGGTTATTGCTTCCTCACTAGGCAAAGCTGTAGGAATTGAGGAAACTACATCCAAGGAGACAAGGAGTTCATCTGTTTGAGGTGCTTTTGGTGAGGTTTGTACGTTTACTTCCCTCTCTGTGCATCCTGTGGATGTAGAGGAAATACCCAAGACCTCAATCAGTATAGGCAATACCTCAGATTCTTTCTCAGTCTCCTTTGGCTCTGCCAAGTGAGGAGATGTCATCGAGTCGGTTGTCATTATCATACTGGGTTTGGTTATGGATACTTTATCGCCCTATTCACTCTTTGGCAGATCAGTTGCTGCATTTGGTAGCCGATCACATTCACGATCTGTTTCCTGAGGAACAGTAGCTACCTCTTCTTCCATTTGTTCAGATTGAATAACCAACTCTACATTTTCCAGAGCACCTGGCTTTACAAATTGTTTTGCCATGTCCTTATCAGGTGTATCTTCACAAGTATAAACATGGTCACCCTTCCTCTCATCTTCTGGTTCTTGATTTCTCTTCTGTGCTCTTTTCCCTTTCCCCAACTTTACCATCTGCCATTGGTCTATGGCAGAAGGTAACCCAGGGCCAGCACATGGCACAGAAACTTTTTGAAGTGATAATTTCCTCTTCCTTTGACTTTTCTGGGCATCAAGGAGCAGGTACCCCTTTACAGCTATCTGGATTGACACACATCTTCCTTTGGCTGTTCAGGGTCCAGAGGCACAGACACTTCTTTAGAATAGTGGGGCAGTCTGCTCGCAAATGATCCTTTGCCTTACAACCATAACCAGAAGGTTCATTAGTCATGTAAAAAAAAAAAAAAAACTCAAAATTTCTTACCTCAAATGGAACAACAAAGGATCCCTCCATTTCAGTGTCATTATTCAGTTCAATGGAAACTTGCTTTTAAAAGACAATATATGACATAGGGCAGGCTCACGATATCCAGAGAGCAAAGGGCTAATGGGTGATCTTAGCACCCCCAATCACTCCAAGAATGGCACAGCCATAATAATCGGCAATAAAAGAAGGTATGTTGGAGAGGATAATCCATGTACCGAGGCTCAAAAGCAGCTTTACTTGGACAAATAACCCACTGACAACAATGCCCTCCTCATTCACTGCAGCCTCAGACTTGAGGAAGAACACAGCTATTCCGTACATTTTAGAGGCTGCAACTATTGCTGATGAAACAAACCTGCCCCATCCCTCTCCCTCCACAGATCTCCTCATGTCTCTGTTCCCCACTGTTTTGTCCTTTCCTCTCCTGCCCCTCTTGTCTCCTGCTCCCCTTGTTATACGTTCTGTGTGTTAGCTCTTATATGAACCTCGACATTGTATAGTTGAAATTAAAAAAAGAGAATGCATGAAGTGGCAGCAGAAGCAGTCAATAGTTTTAAATTGGAAATTGGTTGGAATCTGGAAGCATTGGAGATAGAGCGGTACTGAGATATTGGCATGACTTGTAGATTGTGTGCATGTGCATGGGTGATAGTAGACATATGTAGTGATTGTGATGTCTGTTGAAGGGTCTCTTCCCTTATGTCTGTGGGTTTGCCTTCATCCACCGCATCCCTCACCTCCCCCCCAAAAAAGATCTGTCGATGTGGAGAGGGATGGGGCAGGGAACACGGGTATACAAAGATGGACACCATATGGACTTTCAGGAAGGAAAGCAGGGGATTTGAAAGAGGTGGGTTTGGGGAGGATTCACGGGGGTCAAAAAGATCGAGGATTTGGATGGGGAAAGATAGGAGGAGGTGGTGAACAGCTGTTTTGAAGGCCTGGAGGGAAGAATGGGATTGAAGAGAGTGTGGGAGTTTATCCAGGTGGGGAAAAAAGAGGAATGAAAGAGTGAAGGTGAGCAACGATTCGTGATTTTGGTAGTTTTACCGTAAGGTGGTTGTTGGCAGACATTGAGCGCCCTGCGGAAATATGGTAGGGACAAATCGCAGAACAGAGCAGGGGAGGCGAGGAGACGGTAGAAGACAGAAAGACCATGACCTGCCTGCGGTGAGAGAGTGAGAGGCCCAAAGACTCAGCCTCATCGTGGGAGATGCCAATGATCCTAAATGCCTTGGTTTTCACAGAGCGGAAGCCGAGAAAGGTGAGAGGTAGGAGCACCAGCCCAGAAGAGAGAGCAGTACTCCATCAGGCTGCAGACGAAAGCTTTGTATGTGGTCAGGAGCTCAGGTGGGCAGAGGAAGGACTTTGCACGACGGAGGATTTCCAATCGGCGACTGGCTTTGGAGGCCAGGTTGGAAATGTGGCTTTCCAGGAAAGATCTTGGCAGATCGTGAGATCCAGAAGCTTGAATGAAAGGACTTCTTCCAGAGGATTGTTGAGAAAGTAGATGGGGTTGGGGTTCGAAACGATCCTTTCGAGAGAACATAGTGAGAGTGTGAGATTTGTCAGGGTTGAAAGACATATTCCACGTGTTGGACCAGTTTGTGATTTTACCAGATCTGCAGAAAGCGAAGAAGCTGCGGCTTGCCAGTCTGAGGAGATGACAGATGTTACGGCAGAGGGTGGAGTCATCAGCAAAGAGATAAAGAGGATTTTCCAGAGAGTTGGAGAGATCATTGATGAAAAACAGAAAAAGAACAGGGCCCAGAACGCTGCTTGAGGAACTCCGCCTAGAGAGGAAGAGGGGATGAGAGAACTCCATTTAGGGCCACATGCTGGCTGTGACAGGAGAGGAAGTCTACAAGCCATGAGTGGAGATGGCCTTGGATACCATCGGAAGAGAGTTTGGTGAGCAGGGCAGGGTGCCAGACCGTGTCAAAAGCACGCGATATGTCTCGGGATACGGCTCTGATTTCATGTCTGGCATGAAGAACGTTCATCCCATTGTTGGGAGAAGCAGAAGCAGCACATCCAGGGTAGAGTGACTTGGTGTGAAACAATTGATGACACACGTGTTAGCTCTCACAAGAGCCTCGACATTTGTGTGCAAAAAAATAATTACACTCACATTTGCTTCATTTGGGTAGTTTTGTCCCAACTTGCATCCAACACCATGTTTCATTGTCAAGGACTGAAACAGGTGTACTGTGCTGTTCACACCTGCACCAGAATGAGCAGCAGCGACTTTAACCAATCCCGATTCATAGAAATGATTCAAAAATTATCTCTCTTGTGAAGAAAAGTTTAAAAAACAAAAACGAAAAAAACCACATTATTAATAAAATAACACACTCTCGCTCACCAAAGTATGCAAATTTCACACAGGAAATGGTCATTAAAACAAAAGCAACAAGTAAAAAAAGACATAAAATGTCATAGCCCTCATTCTTTTCGTAATTTTGCTGTACGGAGTTAAAGGGCGGGCCCATATTTATGCGCAAATAAATGGACGTCAGTCTACCAGTCGGCCATCTTTGATCAGATCGTAAAATAAAGTGAGAGGCATGTGTATGCCACCATGTACTGTGCTTGTGGAAGGTTTGAACAAAATCGGACCATGCATGTCTGAGAAATGGTTGGAAACATTTTAAGTAACAAAATGGCCACCAGTCGGCCATCTTGGATCTGATCTCGGAAAAAAAAGTGATGCAGATGTAAGCCATCTTCCTTATCTGGGCACCAAGTTTGAACATCATCAGTAAATGCATGTCCGAAAAATGGCTGAGGACCTGTTGAAACATCGGGGTTTTTTTTCAACTAAAAGGCCGCCAGTCGGCCAACTTAGATCTGATCTTGAAAAAAAATGACACACTGATGTAAGCCATCATTTAATATGATATGGAATAGGCAAAGCCTCGAAGCGAACGTAGAATTCTTCTTACATTCGCTTCTTAAAATCTATCAAATTAAACAGTCTTTTTGCTGTGATTTTTCGGACATTTTTGCATACAACTTGTTCACAACTGTATACTTGCCAACTAACCGTGGTACATGTAAGCGCCGCACAGCTGATGATTTTGACAGATCTGAGGTCAGTCAGGTGCACAGCAGACGATGCTGCAATTTCCGG
The DNA here is from genome assembly GCA_035128595.1 of Eptatretus atami. Classification (NCBI taxonomy): domain Eukaryota; kingdom Metazoa; phylum Chordata; class Myxini; order Myxiniformes; family Myxinidae; genus Eptatretus; species Eptatretus atami. The sequence goes on from CM068963.1 coordinate 6,337,081, forward strand.
TTACTTCGGCCTGGATTCGGGATCAGTGATCAAATAAATGTAAATCACGATTAAAAATTATTTTTGATGAAGCGGGAGATATCTTTATTAAAAATCAGTGGAGGAAAATATACACCATGTCTGATATTTGGGGCTTTCATGTCTCCGACGATGCCTTTATCTCCCGGGACGCATCATTCCCCATGACAAACCGAAGCAAAAAAAAAACCGGAAGCAAAGGGTCATAGCCGACTACACGGATTCCAAATTGCTAGGGTATTGTGTTGTTGTTGTTGTTTCCTATTCTCTCATGTGCACACGTTGAGTATGAAGCTCACTACGTTCGCTAAAAAAACAGGGAAGCAAAAGGGTCATAGCGACGACACGGATTCCAAATTGCCAGGGTATTGTGTTGTTGTTGTTTGTTGTTGTTTGTTTCCTATTCTCTCATGTGGCATGCGTTGAGTATGAAGCTCACTGCGTTCGCTATTAAATATATTAAATATAATATGGAATAGGCAAAGCCTAGAAGCGAATGTAGAATTCTTCTTACATTCGATGCTGCAATTTCCGGTTACTTCGGCCGAGATTCGGATCAGCGATCAAATAATGTAAATCACGATTAAAAAATTATTTTTTGATGATGCGGGAGATATCTTTATTTAAAATCAGTGGAGGAAATATACACCACGTCTGATATTTGGGTCTTTCATGTCTCCGCCGATGCCTTATCTCCCGGGACGCATCATTCCCCATGACAAAACCGGAAGCAAAAAACCGGAAGCAAAAGGGTCATAGCCGACGACACGGATTCCAAATTGTCAGGGTATGTGTTGTTGTTTCCTATTCTCTCATGTGCATGCGTTGAATATGAAGCTACATACGTTCGATAAAAAACCGGAAGCAAAAGGGTCATAGCCGACGACACGGATTCAAATTGCCAGGGTATTGTGTGTGCTGTTGTTTCCTATTCTCTTATGTGCACGCGTTGAGTATCAGCGATCAAATAATGTAAATCACGATTAAAATTATTTTTTGATGATGCGGGAGATATCTTTATTAAAATCAGTGGAGGAAATATACACCATTGTCTGATATTTGGGTCTTCATGTCTCCGCCGATACCTTTATCTCCCAGGACGCATCATTCCCCATGACAAAAATCGGAAGCAAAAAAAACTGGAAGCAAAAGGGTCATAGCCGAGCGCACGGATTACAAATTGCCAGGGTATTGTGTTGTTGTTGCTGTTTTCCTATTCTCTCATGTGCACGTGTTGAGTATCAGCGATCAAATAATGTAAATCACGATTAAAAATTATTTTTTGATAGATGCGGGAGATATCTTTTTAAAATCAGTGGAGGAAATATACACCACGTCTGATATTTGGGTCTTTCGTGTCTCCGACGATGCCTTTATCTCCCGGATGCATCATTCCCACATGACAAAAACCGGAAGCAAAAAAACCCGGAAGCAAAAGGGTCATAGCCGACGACACGGATTCCAAAATTGCCAGGGTATTGTGTTGTTTGTTGTTGTTGTTGTTTCCTATTCCTTCATGTGCACGCGTTGAGTATGAAGCTCACTGCATTCGCTATTAAATATATCAAATTAAACAGTCTTTTTGCTATGATTTTTTGGACATTTGTGCATACAACTTGTTCACAACTGTATACTTGCCAACATATACCGTGGTACATGTAAGCGCCGCACAGCTGATGATTTTGACAGATCTGGGGTCAGTCAGTGCATAGCAGACGATGTGCAATTTTCCGGTTACTTCGGCCCTGGATTCGGGATCAGCGATCAAAATAGTGTAAATCACGATTAAAAAATTACTTTGTGATGATGCAGGAGATATCTTTATTAAAATCAGTGGAGGAAATATACACCATGTCTGATATTTGGGTCTTCCATGTCTCCGACGATGCCTTATCTCCCGGGATGCATCATTCGCCATGACAAAAACCGGAAGCAAAAAAAACCGGAAGCAAAATGGTCATAGCCGACGACACGGATTCAATTGCCAGGGTATTGTTTGTTGTTGTGTTGTTGTTCCTATTCTCTCATGTGCAGCGTTGAATATGAAGCTCACTACGTCGCTAAAAAAAACCGGAAGCAAAAGGGTCATAGCCCCGACACGGATTCCAAATTGCCAAGGTATTGTTGTTGGTTGTTGTTGTGTTTCCTATTCTCTTAGTGCAGGCGTTGAGTATCAGCGATCAAATAATGTAAAATCACGATTAAAAATTAATTTTTGATGATGCGGGAGATATCTTGGTATTAAAATCAGTTGGAGGAAAGTATACACCATGTCTGTATTTGGGGTCTTTCATGTCTCGACGATAGCTTTATCTCCCGGGACACATCATTCCCCATGACAAAAACCGAAGCAAAAAAAAACCGAAGCAAAAGGGTCATAGCCGACGACACGGATTCCAATTGCCAGGGTTTGGTGTTGTTGTTCCATATTCTCTCATGTGCACAAACGGTGAGTATGAAGCTCACTACGTTCGCTATTATTCTTTGTAAATTTGACCAACATCGTAAATGCCTGTCCGAGAAATGGTTGAGGTCGTTGTTCAACATTCGGAGTTTCTTTACAATCTAAAATGTCCGCCAGTCGTGGATAAAATGATCTCGAAAAAAAGTGACAATACTTATACAAGCCGATAATTTATCATCTGCTCGCCAAGTTTGACGCAAGATCAGCAAATGCATGTCGAGGAAGGTTGAGGAACGTGTTCGAAGCACCGAGGTTAAAAAAACACTAAATTGACTGGCCAGTTGGCCATCTTGGATCTGATGTCGAAAAAAAATGGAGTTGGCATATGTATACCATCATGTGTTGCCTTTGTGCCAAGTAACGAATAAAATCGGTCGCACATGTCTGAGATATGTTGCAGACGCACGCGCGCACACATGCACAAATGCATGCATACGAAAATTGAGACCAATTATCCATAAGCCCCTGTTTCGGACTAAGTCCAACGGGCGGCTAATTAAATCAAAAATCTATAAGGATCATCAAATATTTTAGTGATTAACGCCACAGTCAGGCCCCGGGCGTAACTTGTACCAACGGGCACGCCATGTCTAGGCGCTGAACACAAAAGGACTAATTAAGTGTACAGAAATGTGAAAATAAAATAACTAAATAAACCAATGCGGTTAGATAACCAAAAACAAAAATGGAGGATGAAGAGGAATGATGAATTGTAGAATAGTAAGTAGTAGTAGTAGTAGTAGTAGTAGTAGTAGTAAGTAGTAGAGAGGTTTGAATAACCCATTGCACAAGTCCTCCCCACTCGGATGGGCCTCGCACCCGAATGGAATAAGCCATTACTGAATTGATTTGCTGTCAGTATAAATGTTTGGGCATTTAATATTCGTCAGCATGCTATCATACATACGTTTGGAAACCTTGTAATTCCTAGTAATTAAGGGTGTGAGATGAGTCGTGATTGTGGAGGTGAACAGCTGTCACTTGGCAAGTATCGTTTTGTCATCCCAAATGATGAAATGCTGCGATGTTTACCTAAATGTTGCATTCGAGGCCATGGGCCAAAGACCAAAAAGGGCCTATGAATTTTTCCGGTGTTTCAGCCTATAGGGTGAAGGAAATAACAATATGCTGCTTAAAAATGTCTAGTTTGATGGGCGCCCAGATGAAACTTGATGCAAATCCCAACCTCATCCTACACTAAGTTCAACAATAACTATTAGACTACTATAACTATCAATTTTAAAAGTAGCCTTAAAACCCAAACATTATGAATTACCCTTAATAACTCTTCAAAGTATGTGAGTAAAGAATTCACCATTCACTCTCCAATAATAAAGTCAAATGTCAAATACCATCATTCGACCGTGTCAAACAACTGGGACATATAGACGTCTTCTTCACTTGTCTTTAATGATCAAATATTGTCAGTTGTCATCAGTCAATGGCAGTGCCAGATAGTTGAATGGTTTTGGCCTAGATTAACATCGACACATATCAGTCATCGATTCCAACCTTCTTGGGCAAGATTAATTTGCTTGAATGAGCATGAAAGGTTTTAGCGGCAAAGGAAAACAGGAAACACTTTTTCAGCACTATATCTGGGAGCGATGGATAGGGTCGTCTGGGTGGGTCTTTGCTAGGCAATTTCTTCAGCATCAGCTGCGAGTCCTTACACTTTTCTTTGAAGGCCCAACTCACACCATCACAATCCTGTTGGAAAGGAATGAATCGCAACAAGAATTCTGCAGTGTTACCTCAAGACATCTGCTTGATCTATTGTAAGCATGGCAAATGAGTTCTTATTTCCTGCCAATCAGCATACCACAATGATCCGACACGTCAAAACTGTTGCTACCCACAAAAGTGAGAACAAACATGTTCAGTGGTTCATTGTGGCAGATGATAATGTCATTTGTGGGATGAGGACTGTGATGCATGAGGAGCATTCTGGGTGTCGGCTTCTTCTGGTCAGAATATAGATTCGGACAAATCTTCAAACAAGGAGAACTTCCCTCAGCTTGATGAATACAACAATCTGTAACAAAACTTTCACCCTTGGAGGAAGCAATAGACCTGGACATTGATAGAACATGAGGTGAGATTCCTTTCCATTCAATCCACAAGAAATTCAGCATCCCTGCTGCCTTGTTACTGCTAGCATAGCCAAAAAACTTCATCATTGTTTTGGTATTTTCTGGTCTGGTCTGGGTCTCTGAATGAAACTTTTTGTTTCTCTCCTTGTATTGTCGGCTTGTTTCTGTCCACTCATAACTCTTTTATGGATAGCACTTTGGGACCGATCTGCCACAAAGTGACCTGTACTTCCTTTGCCAGGGACACCACTGTTGCAATGGAAACTGCAAGTTGACCAAGATGTCTCAAAGAAAGTTTATGCTGTTGCCTGAAGCATGGCCATGGCATCAACAATAACAACGGTTTCTGGGCTGAAAGCAATGTTTTTTGTCCAGAATGTCTGGTTACCATTTCTCCACTTCGATGCAACAAAAACCGGCTTTGGTTAGTCTTTGCCATTGTTCCATCCAAGTTTTGCGAAAGAGTTTGGGCAAAGAGTTAAGAAGATACTTGCAAATATCCTTCAAATCAAGTTGTTTTTCTTGGGCAAACAATCAGAAGCAGGCCAAATAAGTTTCGAATTTATCCTTCATCGATTTCTTCAGTTTTGGAGATGCTTTGATTGTTTTTTTCTTGTCGATATCTGAAGAATGTATTGCCAGTAGAAGAGAAAAGTGTAAATACATCCGTACTTGAAAATTTTATATTGATGAACCAGTTCACATGATGTTGATATCAGGCTGAACATTTTTAGTTCTGGATATGTTTTCAGTCTTGACCTTTGATGATTTCAATAACCAGTGATGTATATGCCTTCCTTATCCTGTGAAATGTGTCAACAGTTTGTAAGGGAGTTAATTTTTCAGAATCTTCTCCACTGGGAATTATTTTTGTCTCAACAACACTCTGAAAGATATGTCAAAATTATTTTTGAAAGTGGGCGACTATCAAGGGTTCATTTGCTCCCATAGAGCACACTTCATAATGTTGCTTGAAAAGGCCAGGAAGCGTGGTGGCGAACTCAACGCAACCAACAGGGTCAAGCTGACCAATATGTAATAATATATGCCAATCCAACGCTTTAAGTTCTGCTGCTTGTAAAAGTTTACTGGCATCAAGTTTCATACTGTCACAGTGCTTTCTACTTTCCTTTTAGATGTTGATTTATCTACAAGGTTTAGTTTGATGGCATATAATGCATTTCGTCAGGATGTAACGTGTCGTGTCGTCTTGAATATGCGCCACAAAGAGTGGTTTCGGAGATCTCAGGATAATTTGTGAAGTCATGGCAGTGCAGATAAGTGAGGGTTTTGGCCTAGATTACATGCGAACACATAATCAGGTGCATCAATTTCGACCTTTCCTTGCAAGATTATTTGCTTGAACTACATCCTTCCGGTTTGCAGGTTCTTGAGTGCCGGTGGCGGTTCTTCCTTCAGGGTCCTATGCCGATTTCTCCAATATAAGTTTTCTATTCGTTTTTGTCACGTTTTGACTGTCATTTTGTTATCTCTTTTGGTATTTACTGTGTGTTTCACTCGTAATCGTCTTGTTGTGTAAAAATTGTGTCTAAAACCTCCTCTTCTTTAGTGTAATTTTCATCGGAATTACCAGCTCCTTCTGCAATTTGCCAATCCAAATTCACCAACTCGCAGACAACAATTTTTCTTCAACCTTTGCTTTTCCTAACTTTCGTAATCGACTTTATCAAAAAATAAATACAATAAAAAAACGGTCCTCGTTAAATGTTAGCAACTTTCCTCTTTCACACGTGTGGTTCTCAGTATTGTATCATCAATTACTCCTCTTCTTCCTCTTCAAAGACTTTTCAATTAAGAACTTTCCATTCATCCCGTGTATAAACGTTCCACTGTTACAGTACGTTTCTTTTCTCCATTTCTCTAAATCTCCTTGATTGCATCCCGCCACGTAAATATCTTTTAATTCACTCCCTATTAAAAAAATTTATATCCCAGTTTATAATGCAATGTTCGTGTTCCCATCAATCATCCTTTTTCTTGTTAACTTCAGTGGGCCAATTCACCGCACGTCCCTTAAATCGAGGGCCTCCTCCTAACCCCGTCACCTGTTATCCCTTCTCTTTGGCCGCGCTCCATCTTGCCCATCATCCTACCTTGCTCTTGGCACCTCTTCACTGTCTCTTGCTTCATTATCTAAGCTCCTCCTCTGATGTCCGCAAACTGTGTGATTGTTCAAAACATCTGTTGGGCTTATTCTAACCGGAACAGATACGCGCCACTCTCAATCAGTACACTCTCACCACAAACATTGGCTACTTCCTTCGTCTCAGCACAGCTGATCCACCTCTCCCTCTCCCAACCCTCCATTTCTTGTACTCCCCTGCCCACATCCCTTCTTCAACCATACTTTTTTTGTATACCTTGTCGAGGGCTCGTATGAGAGCTAAAGGCCCAGTCAACACCTTGAGTTTTAGCCAGCTTTATGCCGATTTTTGGGAAAAATTTTGTGTAAACACGCTGGTACAACGTCGAAGATACGTTAATGGGTAAGTTTTGAATAACATTGAGAGCACGCTGAAAAACACTGCCATAATTATCGTCGTAGTGAAGCCTGGCCTTTAACGTTGTAGCTTTTCGGTTGTCCTCCAAATTTTCCAAATGCTTGAAATTTTAAAAGACTTATGCCAGCATATGACTACATCACGTTCCGCATAAAACGCATTGGCCATATAGTTGTAGGCACATTACGCGATCGTTGACAACGTTACGACACATCGTTACTTGTAAGGTACTCATAAGTCGAAAACAACGTGCGAGGTAATGTTTAGCATATCCGATAAGCTTATTCTAACCTATGAGTAAACGTGTGTAATAGGCACGTTACGCGAACGTTGACACACGTACGACACACGTTACTTGTAAGGTACTCATAAGTCGAAAACACGTTAAGGTCCATAGGTTTAGCGTCAAGTGTTCCGACTCCCTGTTTTTTTGTTTTTTTTTTTCTTTTCGGTTACGAACAGTGATGTTGCAGCTTCGATTTCTAGTGCGGTTATAATTAAATATAATTAAAAGGCTGCCCGCTCCAAGATTTTAAATCATCAAGGAACCGCACTAGAAATCGAAGTGTCAACTTCACCGTCATTTTGGAAGAAAAAAAAACAAAAACAAAAAAAAACAGGGAGTTGGAACACTGACGGCGAACCATTACCTTGACGTGTTTTCGACTTATGAGTACCTTAAAGTAAGCTTTTGTCGACGTGGCTGCGAAACGTTCGCATATGCGTGTGTACAACTTAATTCCCGATCGCATGCGGAACGATGTGTCATACGGCAAGTAGCGTCGTAAAATGTTTAAACACGTTTAAAATTACAAGATGTACTCCACTTAATACGATGTAACTGATTAGCGTACTTTAGCGTTCCTATTCCACGTTACAAACTTACCCATACCGTATTCGACGTGCGCAGTCGTTTTAGACGGCATTTTTCAGAGGTCGGCAATACGCTGGCAAGATCGCCGAAGGTGTGACTGCGATGTTGACTGACTTCCATTTGTCTGCCGGCGGTTATGATTTAAATCGTTGAGCGGCAGGTTTTTAATAGGCTACGTTCAGCGTCATCGTCGGCGAATACGGGGTATGAGCAGCGCGCTATGTGCATAAGGCTTAGACTATCGTCTTAGTGGGCATAAGTTGTAACGATCCCGACAACAGGCTAAGCATTCGTTGGTATAAGTTATCTATAAGACAACGAAACGTTCTGTGTCCGTTACTGTAATATGTTAATGAATAAGGCGACCACTGCGTTAATGATACGTCCGAAATCTTAAAAAAAAAACATCAAAAGTTCAAACGTAAAGCCAGCGTTTTACATACATTTTGATGAACGTTGGCATTAGGCTGGCTAAAACGTCAAGGTGTGAATGGGCGCTTAAACACACAACACCGCACCAAGGGGGGCATAGAGACAGGAGGGAGGAGTGGGAAGGACAAAATAGTGGGGAACAGAGAGCATTTTGTTGAGTTCTGTGGAAGGGAGAAGGGAATGGGATGGGGAACATGGGGAATAGAAGATGGACATTTACAGGGACTTTCAGGAAGGGAAAGCAGGGAATTTGAAGGAGGTGGGACTTGGTGGATATCCGGGTAGAAAAAGTATCGAGGATTTGGATGGGGGATGATATCGGAGGTGTGGTGAATCAGCTGTTTTGAAGGCATGGAGGGTAAGAATGGGAATGAATAGATGTGAGGGAAGTTTTATTCCGAAGAGTGAAAAAGGAGGAAATGAAGGGGGTTTTTACAAAAGGGGGTTGTTGGGCGGACCTTGGAGCGGCCCTGCGGAAATGTGGTGGGGACAAATCGGCAGAGAGAGCAGGGGGGGGGGGGCGAGGCTGGAGAGGAGACGGTAGACAGACAGAAAGACCACCGACCAACCTGCGGTGATTGAGTGGAGAGGCCCAAAGACTACAGCCCATTGCGGGAGATGCCAATGATCGCGAAGAATGCCTTGGTTTTCTACAGGCGTGAAGCTGAGAAAGGTGGGAGGCAAGGAGCACCAGCCAGAGGGGAGAGCAGTACCTTAAATCAGGCTTGGCGGACAAAGCTTTGTAAGTGGTCAGGAGCTCAGGTGGGCCAAGGAAGGACGTTGCACGACGGAGGATTCCCAGTCGGCGAGCTTGGCTTTGGAGGCAAGGTTTGGAAAATGTGGTTTCCAGTGAAGGTCAATGGCAGATAGTGAGACCCAGAAGCTTGAAGAGAGCTCAGGTGGGCCGAGGAAGGACCTTGCAACGACGGAAGGATTCCCAGTCGGCGACTGGCTTTGAGGCGAGTTTGAAATGTGGCTTTCCAGGAAAGGTCATGGCAGATAGTGAGACCCAGAAAGCTTGAAAGAAAAGGACTTCCTTCGCAGAGGATTGTGTATGAGAAGTGGATGGGGGGGGGGGGTTGTTAAACGGTCTTCGGAGAGAGCATAAGTGAGAAGTGTGAAGATTTGTCCGGAATTGAAAGACATGTTCCACAGTGTTGGACAGTTTGTGATTTTATCCAGATAAGGCATGAGCGAAGAAAGCTGCTGCTTGCCGGTCTGAGGGATGACGGCGGTGGTATGGCAGAGGGTGGAGTCATCAGCAAAGAGATATAGAGTATTTTCCAGAGAGTCGGAGAGATCATTGATGAAAACCAGAAAAAGAACGAGGGCCCTAGAACCGATAGCGCCATTTGAGGAACTGCGCAGCCTGGACAGGGAAGGGGGGATAGGAAAGAACTTCATTTAGGGCGCACACGTTGACTGCGACAGGAGAGGAAGTCTGCGAGCCATGATTGGAGAATGGCCTTGGATACATAGAAAGAGAGTTTGGTGAGCGCAGGGCAGGGTGCCAGACCTGTGTCAAAAAGCACGTGATAATATCCAGGGATAAGCGGCTCGGATTTCCCTGGTCTTGGCATTGGGGAGGGCTTCCATCCATTGTTTGTGAAGAGCCAGAAGCAGCAATATCCAGGGTAAGAGTGACCTGGTTGAAACCAAATTGATGATCAAGAATCAAGCATTGGAGAAGAGGAAGGATTTGATGTCTGAAGCGATGGATGGATTGCATATACGCTTGCTTCGAAATGATGGGATGGAAGGCTGAATTGGTCTGGTTAGTTGCAGGGATCTGTTTTTGGACCTTTTTTTGGTGCAAGGGCAAAGTGAATGTTTGCTGATTTCCAAGCGATGGGCAGATTGGCCTGAAGCAAATGAGAGGGTGAATAAGAACGAGAGAGAGGGTGACAAGAGCCAGAAGAGCAGGCTTTGAGGACACGTGGGCTGTGCGCGTCTGGACCGGTTGCAGTAATCTGAGTGAGGTTTTGACAACAAGCTTCTCCCACACTTGTCAGGAGAAAAGGACAGAGAGTCCAGGGAACAGTTGGGTGCGACTGGGTAAGGGTGGGTAGAGAAGTTTATGGGTTTTGGAACACCAAGATGTTAGCTGCAAAACACCGAGTTTAGGCCATTCAGATTTATTCACGTGCGGTATCAGCAGTGGCTGCGCAATTAGATGTAGGGAGGGGATGGAGGGGGAAACATACACCAGAAACAGATTTCATTCAGAGCGGCGCACCAGGATTTTGAGAGAAAGGGAGAGAGGTTTGAGAGTGTCAGACTTGAGATGAGAAAGATGTTTGTTTTCTGGCTCTCCTGAGGGTAGATTACACATCTTGTTCCGAGCTTTAAATGGAAGGAACTGAGATTGCCATCAGTTTGGGTTTATTTCGCAATGAAGGCAAAGGGAAGTTGTTTTCAGGAAATAACTGCCTCACCACAAGTTTCAGTGAACCAAGAGGCGGGAGGAAAGGGTAGGACAACTGAAGACGAGAGGGGGATAAATCTGTGCATGGGGGAGCGCAAAGTTTCTTTGAAAGAATTCCCCAGGATGAGTTTGAGTTGGGAGAAGTAGCGATAGGAGAACCAGCTAATTAAGTTTGGAAAGGCTGCTTGGAAGACGCTCTGCCGAGTCGGCTTGAGTGAAATGCCAGAGCTCGACGGCGGTGAGGTGTTCTCTGATAATAGCCAGAAAGAGATGTTTCACTTTGACAAGTGACGTGGTCAGAAGAACCGATTGGACGCGGAGGAAGAGGCAGCAGATATTGTCAGAGAAATTTGTCAAAATCAGATTCGCAGAAGAGATGGAGTACCATTGTGTTTGAGATCGGGTAGGGAAGTTGACCGATTGAGTCAGTCCCAATGAGTCGCAGTAAGCGTTTTGCTGAGCCGTTGGCCATGACAGGTGAGAGAAGGATACCACACACCTAGCCAAACTGGCATGAATGACAATTGAAAAGAGAAGCGATGATAAGGAAAAAAGGAAAAAAGAAAAAAAGTAAGACAAGAAAGAAGAAAGGGGAAAAAGAAAAAGGGACAGGGAGGGGAAAGAAAAAGGAATAAAAAGAAAGAGAAGGGTGAAAGGAAAAAATGAACGAAAGAAGAAAGAATAAGTCGCCACATATCTGAGGATAGGAGAGAGTTTTGGATGAGAAGATTATAGAAGTTGGTCCATGTTTGTTCAGATAGTGAGGTGTAGATGAGTTATCACTGGTTAGGTGGAACGGTACACGTAACAGCTATATAAACATGAGGTGGGAAGTTGAGGGGAAGCCCGCTAGCCAGAAGGTATCCTGGGGGTAGTGGGTGAGTGAGGGCAGTGGCGATGGAGAGGTGATGGAATAGAGTCCTTTGATGAAAGAGAAGCAAGCTCCTCCGACTCAGGGCGCGACGCTCAGGTCTGTCAACCGGGAGGAAGGGGTAACCAGGAGAGATACTTGTGAGTCAGACACCGTCTTTGGGGAGGTAAAGTTTCTGTTGGAAGATTATGTCCACCTGGCAGATTATGTCTGGTTTTGTTCAGTGGCACCGTATCGGAAAGAATCTGAAAGGTTTGAGGCGAAGGCCCTGGATATTTGAGGTCCATACTTTTAATGAAGAGGTAGGGGAGGAAGCTTTGGGTGCAGGGGGTGGGGGGGAGGGGAGGGTAGGACACAAAGGGAATGAGGGGGGAGTATAGGTAGTGTTTGTCGAAAGAGTGTGGGGGATTGCAGAATACTTTAAGGGGAAGGGGGCCGAATGAGGAGAAAGGCTCTGTGGTGCTGGGGGGGAGAGGGGGACAAAGAAGAGGGGGAAGAAAGGCAGTTGAGGATTTGAGGAGGTGGAGTGGAAGAGATGGAGGTGAGAGGAACAGTGGAAAGGAGGCAGCTTTGTGGGATGGGAGGGGGGCAACTTTTGGAAAGGATGAGTGAAGGGGATGATGGTGGGAAAAGGTGAAGGGGGGAGTTTTTGAGAAGAGGTGAGAGGGGGGGCTTGGAGGGAGAAGAAGTGTGATGGTTGCTTTGAGAGTGAGGGGTGAGATGGAGTGAGGTTGGCCACTGGAAGTTGGAAAAAAGATGTTGATGGAAAAGCAAACATTCAATGAGCAAACTGGGGTTTTTAAAGTTTTAGGTTCAGTTATGCGATTTTAAACACATTTCTTTTTGAGGGGATGGCATAAAGGCGAATTTCAGAGAATGAGAGAAGAAACGCTGCAAAAAGTTTGATTTTTTAGGCAAGGTATGAAGGAAAGATCGAATTGAGAG
>CM068963.1:6355394-6368702 GCA_035128595.1 Eptatretus atami
AAAGACTCAGCCTCATCGTGGGAGATGCCAATGATCCTAAATGCCTTGGTTTTCACAGCGGAAGCCGAGAAAGGTGAGAGGTAGGAGCACCAGCCCAGAAGAGAGAGCAGTACTCCATCAGGCTGCAGACGAAAGCTTTGTATGTGGTCAGGAGCTCAGGTGGGCAGAGGAAGGACTTTGCACGACGGAGGATTTCCAATCGGCGACTGGCTTTGGAGGCCAGGTTGGAAATGTGGCTTTCCCAGGAAAGATCTTGGCAGATCGTGAGATCCAGAAGCTTGAATGAAAGGACTTCTTCCAGAGGATTGTTGAGAAAGTAGATGGGGTTGGGGTTCGAAACGATCCTTTCGGAGAGACATAGTGAGAGTGTGAGATTTGTCAGGGTTGAAAGACATATTCCACGTGTTGGACCAGTTTGTGATTTTACCCAGATCTGCAGAAAGCGAAGAAGCTGCGGCTTGCCAGTCTGAGAGATGACAGATGGTACGGCAGAGGGTGGAGTCATCAGCAAAGAGATAAAGAGGATTTTCCAGAGAGTTGGAGAGATCATTGATGAAAAACAGAAAAAGAACAGGGCCCAGAACGCTGCCTTGAGGAACTCCAGCCTAGAGAGGAAGAGGGGATGAGAGAACTCCATTTAGGGCCACATGCTGGCTGTGACAGGAGAGGAAGTCTACAAGCCATGAGTGGAGATGGCCTTGGATACCATCGGAAGAGAGTTTGGTGAGCAGGGCAGGGTGCCAGACCGTGTCAAAAGCACGCGATATGTCTCGGGATACGGCTCTGATTTCATGTCTGGCATGAAGAACGTTCATCCATTGTTGGGAGAGCAGAAGCAGCACATCCAGGGTAGAGTGACTTGGTGTGAAACCAAATTGATGACACACGTGTTAGCTCTCACAAGAGCCTCGACATTGTGTGCAAAAAAAATAATTACACTCACATTTGCTTCATTTGGGTAGTTTGTCCCAACTTGCATCCAACACCATGTTTCATTGTCAAGGACTGAAACAGGTGTACTGTGCTGTTCACACCTGCACCAGAATGAGCAGCAGCGACTTTAACCAATCCCGATTCATAGAAATGATTCAAAAATTATCTCTCTTGTGAAGAAAAGTTTAAAAAACAAAAACGAAAAAAACCACATTATTAATAAAATAACACACTCTCGCTCACCAAAGTATGCAAATTTCACACAGGAAATGGTCATTAAAACAAAAGCAACAAGTAAAAAAAGACATAAAATGTCATAGCCCTCATTCTTTTCGTAATTTTGCTGTACGGAGTTAAAGGGCGGGCCCATATTTATGCGCAAATAAAATGGACGTCAGTCTACCAGTCGGCCATCTTTGATCAGATCGTAAAATAAAGTGAGAGGCATGTGTATGCCACCATGTACTGTGCTTGTGGAAGGTTTGAACAAAATCGGACCATGCATGTCTGAGAAATGGTTGGAAACAAATTTAAGTAACAAAATGGCCACCAGTCGGCCATCTTGGATCTGATCTCGGAAAAAAAAGTGATGCAGATGTAAGCCATCTTTCCTTATCTGGGCACCAAGTTTGAACATCATCAGTAAATGCATGTCCGAGAAATGGCTGAGGACCTGTTGAACATCGGGGTTTTTTTTCAACTAAAATGGCCGCCAGTCGGCCAACTTAGATCTGATCTTGAAAAAAATGACACACTGATGTAAGCCATCATTTAATATGATATGGAATAGGCAAAGCCTCGAAGCGAACGTAGAATTCTTCTTACATTCGCTTCTTAAATATATCAAATTAAACAGTCTTTTTGCTGTGATTTTTCGGACATTTTTGCATACAACTTGTTCACAACTGTATACTTGCCAACTATACCGTGGTACATGTAAGCGCCGCACAGCTGATGATTTTGACAGATCTGAGGTCAGTCAGGTGCACAGCAGACGATGCTGCAATTTCCGGTTACTTCGGCCTGGATTCGGGATCAGTGATCAAATAATGTAAAATCTAAAACGATTAAAAATTATTTTTGATGAAGCGGGAGATATCTTTATTAAATCAGTGGAGGAAATATACACCATGTCTGATATTTGGGGCTTTCATGTCTCCGACGATGCCTTTATCTCCCGACGCATCATTCCCCATGACAAAAACCGAAGCAAAAAAAAAACCGGAAGCAAAAGGGTCATAGCCGACGACACGGATTCCAAATTGCTGGGTATCGTGTTGTTGTTTCCTATTCTCTCATGTGCACACGTTGAGTATGAAGCTCACTACGTTCGCTAAAAAAACAGGGAAGCAAAAGGGTCATAGCCGACGACACGGATTCCAAATTGCCAGGGTATTGTGTTGTTGTTGTTGTTGTTGTTGTTTTCCTATTCTCTCATGTGCATGCGTTGAGTATGAAGCTCACTGCGTTCGCTATTAAATATATTAAATATAATATGAATAGGCAAAGCCTAGAAGCGAATGTAGAATTCTTCTTACATTCGATGCTGCAATTTCCGGTTACTTCGGCCGAGATTCGGGATCAGCGATCAAATAATGTAAATCACGATTAAAATTATTTTTTGATGATGCGGGAGATATCTTTATTAAAATCAGTGGAGGAAATATACACCACGTCTGATATTTGGGTCTTTCATGTCTCCGCCGATGCTTTATCTCCCGGGACGCATCATTCCCCATGACAAAAACCGGAAGCAAAAAAAAACCGGAAGCAAAAGGGTCATAGCCGACGACACGGATTCCAAATTGTCAGGGTATTGTGTTGTTGTTTCCTATTCTCTCATGTGCATGCGTTGAATATGAAGCTCACTACGTTCGCTAAAAAAACCGGAAGCAAAAGGGTCATAGCCGACGACACGGATTCCAAATTGCCAGGGTATTGTGTTGCTGTTGTTTCCTATTCTTCTTGTGCACGCGTTGAGTATCAGCGATCAAATAATGTAAATCACGATTAAAAATTATTTTTTGATGATGCGGGAGATATCTTTATTAAAATCAGTGGAGGAAATATCACCATGTCTGATATTGGGTCTTTCATGTCTCCGACGATACCTTTATCTCCCAGGACGCATCATTCCCCATGACAAAAATCGGAAGCAAAAAAAACGGAAGCAAAGGGTCATAGCCGACGACACGGATACAAATTGCCAGGGTATTGTGTTGTTTGTTGCTGTTTCCTATTCTCTCATGTGCACGTGTTGAGTATCAGCGATCAAATAATGTAAATCACGATTAAAAATTATTTTTTGATGATGCGGGAGATATCTTTATTAAAATCAGTGAGGAAATATACACCACGTCTGATATTTGGGTCTTTCGTGTCTCCGACGATGCCTTTATCTCCCGGGATGCATCATTCCCCATGACAAAAACCGGAAGCAAAAAAAACCGGAAGCAAAAGGGTCATAGCCGACGACACGGATTCCAAATTGCCAGGGTATTGTTGTTGTTGTTGTTTTCCTATTCTCTCATGTGCACGCGTTGAATATGAAGCTCACTACGTTCGCTAAAAAAACCGGAAGCAAGAAGTCATAGCCACGACACGGATTCCAAATTGCCAAGGGTATTGTGTTTGTTGTTGTTGTTTCCTATTCTCTTATGTGCACGCGTTGAGTATCAGCGATCAAAATAATTGTAAATCACGATTAAAAATTATTTTTTGATGATGCGGAGATATCTTTATTAAAATCAGTGGAGGAAATATACACCATGTCTGATATTTGGGTCTTCATGTCTCCGACGATGCCTTTATCTCCCGGGACACATCATTCCCCATGACAAAAACCGGAAGCAAAAAAAAACCGGAAGCAAAAGGGTCATAGCCGACGACACGGATTCCAAATTGCCAGGGTATTTGTGTTGTTGTTTCCTATTCTCTCATGTGCACACGGTGAGTATGAAGCTCACTACGTTCGCTATTATCTCTTTGTCAAGTTTGACCAACATCGGTAAATGCCTGTCCGAGAAATGGTTGAGGTCGTGTTCAACATCGAGTTTTCTTACAACTAAAATGTCCGCCAGTCGGGATATGATCTCGAAAAAAAGTGACATACTTATACAAGCCATAATTTATCATCTGCTCGCCAAGTTTGACCAAGATCAGCAAATGCATGTCCGAGGAATGGTTGAGGACGTGTTCGACACCAGGTTAAAAAAACACTAAATTGACTGCCAGTTGGCCATCTTGGATCTGATGTCGAAAAAAAATGAAGTGCATATGTATACCATCATGTGTTGCCTTTGTGCCAAGTACGAATAAAATCGGTCCGCACATGTCTGAGATATGTTTGCAGACGCACGCGCGCACACATGCACAAATGCATGCATACGAAAATTGAGACCAAATCCATAAGCCCCTGTTTCGGACTAAGTCCAACGGGCGCTAATAAAATCAAAAATTATAGGATCATCAAATATTTTAGTGATAACGCCACAGTCAGGCCCGGGCGTAACTTGTACCACGGGCACGCCATGTCTAGGCCTGAACACAAAAGGACTAATTAAGTGTAACAGAATGTGAAAATAAAATAACTAAATAAACCAATGCGGTTTAGATAACCAAAACAAAAATGGAGGATGAAGAGGAATGATGAATTGTAGAATAGTAGTAGTAGTAGTAGTAGTAGTAGTAGTAGTAGTAGTAGTAGAAGGTTTGATAAACCCATTGCACAAGTCCTCCCCACTCGGATGGCCTCGCACCCGAATGGAATAAGCCATTATGAATTGATTTGCTGTACAGTATAAATGTTTGGGCATTTAATATTCGTCACATGCTATCACAGTTTGGACCTTGTAATTCCTCAGTATTTAGGGTGTGAGATGAGTCGTGATTGTGGAGGTGAACAAGCTGTCACTTGGCAAGTATCGTTTTGTCATCCCAAAATGATGAAATGCTCGATGTTTACCTAATGTTGCATCGAGGCCATGGGCCAAAGACCAAAAAGGGCCTATGATTTTCCGTGTGTTTCAGCCTATAGGGTGAAGGAAATAACAATATGCTGCATTAAAAATGTCTAGTTGATGGGCCCAGATGAAACTTGATGCAAATCCCAACCTCACCTACACTAAGTTCACAATAACTATTAACTACTATAACTATCAATTTAAAAGTAGCCTTAAAACCCAAACATTATGAATTACCCTTATAACTCTTCAAAGTATGTGAGTAAAGAATTCACCATTCACTCCAAATAATAAAGTCAAATGTCAAAACATCATTCGACCGTGTCACAACTGGACATATAGACGTCTTCTTCACTTGTCTTTAAATGAATCAAATATTGTCAGTTGTCATCAGTCAATGGCAGTGCCAGATAGTTGATGGTTTTGGCCTAGATTACATCGACACATATCAGTGCATTCGATTCCAACCTTCTTGCAAGATTATTTGCTTGAATGACATGAGGTTTTACGGCAAGAACAGGAAACACTTTTCAGCACTATATCTGGAGCGATGGATAGGGTCGTCTGGGTGGGTCTTGGCTAGGCATTTCAGCATCAGCTGCGAGTCCTTACACTTTTCCTTTGAAGGCACTCACACCATCACATCCTGTGAAAGGATGAAATCCAACAAGATATTCTGCAGTGTTACCTCAAGACATCTGCTGATCTATTGTACATCAAATGGTCTTTTTCCTGCCATCAGCACCACAATGATCCGACACGTCAAAACTGTTGCTACCCACAAAGTGAGAACAAACATGTCAGTGTTCATTGTGCAGATGATAATGTCATTTGTGGATGATGACTGTGATGCATGAAGGAGCATTCTGGTGTTGGCTTCTTCTTGGTCAGAATATAGATCTGGACATCTTCAACAAGGAGACTTCCCTCAGCTGATGAATACAATCTGTAACAAACTTCACCTTGAGGAGCATAGACCTGGACATTGGATAGAACATGAGGTGAGATTTCTTTCCATTCATCCACAAAGAAATTCAGCATCCCTGCCTTGTTACTGCTACAAGCCAAAAACTTCATCATTTGTTTTGGTATTTTCTGGTCTGGTCTGGTCTCTGAATGCAAACTTTTGTTTCTCCTTGTATTGTCCTTTTCTGTCACTCATACTCTTTTATGGATACACTTTGGACCGATCTGCCACAAAGTCGACCTTGTACTTCTTTGCCAGGGACACCAACTGTTGCAAAATGGAAACTGCAAGTTGACCAAATGTCTCAAGAAAGTTATGCTGTTGCTGAAGCATGGCCATGGCATCAACAATAACAACGGTTTCTGGGCTGAAAGCAATGTTTTTGTTCAGAATGTCTGGGTACCATTTTCTCCACTTCATGCAACAAAACCGCTTTGTTAGTCTTTGCCATTGTTCCATCCAAGTTTGCGAAAGAGTTTGGCAAAGAGTTAAGAGGATACTTCAAGATATCCTTCAAATCAAGTTGTTTTTCTTGGGCAAACATCAGTAAGCAGGCCAATAAGTTTCGATTATCCTTCATCGATTTCTTCAGTTGAGATGCTTTTGATTGTTTTTTCTTGTCGATATCTGAGAATGTATTGCCAGTTAGAAGAGAAAGTGTCAAATACATCCGTACTTGAATTTATATTGATGAACCAGTTCACATGATGTTGATTCAGGCTGAACAATTTTTAGTTCTGGATATGTTTATCAGTCTTGACTTTGATGATTTCAATAACCAGTGATGTCTATGCCTTCATTATCCTGTGCAATGTGTAAACAGTTTTGTAAGGGAGTTAATTTTCAGAATCTCTCCACTGGGAATTATTTTTTGTCTCAACAACACTCTGACAAGATATGTCAAATTATTTTGAAAGTGGGCGACCTACAAGGGTTCATTTTGCTCCATCGACACACTTCATAATGTTGCTTGAAGCAGGAAGCGTGGTGGCGAACCTCAACGCACACAGGGTCAAGCTGACCAATATGTAATAATATATCCAATCACCTTTAAGTTCTGCTGCTTGTAAAAGTTTACTGGCATCAGTTTCATATGTCACAAGTCTTTCTACTTTCCTTTTAGATGTTGATTTATCTACAAGTTTTAGTTTGATGGCATATAATGCATTCGTCAGGATGTACGTGTCGTGATCGTCTTGAATATGCGCCACAAGATGGTTTCGGAGATCTCAGGATAATTTGTGAGTCAATGGCAGTGCCAGATAAGTGAGGGTTTTGGCCTAGATTACATCAACACATATCAGTGCATTCAATTTCGACCTTCTTGCAAGATTATTTGCTTGAACTACATCACTTCCGGTTCAGGTTCTTGAGTGCCGGTGGCGGTTCTTCTTCAGGGTCTCTGCCGACTTTCTCAAATATAAGTTTTCTATTCGTTTTTGTCACGTTTTTACTGTCATTTTGTTATCTCTGTATTTACTGTGTGTTTCTCGTTCGGTCTTGTGTTAAAACTTGTGCTAAAACCTCCTCTTCTTTGTGTAATTTTCATCGAATTACCAGCTTCCTTCTGCATTTGCCAATCCAAATTCACCAAACTCCAACACAATTTTTCTTCAACCTTTCCTTTTCCTAATCTTTCGTAATCTTTATCAAAAAATAAACAATAAAAAAACGGTCTCTTAAAATGTTACAACTTCCTCTTTCACACGTGTGGTTCTCAGTATTGTATCATAATTCACTCCTCTTCTTCTTCTTCAAAGACTTTTCAATTAGAACTTTCCTTCATCCCGTGTATAAAACGTTCCACTGTTACAACGTTTCTTTTCTCCATTCTCTTAAATCTCCTTGATTGCATCCCGCACGTAATATCTTTAATCACATCCCTAATTAAAAAAAATTTAAATCCCAGTTTATAATGCATGTTCGTGTTCCATCAATCATCCTTTTTTTGTAACTTCAGTGCCAATTCACCGCACGTCCTTAAATCGACCTCCTCCTAACCCCTCACCTGTTATCCCTTCTCTTTGCCCCTCCCATCTTGCCCATCATCCTACCTCTGCTCTTGGCACCTCTTCACTGTCTTCTGCTTCATTATCAGCTCCTCCTCTGATGTCCCAAACTGTGTGATGTTCTAACATCTGTGGGCTTCATTCTAACCGAACAGATACCCCACTCTCAATCAGTACACTCATCACCACAAACATGCTCCTTCCTTCGTCTCAGCACACCTCTCCCTCTTCCCAACCCCTCATTTCTTGTACCTCCCCCTGCCCACTCCCTTCTTCACCATACTTTTTTTTGTATACCTTGTCGAGGCTCGTATGAGAGCTAAAGGCCCAGTCACACCTTGACGTTTTAGCCAGCTTATGCCGATTTTTGGGAAAATTTGTGTAAAACGCTGGTACACGTCGAATACGTTATGGGTAAGTTTTGATAACATTGAGAGCACGCTGAAAAACACTGCCATACGTCGTAGTAGCTGGCTTTAAACGTTGTACTTTTCGGTTGTCCTCAAATTTTCCATGCTTGAAATTTTAAGACTTATGCCAGCATATGACTCACACGTTCCGCATAACGCTGGCCATAAGTTGTAGGCACATTACGCGATCGTTGACACACGTCGACACACGTTACTTGTAAGGTACTCATAAGTCGAAACACGTCGAGGTAATGTTTAGCATACCGAAACTTATTTCTAACCTATGAGTAACGTGTTGTAGGCACGTTACGCGATCGTTGACACACGTCGACACACGTTACTTGTAAGGTACTCATAAGTCGAAACACGTTAAGGTCATGGTTAGCGTCAGTGTTCCAGACTCCCTGTTTTTTTTTTTTTTTTTCTTTCGGTACGACAGTGATGTTGACACTTCGATTTCTAGTGCGGTTATAATAAATATAATTAAAAGGCTGCCGCTCAACGATTTAAATCATAACCGCACTAGAAATCGAAGTGTCAACTTCACCGTCATTTGAAGAAAAAAAAACAAAACAAAAAAAAACAGGGAGTCTGGAACACTGACGCGAACCATTACCTTGACGTGTTTCGACTTATGAGTACCTTACAAGTAACTTTTGTCGACGTGGCCAACGTTCGCATATCGTGTGTACAACTTATTCCCATCGCATGCGGAACGTGTGTCATACGGCAAGTACGTCGTAAAATGTTTAACACGTTTAAAATTACAAGATGTACTCCACTTAATACGATGTATGATAGCGTACTTTAGCGTTCTATTCACGTATACAAACTTACCCATACCGTATTCGACGTGCGCCAGCGTTTTAGACGCATTTTTCAGAGGTCGGCATACGCTGGCAAGATCGCCAAGGTGTGACTGCGATGTTGACACTTCCATTTCTCCGGCGGTTATGATTTAAATCGTTGAGCGGCAGGTTTTTAATAGGCTACGTCACGTCATCGTCGGCGATACGTGCAGCGCGCTATGCATAAGTTAGACTATCGTTGGGCATAAGTTGTAACGCCGACAACAGGCTAAGCATTCGTTGGTATAAGTTATCTATAAGACAACGAAACGTTCTGTGTCCGTTACTAATATGTTATGAATACGACCAACTCGTTATGATACGTCCGAATCTTTAAAAAAAACATCAAAAGTTCAACGTAAGCCAGCGTTTTACATACATTTTGATACGTTGCCATTGCTGGCTAAAACGTCAAGGTGTGACTGGGCCTTAACACACAACACCCACCAAGGGGGGCATAGAGACAGGAGGGGAGGGAGTGGGAAGGACAAAATAGTGGGGAACAGAGACATTTGGAGTTCTGTGGAAGGGAGAGGGATGGGATGGGGAACATGGGGAATAGAAGATGGACATTACAGGGACTTTCAGGAAGGAAAGCAGGGAATTTGAAGGAGGTGGGCTTGGTGGATTATCGGGGTAGAAAAGATCGAGGATTTGGATGGGGGATGATAGAGGTGGTGGTGAACAGCTGTTTTGAAGGCTGGAGGGAAGAATGGGAATGAATAGAGTGAGGGAGTTTATTCCAAGAGTGGAAAAAGGAGGAATGAAGGGGGTTTTTACAGAAAGGGGGTTGTTGGCGGACCTTGAGCGCCCTGCGGAAATGTGGTGGGGACAAATCGCAGAGAGAGCAGGGGGGGGGGGCGAGGCTGGAGAGGAGACGGTAGAAGACAGAAAGACCACCGACCAACCTGCGGTGATTGAGTGAGAGGCCCAAAGACTCAGCCTCATTGCGGGAGATGCCAATGATCCGAAATGCCTTGGTTTCTACAGCGTGAAGCTGAGAAAGGTGGGAGGCAGGAGCACCAGCCCAGAGGGGAGAGCAGTACCTATCAGGCTGCGGACAAAAGCTTTGTAAGTGGTCAGGAGCTCAGGTGGGCCAAGGAAGGACTTGCACGACGGAGGATTCCCAGTCGGCGACTGGCTTTGGAGGCAAGGTTTGAAATGTGGCTTTCCCAGGAAAGGTCATGGCAGATAGTGAGACCCAGAAGCTTGAAGAGAGCTCAGGTGGGCGAGGAAGACCTTGCACGACGGAGGATTCCCAGTCGGCGACTGCTTTGGAGGCGAGGTTTGAAATGTGGCTTCCAGGAAAGGTCATGGCAGATAGTGAGACCCAGAAGCTTGAAAGAAAGACTTCTTCCAGAGGATTGTGAGAGAAGTGGATGGGGGGGGGGGTTGTAAACGGTCCTTTCGGAGAGACATAGTGAGAGTGTGAGATTTGTCCGGATTGAAAGACATGTTCCACGTGTTGGACCAGTTTGTGATTTTATCCAGATAAGCAGTGAGCGAAGAAGCTGCTGCTTGCCGGTCTGAGGGATGACCGGTGGTATGGCAGAGGGTGGAGTCATCAGCAAAGAGATATAGAGATTTTCCAGAGAGTCGGAGAGATCATTGATGAAAACCAGAAAAAGAACAGGGCCCAGAACGTACCTTGAGGAACTCCAGCCTGGACAGGAAGGGGGGATGAAAGAACTTCATTTAGGGCCACACGTTGACTGCGACAGGAGAGGAAGTCTGCGAGCCATGATGGAGATGGCCTTGGATACATAGAAAGAGAGTTTGGTGAGCAGGGCAGGGTGCCAGACTGTGTCAAAAGCACGTGATATATCCAGGGATACGGCTCGGATTTCCTGTCTGGCATTGAGGGCTTCCATCCATTGTTGGAAGAGCAGAAGCAGCATATCCAGGGTAGAGTGACCTGGTCTGAAACCAAATTGATGATCAGAATCAAGCCATTGGAGAAGAGGAAGGATTTGATGTCTGAAGCGATGATGGATTGCATAACCTTGCTGATGATTGGGAGAAGGCTGATTGGTCTGTAGTTGCAGGGATCTGTTTTTGACCTTTTTTGTGCAGGGCAGTGATGTTTGCTGATTTCCAAGCAGATGGCAGATGGCCTTGAGCAAATGAGAGGGTGAATAGAACAGAGAGAGGGTGAGCAAGAGCAGAAGAGCAGGCTTTGAGGACACGTGGGCTGATGCCGTCTGGACCGGTTGCAGAATCTGAGTTGAGGTTTGACAACAAGCTCTCCACCTTGTCAGGAGAAAAGGACAGAGAGTCCAGGGACAGTTGGGTGCGACTGGGTAAGGTGGGTAGAGAAAGTTATGGGTTTTGGACACAAGATTTAGCTGCAAACACCGAGTTTAGGCATTCAGATTTTTCACGTGCGGTATCAGCAGTGCTGCCATTGATGTAAGGGAGGGGATGGAGGGGAACATACACCAGAAACAGATTTCATTAGACGCCACCAGGATTTTGAGGAGGGAGAGAGGTTTGAGAGTTCAGACTTGAGATGAGAAAGATGTTGTTTTCTGGCTCTCCTGAGGGTAGATACACACTTGTTCCGAGCTTTATGGAAGGAACTGAGATTGCCATCAGTTGGGTTTACTTTCCATGAGGCAAAGGAAGTTGTTTCAGGAAACTGCCTCACCACAAGTTTCAGTGAACCAAGAGCGGGAGGAAGGGTAGGACAACTGAAGACGAGAGGGGATAAATCTGTGCATGGGGGAGCGCAAGTTTCTTTGAAAGAATTCCCAGGATGAGTTGACGTTGGGAAAGTAGCGATAGGAGACCAGTCTATAAGTTTGAGGCTGCTTGGAGACGCCTGCCAGTCGGCTTGAGTGAAATGCCAGACTCGACGGCGGTGAGGTGTTCTCTGATAATAGCCAGAGAGATGTCACTTTGACAAGGACGTGGTCAGAAGAACGATTGGAGCGGAGGAAGAGCAGCAGATATTGTCAGAGAAATTTGTCAAAATCAGATCCAGAAGAGATGGAGTACCATTGGTTGAGATCCGGGTAGGGAAGTTGACCGATTGAGTCAGTCCCAATGAGTCGCAGTAAGCTTTTGCTGAGGTGCCATGACAGGTGAGAGAGGTACCCACACCTAGCCAACTGGCATGATGACAATTGAAGTCGCTCGATCATTGAGGAAGAGAGAGTTTGGATGAGAAGATAGAGTTGGTCCATGTTTTCAGATAGTGAGGTGTAGATGGAGTATCACTGTTAGGTGGACGGTACAGTACACATATAAACATGAGGTGGGAGTTGAGGGGAAGCCGTAGCCAGAGTATTCCTGGGGTGTGGGGAGTGAGGGCAGTGCATGGAGAGTGAGGAATAGAGTCTTTGATGAAGAGAGCAACTCCTCCACCAGGGCGCACGCTCAGGTCTGTCAAACCGGAGGAGGGAGTAACCAGGAGAGATACTTGTGAGTCAGACACGTCTTGGGGAGGAAAGTTTCTGTTGGAAGATTATGTCCCTGGAGATTATGTCTGGTTTGTCAGTGGCAACCTGTATGGAAAGATCTGAAAGGTTTGAGCGAAGGCCTGGATATTTGAGGTCCATACTTTTAATGAAGAGGTAGGGAGGAAGCTTTGGGTGCAGGGGGTGGGGGGGAGGGGAGGGTAGGACAAAGGGATGAGGGGGGAGTAAGGAGTGTTGTCGAAAGAGTGTGGGGATTGCAGAATAGCTAGGGGAGGGGGCCGAATGAGGAGAAAAGGCTCTGTGGTGCTGGGGGAGAGGGGGACAAGAGAGGGGGAAGAAGGCAGTTGAGGATTTGAGGAGGTGGAGTGAAGAGATGGAGGTGAGAGGACAGTGGAAGGAGGCAGCTTTGTGGATGGGAGGGGGGCAACTTTGGAAAGGATGAGTGAGGGGATGAATGGTGGGAAAGGTGAGGGGGAGTTTTTGAGAGAGGTGAGAGGGGGGCTTGGAGGGAGAAGAGTGTGATGGTTGCTTTGAGAGTGAGGGGTGAGAGGAGTGAGTTGGCACTGAAGTTGGAAAAAAGAATGGTTGATGGAAAGCAAACATTCATAGCAAACTGGGGTTTTTAAAAGTTTTAGGTCAGTTATGCGATTAAACACATTTCTTGAGGGATGCAATAAAGGCGAATTCAGAGAATGGAGAGAAGAAACGCTGCAAAAGTTGATTTTTTAGGCAAGGTATGAAGGAAAGATCGAATTGAGAG
>CM068963.1:6370923-6386336 GCA_035128595.1 Eptatretus atami
AGAGAGATGGGCTCTGGTTCGGTTGGGGAAATCATCCTGCACCATAAGATTTCCTGCTCGGGTTTCTCATCCTGGGCATAGGATTCTTATTCATTCTAACTCCATTTCTAATACCCCGGCTCCGCTCGCCTTGAAACTCCATCTTATTTCACGTAAGAGATTAAATTTGAAAATTGCTGCGTAATTTGGAGGGAATCGGGGGTCGCTCTCTCACCCCTGAACCGATTCCCGTTA
This sequence comes from Eptatretus atami, assembly GCA_035128595.1. Lineage (NCBI taxonomy): Eukaryota > Metazoa > Chordata > Myxini > Myxiniformes > Myxinidae > Eptatretus > Eptatretus atami. The sequence goes on from CM068963.1 coordinate 6,371,158, forward strand.
ATTTGCTGGAGACGGAAGAGTTTGTTTCCCGCTCTCTGACCCAGTGTGCGAAATTCGCCCGGCCGGCGTGCGAACGCCACGTAACTAGAATCGCGGCACGTCGCCCACCGGACGGACCAATTCAGTCGTGACCCTCTCGGAACAACGCCGGAGCTAGTCACAGGTGGGGTTAACCTCACCACGATCGTGCCAATTGCCCACCCGCGCAGGTAGGGTTGCTCGCCAAATTCGATCTACCTAAGTACCTGCGCGAATGGTCGACCGGGCAATCGTACCACGCCACAGGCCGACTCCGGACACGAACCGCTTAAGCGGTCCGTTCCTGATACAGTGATAACCGAGGCGGTGTTATCGTCGGCCTCCGATTCTGGTCCGATTAATTACCGGGATGTGCACCCACTACGAACCCCTTACGTGAAGCAGGATGGAGAGTAAATAGAGAAAAGACAAAGCGAAAGCGGCACAGTTCAACAAGCAATGCTTTTTATTCACACACACACACACAGACAAGCACGATATACAGCCATTACAGTCAAAAATGCACATTAATATAACAGTTAAAACAATTATGCACAAAAAGCTAAATGTAACAAAAGAAACGATGCAGAGCTACAACCGAATACGCGTACACACGGCAACACTTAAAACAATACTACTTGAGCCAGACTGTGCCACCACAGACATTTGCACAAAAACCCAAAGAAAAGAAAGAAAGAAGTCGCGACTTCCCTTTTATGGCTGGTGAGTCCCTCTCCCGCACCGTCAGCTGGTCGCGCCTGCGCCCGACCTCTCGCGCGGCCGCGAACCCTCTCCGGCACTCCCCGTCCGGACGCACAGGTCCACCTCACAACGGGCGCTGCCGCGTCTCCCGTCCGTGCCCGTGACAGGGCCGCTCGCAAGCGCGGGCCACAGGACCTCTTCCTGAAGACCAACTCTCCACAAAAACCAACCGAACCACAGCCAAGACGAAGAGGAAGAGAAGCCCTCGCGCGCCCGCCCGTGTCCGTCTTTTATCGCACGGGCTCCGCCCTCGCCCCGCCCCGTTCTCGCTCCACCCACCCGTCTCTCGAGAGGGTTCCCGAAAGGGCGTTCCCTCACGCTTCCCTCCACCCCGCTCCGTCCGGGGCCGGGGAGTCAGTTTTTGCTCGGGGCCAAGAGAATTATTCACCCAAAAAAGAGCCCCCTCCTTACATGACCTCTGACCTTGACCTGCATTGCCCCTCCTCCACTCCAAAGCGCGGGAAGTCAAACGAAGAAACAGGCGGGGAAACCTGCGCATCCTCGCAGTTCCCTCCTTGGCGCCTTTGTTGCCGTTCGGAAGCGGACGTAGCGCGAAAGATGTAGTAGCGTAGATGGTGGAGGTGGCGTGGTTGCAGTGTGTGGCGCTGTGATGGGATGGCGTGGTTGTTGAAATGTTGTGTGTTTGAAATAAAAGATAGAAAAAGAAAAAGACTGACTCAAAAGCGTCGCAGCCCGATGGATCACATAAATTCCCTCTATACAACGTTGGGCTAACTACACATGTACCTATGAAGATATCTCACCTAAGGGCCCTTCATGGTGTAATGCGAATTTCCACAGCCGTAACAATACATATATATATATATATATACACAAGCCGGGTAGGCGACGAGGGATCCCCTAGGATCGAAGCGCTGGATACGATGCTTCATTCTGACCGATCCACCGACGAAGATTCATTGCCAAGACGTATTGGTTCACATACAATTGTTCCTCTGCCTGGCAAGATTTTCCTATTGTGTATTTTGCCAACTGGCACTCCTCAGAGTGGAGATGGAGGAAAGAGTAAATGACAAAAAATTCTACCAACCATGTTCTATCACCATGCCAAGACGCTTCGTTTACGTCTAAACCGTTTCGCCTTGATGATATTAATTATAAAGGGATATCTAGTGAATCCCAATATTGCGCTCAAGAGGAGTTGAATTGGAGATGCAGTTTGGTGTTCAGATACACTGTTATCAAAATTAATTGTATTCATCAACTAAATATAATGAAACCTGTATTGAAAATAGTGAACGTAGGTCGAGAAAAAGTATTTTTTCGAATTTGCGATTTCAGCCCCGACACCCTCTTGGTGATCGAATCTGGAAAAATGCTGCGGTTAAATTTTTGTAGTAGTATTAAACTCTATCCATACACCGAATTGAACGTTCCGCCGTCGACGGTTTCCGAGGTCAAGGTCACTTAACATATCCCTGGTTCACCACCTTTCCGCATTCGGAGGCTGCCATTCGAAACTATGAGAGAATAAAGGAACGTTTATGCTGTCGCGATAACTAATGGGATGCAAGAATAGGCAGGAGTTGGTCCGGTCGCTCTACCTATCATAGAAGCCGCGCTACGTCAGTTACCGTTTGGGTTCTTAAAACGCGTTTCGGCCGCTGCATAGCAACGGGTGTTGCTTAGGCCTAAGTCACATTTGCTCTACGCGAGGATACGGGGCCGTACGCCCTCTGAACTGACAGAAATTGCGGCGGCCCAGAGTTTCTACGGTGGCGCTCAGGGTGGCCTACGCCGTTTGGCTATATTTTACAGGCCGTTGGGGTCGCGCGTGGAATTATAGTGCGGATTATAACTTTTTTCATTTCTACGTTCGCCGTAGCAATTCGACAAGCCGAAACAAAAGAACTGGTAAAAAAAAATAATAATAATAAAAAACCACTCGTTACCGTCCGTCTGCCGCACGTTAGCCTTAGGCCCCCCTGCGGTCACCTTGCGGGCACCTTGAGCTACCTTGCGTCTGCCTTGAAAATTATATGGCCGCCGCAGGAACGCCCTAAGGTCACCGTCGACATTAAATCAAAGACCGTACGGCACCCCACATTTCGGTTTCACAATCTATAAATACGCCGTGCGGCTCCCCGAAAAATAAAAACATATGTGACTGCTACATTGTGTGACCATGGAAATACTGTGGCCGCCCTATAATTGCTAGTGCCGTAGATTTGTAGACCCCACGGCCCCGTGGCAAATGTGACTTAGGCCTTAGCAACGAAACTCAACGCGCACACTCCCACCCCATATGGCACCTGTTCACACAAGTTTCATCGAAATCGGTTTGCTGTTTGTGCTGTGGAGCCTCGCGTTGCAGACACACAACAACGCACGCACACACACACACACACACGGAAAACCCGACAATAACGGATATCTAGCGAATCCCAATATATATAATATATATATATATATTAATATATATATATATATATATATATATATATATATATATATATATATATATATATATATATATATATACATTCATACGTCATGCGCCGCTTTACGACTTCTCGTCAACGACGGATCGCATATACGACGGTGGTCCCATAAGATTGTAATGGAGCTGAAAAATCCTATCACCAGCGATGTCTAGCGCTGCCAGTTTCGTATAAAAGTATAGGATAGCACATACAATTATGTACAGTAATAATACTTCATATGATAATAAACAACAGTGTGGCCTTATAATGCGATCATTGAGGTCCATAAAATGTCATCGCGATAAAGGCAGGGTCGTGCTAAATCGGGATTTCAAGGAAATCGGCTTCTAACCGAACCAAATGTTTGCACGTTTACCTTCCAGCAAGTAAATTACCTTTGAATTGAAGAATTCCGCGAATAAATCATTTGTTGTTACAGTCGAAATTAAACACAAATTATTTTTGTAAAGCTTTTATGTTGTTAAAACATTCGCACTGTTCTGAAAATATATCACACAATTGACAGGTGCCTCGTTTATTCATTTGTAAATTAATAACATTATGCAATGATTACTATTATAAATCCAAACGCTATTTATTCACCTTTCTATAACCGATGCGAGACGAGATTGTTAAGCAGCCGCTAACAACACCCATGGCTCATGAACAGCACAACGGTAAAACTAACGTGTCTTCCGTCCTCTTGGATGTGTGTTACAATGCCGACAGTATCAGTACAGTAACATGCTGTACAGGTTTGTAGCGAGGAAGCACTAGGCTACACCATCTAGCCTAGGTGTGTAGTAGGCTATACCATCTAGGTTTGTGTAAGTACAACACTATGATGTTCGCACATGACGACATCGCTTAACGGCGCAATTTCTCAGAACGTATCCCCTCGTTAAGTGGCGCATGACTATGTATATTATATATAATATATATATATATATTATATATATATATATATATATATATATATAATATTATATATATATATAATAAGTGGAGAACAAGTATTTGATACACTGCCGATTTGCAGGTTTTCCCACTTACAAAGCACGTAGAGGTCTGTAATTTTTATCATAGGTACACTTCAACTGTGAAAGACGGAATCTAAAACAAAAATCCTGAAAATCACATTGTATGATTTTATAATAATTAATTTGCATTTTATTGCATGAAATAAGTATTTGATCACCGACCAACCAGTTAAGAATTCCGCTCTCACAACCTGTTAGTTTTGTCTTTAATGAAGCCCTCCCATTCTCCACTCATTACCTGTATTAACTGCACCTGTTTGAACTCGTTATCTGCATAAAAGACAGCTGTCCACACTCAATCAATCAGACTCCAACCTCTCCACAATGGGCAAGACCAGAGAGCTGTCTAGACATCAGGGACAAAATTGTAGACTTTGCACAAGCTGGGATGGGCTACAGGACAATAGGCAAGCAGCTTGGTGAGAAGGCAACAACTGTTGGCGCAATTATTAGAAAATGGAAGAAGTTCAAGATAACAGTCAATCTCCCTCGGTCTGGGCTCCATGCAAGATCTCACCTCGTGGAGCTCAATGATCATGAGAAAGGTGAGGATCAGCCCAGAACTACACGGCAGGACCTGGTCATGACCTGAAGAGAGCTGGGACCACAGTATCAAAGAAAACCATAAGTAACACACTACGCCTCATGGATTAAAATCCTGCAGCGCACGCAAGTCGTCCTCTGCTCAAGCCAGCGCATGTCCAGGCCCGTCTGAAAGTTTGCCAATGACCATCTGGATGATACAGAGAAGGAATGGGAGAAGGTATGTGGTCTGATGAGACCAAAATAGAGCTTTTTGGTTTAAACTCCACTCGCCGTGTTTGGGGAAGAGAAGCATGAGTACAAACCCCAAGAACACCATCCCAACCGTGAAGCATGGATGGTGGAAACATCATTCTTTGGGATGCTTTTCTGCAAATGGGACAGGACGACTGCACCGTATTGAGGGAGGATGGATGGGGCCATGTATCGCAGATCTTGGCCAACAACCTCCTTCCCTCAACAAGAGCATTGAAGATGGGGCGTGCTGGGTCTTCCAGCATGACAACGACCCGAAACACACAGCCAGGGCAACTAAGGAGTGGCTCCGTAAGAAGCATCTCAAAGGTCCTGGAGTGGCCTAGCCAGTCTCCAGACCTGAACCCAATAGAAAATCTTTGGAGGGAGCTGAAAGTCTGTGTTGCCCAGCGACAGCCCCGAAACCTGAAGGATCTGGAGAAGATCTGTATAGAGGAGTGGGCCAAATCCCTGCTGCAGTCTGTGCAAACCTGTTAAGAACTACAGGAAACGTCTGATCTCTGTAATTGCAAACAAAGGTTTCTGTACCAAATATATTAAGTTCTGTTTTTCTGATGTATCAAATACTTATTTCATGCAATAAAATGCAAATTAATTATTTAAAAATCATACAATGTGATTTTCAGGTTTTTTTATTTTAGATTCCATCTTTCACAGTTGAAGTGTACCTATGATAAAATTACAGACCTCTACGTGCTTTGTAAGTGGGAAAACCTGCAAATCGGCAGTGTATCAAATACTTGTTCTCCCCACTGTATATACAGTCATGCGTCGCTTAAACGACGTTCCGGGCAACGACGGATCGCATATACGACGGATCTGCCAGCTCTGAAAAAAAAAAAAAATGAAAAAAAAAATGTAGCTGAAAAATTCCTATCGCCGAGTGATGTAGCCGACGTAGCGCTGCCAGCGTATAAAAATAGCACATACAATTATGTACGCTGTACAGTACATAATACTTCATAATGATAATAAACGATGTGGCCCTGTATAATGCGATCGTTGAGTCCATAAAATGTCATCGCGAAAAAAAGCAGGGTCGTGCTAAATCGGATTCAAGGAAATCGGCTTTCAAACTGAAGCAATGTTTGCACGTTTACCTTCCAGCAAGTAAATTACCTTTGAATTGAAGAATTCCGCGAATAAATCATTGTTGTTACAGTCGAAATTAAAACCAAATTTATTTTTGGTGAAGCTTTTTATTTGTTAAAACATCGCACTGTTCGAAAATATATATCAACAATTGACAGGTGCTCAGTTTCTCATTTATAAATTATAACATCGATGCAATATACGTATTTATAAAATCCAAACGCTATATTCACTTTCTATAATCGATCGCGAGAGGAGATTGTAAGCTGCTGCGAACAACACCGATGGCCGTCATGAACAGCAAAAGGTAAACTAACGTGTCTTCAGTCTCTCTGGATGCGTTTACAATTGCCGACAGTATTCAGTACGTAACATGCTGTACAGGTTGTATCCGAGGAGCAATAGGCTATACCATATAGCCTAGGTGTGTAGTTTTGTGTAAGTACGATGTTCGAAAACGAAAACGAAAAAAATAAAGATGTTCGCACAACGACGACGTCGCTTAACGACGCGTTTCTCAGAACGTAACCCCGTCGTTAAGTGGCACATGACTGTATATATAATATATTATAATATATATATATATATATTATAATCACAATAATGGCCTGCCTAGTGGGGCCCCTACTGTCATAACAAATAATAATATTAGTGGTATATATATATATATATATACCAATATGGCCTGGCTAGTGGGGCCATCAACTGTCATCACACAAATACATAATATGTACGTGTGTGTATATATATGTATATATATATATTATATAGTATATAAAATTGTTGCAGGCCGGGTCCGGTGGCGAGAACGAGCATGAGCGGGGGAAGTTGCGTCGTCTCCCACCAGACTCCCGGAATTGTAGGCCGTCGCTCATGGATAATTCCATGACATGGTGGGTCGCTTAAACCGACCGTGGACGCCAAATACCTCCACCGCGTGGCGTAGGGTCTTTTTGTGTAGAATCAATTACCTAATTTACCACGGCGTTTCGACAACCGGGACCACGCCGCTCGGTACGCATTGCCCGAACCGGACTACTCTACCAACTACGTAGAGTACGAACTACCAACTCCGGATCGGATGCAGCCGAGCGGAACTGCCAAGAACGTACCGGCCAGAATGAATAGATTATCGGGGATTAAAGACCTGGCTAAACTCAGATCCAAACCATGCTGGACCAATGAAGGAAAAGACGAAAACAAACTGGGAACATTTCTACAATAATTTATTTACAATCAACTTGCAAAAGAAGGACACAGAGCAGACTTTCGCGAGAATACAAGCAAGATTACAATGATCAAAGCACTTATGCAGTACTACTTACCAGACGGCGCCACACACTCAGACGCACACACAGACTAAATAAACCAGATGAATGGCAAAGGACTTTTGTAGCCAGGGAGGAGTGAACTGAGGTCGCAGTTCTTTTGGTACCTGAGTTTCGGGGAAAGGATGCTCCGTGGTGCTTCGCCTTACAATGGTCGCGCAGCTTGGCCACAGCCGCACGTGTGGAGTTTGTGTGTGCGTGGAGGAGCCCGGGTGGAGAGCGCGGAGTCCAAGTATGAACTGGGCTTGAAAGTGTGAAAGAGCAGGTGGAGTTCCCGACGCTTGATGTCGTAGGGTAGACCAGTCACAAACAGTGTGCAACCTTTCTTGGCCCGCGATGTGGGATCCAAGGCATCAGGATCATTGGGTATCTCCCGCGATGAGGCTGAGTCTTTGGATCTCTCACTCTCTCCCTCTCAACGAACTCTCCGACTCGCCCACACCCTCTCAAGACGACTCACTTTCCAGCTCGCCCTCTCTGAACGAACGTTCTAGTTTTGTATTTTAAATTAATTTTCTGAAATTTGTGAAATTGTTTTTCACTTGGAAGTTGTGGGTTACAATGTGTAAATGAAGGTGTGTGTATATGTATATATTTCTTTCTATACATGTGTGTATATATATATATATATATATATAATATATATATATATATATATGAACACATGTATATAAGAAAGACCCACCTACACTCTCACCTGTGAATGGAGGAACAGCCAATCAGCTCTCACCTAATCGACTACACCCAGGTGACTCGGATTATTTAATGATTGACCCCTCCCATGCTCCTCTAGTTTAGCACTTACCTTGCGTAAGTCTTCTTGGTTGCTTTATGCAGCTACTTTTCCTGGAGGAGCATGGGAGGGTCAATTATATATATATATATAACCTACATGGAAATGTTGGAAGGTCTGTCGTTTTCATTGCCATACCCTTCCATTGAGCAGCTGTTGAAGGAAATTCCATCCCTGGGGTCCTAAGCTTTTTCATGGTGCGTGCTTCACTGCAAAGCAAAATCCATAACCCCATGTGACGCACACTATCTCGGCATCGATGATATATCACAAGGGCATCTCTCAGCCAGCGATTGTGCGACGCGTCAACGTATTCATCGCGCTGTGAAACGTTAGGTCGACCTATCGGTGCACAAGGGTATGCAGCAGTTGCAATTGTGTTTGACTTCATTGATCGCGGTGTTTGGACGTATTAAATGTGCTCTATCGGGGTACATCATTGTAATGTGATGATTTAATGCTGCAGCCTACGTCGCCGAACTCTATTCGTGGCACACTGTGAGGTTGTGCACTAGCAAGCCATCGCAGGACAACGGCACATTGTCAACAGAGCGCAACACCTGCTGCTATGTAGTATGCGGGCCAGCAACCTTCCTCCATAGCAGTGTGTGACTCTTCTGTGTGCCCTCTCATCTCACTGTTGTTCATTTCCGTTTTACTTCAACTCCACAAGCTCTCCTTTAATTATGATTTGACTCATCATTTTACACCAATAACCCTGTGCTCTATCATACGGAAAATACCAACGTTGAATAAGGTAGAATATCTGATTTAATTCCATGATCTCCTTGTACTGGCAGCACAGCCAGGTGGAGGTGCCCACATTCTCCTCTAAGCTGTCTAGCCTGGGTTTGAATCCCGACCCGACTATATAAACTGTCATCCCAGTGTTTACAGGCAGGGTGATTCATCAACGTGTGCGCCGTCCCTCGAGGACATTAAACTGTCCCGTCTGCCAGCATTAGTTGGTGGAACTGAAAGATCCCACAGTGTCCTTTGCAAAGAGTAGGTGAGCTATCACGCGGCGGCACCCTGAACAAATTCCAAAATTTCTGCTCTAACTACTGCTGGAAGGCAATGGCAAACCACCCAGTATAACCCTTGCCAAGAAACAGCTTCGGCAGCACCAATGCTTCGTAAGTACATCGTAATCATAATATGGTTCTATAATAATGGATTTAGAAGATCAACTATTGAATTAGTTCCACACTTTTTATATTTTGAGTTGTGTGGAGAAATGAAACTGCAGTTTTATCTAGCCTCTTGGCTAATTCCTAGTTCCTATAATTGGTATGAAAACAAATTTTAAATTCACAAATGCTTGAGCGTGTAGGCGAATGCGGTGTGACAAGAGTTTATTTAATGTTGTGTGTTCACAATTATATCAATACATAGAGCAATACCTTTGGACAGAGCATGATGCATCCATCGTAACAATCCCGTGATCGGCGTCCATGCAATCCTCCTTGGGTATGGCTTCTAAAAGGATACTAAACGATACCTGCATGTTAAAGCAAGCGATACCAGACCCCTGGTGGTGAATTTCAAAAGTCAGGATCTAATGCTTGGCATTCCTGCAGCCTGAGCCGAAGTTTTCCAGAGGAGTGCTGATTTGCATTTGCTTTCCTGTTGTAAGCAAGCGGAAGAATGCGGCGGGCACAAGTTCGTTTTGCTGCTGTGGACTAACAAATCACTGTGCTCGATGGCAATGAAATAAGAGCAAAACAAATCGAGTAAATGCTTCCAGTGAAGCTAAATTGGGTGGGCTGATGAGTTTAAAACAGCACTCTCTCTCTATATTTAAAGCCCTGTGAGGTTTATGGTTACGTAATTATGCAGAACAGACGATCAATTTTCATTATTTGGACGGTGTTGTGACAAATAAATGAAACAAATTGTGGCTTTTAAGGCAACGATACTTTTTGCTGCAATGAATGAGATACCAACAAGTAATTACCTCCACCACCAAATGTGGACGGAGGTTATGCTTCACCCTGTCAGTCTGTCTGTTTTTGTGTTTGTCTGTCTTTATATGAGCACAATATCTCAAAAAGTTGTGGACAGATTTAGACGAAACTTGTTGGATGGTGGTGTGTGACAAGGACGAATTGATTAGATTTGGTGAAAGTACAAATCCAGATCCAGACACGAGAATTTTTTTATTTTTCAAGTGATTCGTCACCATTCACAGATGAGGCCAAAAACGATATGTAGCATGATATTTCAAACAAATCGCAGATATGTGGACGAGTATGGCAAAACTTGGTGGATGAGTTGGGTAGGTGACAAAACAGGCCGATTCAATTTCGGTTGAGGTCCGATCCAGATCTGGCCTATCGGTGGGATACAAAATCTAACTGTTCAGCCTGTGGAGGTATGCACTCAACCGAGTGCCCTTCTAGTTTGAAAATGTTTCATTTCTCGTGCAGCACTAAATGTGATTTCGAATGCAATTGAGGTTGATCATCTAACTTTGAACCAGTTAAAGTTTCCTCCTTAAAATAGTTTTTGTTTTTTCTCTCCACCATCTCCCCCTTTTTTATTTTTTAATTATTTTATTAAATAAAGTCATGGCTCATGGAGGACTGGAAATGGATGAGTCCCGAACCTTTTCCTTACCTTATTGTGAGTCTAAAAGTTTTCTTCGATCCACAGCCAGCACGCTACACTGCTCTAAAGAGATATGTGTAATGGAATTCGACTTGCTCTCGTTTCGCACAATCCATAACCAAGAAGCGGGACACTAATTGGCAGCAATGATGTAAAGAGGGTTTTGCGTTTAACTTTAAGATAATCCAATTGGAAAGTATTCTGAAAAATTTGGAACAACACCATTGCGAGTTGTCGGCACTACGTCAATGCGCATGTGATGTCTTATTTAGAGAATGAGGATTTGGGATTGAAGCAAATTTATTTTTGTACAGGGTGTAGGTTACAATTTACCACTCGTGAAACAGACGCCTTTTGAAAACACAATTTACACGACGCTGAAGCATTGGCTTGCCTTTAGTATGTTGCTTCAATTAAGGTTTTTCGATTTGCAAATGTTTTCCTTGCAAAGGATTTATTCTGTAAAAGGCAAAATACTCTGGAATATCTATTGCTTTTGGAGTTGCTTCATCACAAAATTGATCAAGCTGTGATACTGAGCTCCCCTGCAGATGGGAGCACAGCTGGAGGCGTCCGGGCACGATATACAGGTGGTGTGTTTTATGACGAAATTTGTCTGAGGATGTAGGATATACAGGTGGTGTGTTTCATTCAAAGGTCTGGGTCTGCATTTGAAAGATGTTGCGGTCCTCGAAACATGACGTTGTTTTATCGAGACATAATTTGAGATGGATGATTAGACCGTTTAAAGCACATCGAGTTGTTAAATGTAAATACAATGAGCGATGAATAAGACTCTATGTAATTTATGCAGTTTAACATATAGTCTGCTCCAGATGGACATGACACAACAAGCTATTCGATTATAAGGAAATGATACACCTACAAAGGCATAATACATGTCAACGTCATGACAGTTATAGGATTTACAAAGATCATTATTGCTTTATTCAATTTTGCCAGGAATGGTGAAAGAAAGATTTCATTGTCCCTTGGCAGAGGTAGGACAAGGTTCACAAAGAGATGATGGAAGAGAATGAGTCACCGACCTTCTTGCAGTGAATGAACACCAGGCCCTACACCTCTTGGTTATAGCAAGAATTGTATCGTACATTCATACTCCGATAAGAGTGTGTGTGTGAATCATCAGTTCCATATTTCCACGATGAGCACAATTCATGACCTTATACAAATCAAGGTTTCCAGTTGAATAAGCATGCTGAAGAAAGACTTGGCAGAACAAAAATGTCATCTTGCTGTACAAAATATCCAAACTTGCAGATAAGTAAAGGTACCTGCAAAGTTACTTGTGAAGTTACCACACCATTACCTGTGAACGTTTACAACAAAATCCAGCGTGTAAATGTTTTGTGTGCTGTCAACATAGCAATTCTAGTACGAGAGCTATACTTGGCTGTCGTGCACAACTTTTTTGTCCAAGAAAGAAGTGATATTTTTGCACTAATTTTTCTGTTCTCCGATGATTGTGTGAAATTGCTTTCTAGCAGTAATTGTTTCTGGTTAATGAAGTCATATATTCCATGGGAATTAAAAATGATGCTTTGAAAGATTGCATGATCTACCAAAACATCGCAAGCAAGCTGATTAGCAATGTGCCAAACCAGGAATTGTGGAAAAAAGAAAGTGTTTCACTGTCCAAGGTGAAGGAAATTATTTTGTATCAAAGTCTTTCCTGATGAATATTGTAACTAAATAATCAATGTTCTATCAAAAATATTTTTTTGTTAATAAATAAACAGCATTTTTATCGACTTCAAAAACTCAAATAATTACAATGAATACAGCATGATATTAACCAATCAGATTGCCCTTCTTCACACTCTCCGATCGTTCCAAGATGGTGACGCCCAAGTTGCAGTGTGTTTTGTCACATCGTGCAGGGTGAATGTGGGCAAATTACAAGGTTTCGTGATGTTTCTTTGAGTACAATCTGTGAGTGCATGAATATCTGGATACTGTTGGATGGGTTGGAAAATAAGATGCTTTACAATTTGAGTGTACAGTGTGAGACTGCTGGTTATCATTGGCGGAAGTGTTACCAGCAGTTACTGACAGGAAAAGGATAGAACAGGACCTGAGGTGTAAAGCTAAAGGGAATTTACAACCTGCAAACATAGAAACAAGATCTTTCTACCACTCCACTGAGATTCACCCAAGAAATGTAGATTTTTTAAATATTTTTTTGAAAACAATGTCGAGGCTCGTATGAGAGTTAACACACAAAACATACAACACAGGGAGCAGGAGACAAGGAAGGAAGGAGAGGGAAGGAAAAAACATTGTGGAACAGAGACGAGGAGATCTGTGGAAGGGAAGAGGGATTGGATGGGGTCACAGGGTAAACAAGATGGACACTTCAGGGACTTTCAGGAAGGAAAGCAGCGAATTTGAAGGTGTTTGGGTGGATTAACGTGGGTAGAAAAGATCGTGATTTTGGATGGGAAGATGAGAGATGTTGGTGAACAGCTGTTTTGAAGACTGGAGGAGAGTGGGATTGAAGAGAGTGTGGAGTTGTTCCAAAGGTGGGAAAAAGAGGAATGAAAGAGTGAAGGTGAGCAGTGATTTCGTGATTTTGGTAGTTTTACAAGAAGGGGGTTGGCTGGCGGCCTTGAGCGCCCTGGGAGATATGGGTTGTGGGGGGGGACAATATCTCAAACAGAACCGGGTGGGCAAGGCCGGAGTGGAGACAGTGGAAGACCGAAGACCACCGATCTGCCTGCGGTGAGAGTGAAAGACCCAAAGACTCAACCTCATTGTGGGAGATACCATGATCCAAAATGCCTTGGTTTCCACAGCGTGAAGGTGAGAAGCGGGCGCACCAGCGCAGAGGGAGAGAATTACGACATCCGACTGCGGATGAAAGCTTGTATGTGGTCAGGACCTCAGCTGTGCCAAGAAGGACTTTGCATGACGGAGGATGCTCAGTCGGTGACTGGCTTTGGAGGCCAGCTTGGAATGTGGCTTTCCCAGGAAGATCGTGGCAGATAGTGAGACCCAGAAGCTTGAATGAAAGGATTTATTAAAGAGGATTGTTGAGAAAGTAGGTGCGGGGGGAGGGTTCCAGATGGTCCTTTCGGAGAGACATAGTGAGAGTGTCAGACTTGTCAGGATGAAAGACATGTTTCACGTGTTGGACCAGCTTGTGATTTTATCCAGATCTGCAGAGCGTGAAGAGGCTGCTGCTTGCCGATCTGAGGGATGACAGATGGTGCAGCAGAGAGTGGAGTCATCAGGAAAGAAATACAGAGGATTTTCCAGAGTCAGAGAGATCATTGATGAAAACCATTAAAGAACACTGCCTTGAGGAACTCCAGCCCTGCGTGACAGGAAGAGGGGATGAGAGACTCCATTAAGTACCACACATTGCTGTGACAGGAGAGGAAGTCTGTGAGCCATGAGTGAAGATGGCCTTGGATACCATTGGAAGAGAGTTTAGTGAGCAGGCAGTGTGCCAGACCTTGTCAAAAGCACACGATATGTCTTGGAGATGGCTCTGATTTCATGTCTGGCTTTGAGGATCTCCATCCATTGTGGAGAGCAGAAGCGCATATCCAGGAAGTGTGACCTGTTCTGAATCCAAATTGATGATCTGTAATAAGCCATTGGGAAGAGGAAGGATTAATGTCTGAAGCGACGATGGATTCCAAAACCTTTTGTGATGATGGGAGAAGCTGATTGGTCTGTAGTTGCATGGATCTGTTTTTGCACCTTTTTATGCAGGGTGGTAATGTTTGCTGATTTCCACGCAAATGGCAGATGACCTTGAGCAAATGAGAGGGTGAATAGAACAGAGAGTGGGTGAGCAAGAGCAGAGGAGCAGGTTTTTAGGACATGTGACTGATGCCATCTGGTTGCAGAAATCTGAGTCGAGGTTGACAGCAAACTCTCCACCTTGTCAGGAGAAAAGGACACAGAGTGCAGGGACAGTTGGGGGAAAAACGTGGGTACAGAAAGCGATTGATTTGGGACAAATATTTAGAAGCAATCACAGAGTTTAGGCCCAGACATGAAATCAGAGCCATCTCCCAAGACATATCGTGTGCTTTTGACAAGGTCTGGCACACTGCCCTGCTCACTAAACTCTCTTCCAATGGTATCCAAGGCCATCTTCACTCATGGCTCACAGACTTCCTCTCCTGTCACAGCCAATGTGTGGTACTTAATGGAGTTCTCTCATCCCCTCTTCCTGTCCAGGCTGGAGTTCCTCAAGGCAGTGTTCTTTAATGGTTTTCATCAATGATCTCTCTGACTCTGGAAAATCCTCTGTATTTCT
>CM068963.1:6386612-6403065 GCA_035128595.1 Eptatretus atami
GGGAAAGCCACATTTCCAAGCTGGCCTCCAAAGCCAGTCACCGACTGAGCATCCTCCGTCATGCAAAGTCCTTCCTTGGCACAGCTGAGGTCCTGACCACATACAAAGCTTTCATCCGCAGTCGGATGTCGTAATTCTCTCCCCTCTGCGCTGGTGCGCCCGCTTCTCACCTTCACGCTGTGGAAACCAAGGCAATTTGGGGATCGAATGGTATATCTCCACAATGAGGTTGAGTCTTTGGGTCTTTCACCTCACCGCAGGCAGATCGGTGGTCTTTCGGTCTTCCACTGTCTCCACTCCGGCCTTGCCCACCCGGTTCTGTTTGAGATATGTCCCCCCCCACAACCCATATTCCCCAGGGCGCTCAAGGCCGCCAGCCAACCCCCTTCTTGTAAAACTACCAAAATCACGAATCACTGCTCACCTTCACTCTTTCATTCTCTTTTTCCCACCTTTGAACAAAACTCCACACTCTCTTCAATCCACTCTCCCCTCCAGGTCTTCAAAACAGCTGTTCACCAACATCTCTCATCTTTCCCCATCCAAAATCACGATCTTTTCTACCCACGTTAATCCACCCAAACACCTTCAAATTCCTGCTTTCCTTCCTGAAAGTCCCTGAAGTGTCCATCTGTGTTACCCTGTGCACCCCATCCAATCCCTCTTCCCTTCCACAGATCTCCTCGTCTCTGTCTCCAACACTGAGTTTTTTCCTTCCCTCTCCTTCCTTCCTTGTCTCCTGCTCCCTGTGTTGTATGTTTTGTGTGTTAACTCTCATACGAGCCTCGACATTGTTTTCAAAAAAATCTAAAAAAAATCTACATTTCTTGGGTGAAGTCTCAGTGGAGTGGTAGAAAGATCTGTTTCTATGTTTGCAGGTTGTAAATTCCCTTTAGCTTTACACCTCAGGTCCTGTTCTATCCTTTTCCTGTCAGTGAACTGCTGGTAACACTTCCGCCAATGATAACCAGCAGTCTCACACTGTACACTCAAATTGTAAAGCATCTTATTTTCCTAACCCATCCAACAGTATCCAGATATTCATGCACTCACAGATTGTACTCAAAGAAACATCACGAAACCTTGTAATTTGCCCACATTCACCCTGCACGATGTGACAAACACACTGCAACTTGGGCGTCACCATCTTGGAACGATCGGAGAGTGTGAAGAAGGGCAATCTGATTGGTTAATATCATGCTGTATTCATTGTAATTATTTGAGTTTTTGAAGTCGATAAAAATGCTGTTTATTTATTAACAAAAAAATATTTTTGATAGAACATTGATTATTTAGTTACAATATTCATCAGGAAAGACTTTGATACAAAATAATTTCCTTCACCTTGGACAGTGAAACACTTTCTTTTTTCCACAATTCCTGGGTTTGGCACATTGCCTAATCAGCTTGCTTGCGATGTTTTGGTAGATCAATGCCAATCTTTCAAAGCATCATTTTTAATTCCCATGGAATATATGACCTTCATTAACCCAGAAACAATTACTGCAGAAAGCAATTTCACACAATCATCGGAGAACAGAAAAATTAGTGCAAAAATAATCACTTCTTTCTTGGACAAAAAAGTTAGTGCACGACAGCCAAGTATAGCTCTCGTACTAGAATTGCTATGTTGACAGCACACAAAACATTTACACGCTGGATTTTGTTGTAAACGTTCACAGGTAATGGTGGTGGTAACTTCACAAGTAACTTTGCAGGTACCTTTACTTATCTGCAAGTTTGGATATTTTGTACAGCAAGATGACATTTTGTTCTGCCAAGTCTTTCTTCAGCATGCTTATTCAACTGGAAACCTTGATTTGTATAAGGTCATGAATTGTGCCTCATCGTGGAAATATGGAACTGATGATTCACACCACACACTCTTATCGGAGTATGAATGTACGATACAATTCTTGCTATAACCAAGAGGTGTAGGGCCTGGTGTTCATTCACTGCAAGAAGGTCGGTGACTCATTCGTCTTCCATCATCTCTTTGTGAACCTTGTCCTACCTCTGCCAAGGGACAATGAAATCTTTCTTTCACCATTCCTGGCAAAATTGAATAAAGCAATAATGATCTTTGTAAATCCTATAACTGTCATGACGTTGACATGTATTATGCCTTTGTAGGTGTTCATCATTCCTTATAATCGAATAGCTTGTTGTGTCATGTCCATCTGGAGCAGACTATATGTTAAACTGCATAAATTACATAGAGTCTTATTCATCGCTCATTGTATTTACATTTAACAACCTCGATGTGCTTTAAACGGTCTAATCATCCATCTCAAATTATGTCTCGATAAAACACGTCATGTTTCGAGGACCGCAACATCTTTCAAATGCAGACCCAGACCTTTGAATGAAAACACGCCACCTGTATATCCGTACATCCTCAGACAAATTTCGTCATAAAACACACCACCTGTATATCGTGCCCGGACGGCCTCCAGCTGTGCTCCCATCTGCAGGGGAGCTCAGTATCACAGCTTGATCAATTTTGTGATGAAGCAACTCCAAAAGCAATAGAATATTCCAGAGTATTTTGCCTTTTACAGAATAAATCCTTTGCAAGGAAAACATTTGCAAATCGAAAAACCTTAATTGAAGCAACATACTTAAAGGCAAGCCAATGCTTCAGCGTCGTGTAAATTGTGTTTTCAAAAGGCGTCTGTTTCACGAGTGGTAAATTGTAACCTACACCCTGTACAAAAATAAATTTGCTTCCAATCCACAAATCCTCATTCTCTAAATAAGACATCACATGCGCATTGACGTAGTGCCGACAACTCGCAATGGTGTTGTTCCAAATTTTTCAGAATACTTTCCAATTGGATTATCTTAAAGTTAAACGCAAAACCCTCTTTACATCATTGCTGCCAATTAGTGTCCCGCTTCTTGGTTATGGATTGTGCGAAACGAGAGCAAGTCGAATTCCCATTACACATATCTCTTTAGAGCGTGTAGCGTGCTGGCTGTGGATCGAAGAAAACTTTTAGACTCACAATAAGGTAAGGAAAAGGTTCGGGACTCATCCATTTCCAGTCCTCCATGAGCCATGACTTTATTTAATAAAAATAATTTAAAAAAATAAAAAAATGGGGAGATGGTGGAGAGAGAAAAACAAAAACTATTTTAAGGAGGAAATTTTAACTGGTTCCAAAGTTAGATGATCAACCTCAATTGCATTCGAAATCACATTTAGTGCTGCATCGAGAAATGAAACATTTTCAAACTAGAAGGGCACTCGGTTGAGTGCATACCTCCACCAGGCTGAACAGTTTAGATTTTGTATCCCACCGATAGGCCAGATCTGGATCTGGACCTCAACCGAAATTGAATCGGCCTGTTCTTGTCACCTACCCAACTCATCCACCAAGTTTTGCCATAACTCGTCCACATATCTGCGATTTGTTTGAAATATCATGCTACATATCGTTTTTGGCCTCATCTGTGAATGGTGACGAATCACTTGAAAAATAAAAAAATTCTCGTGTCTGGATCTGGATTTGTATCTTCACCAAAATCTAATCAATTCGTCCTTGTCACACACCCACCATCCAACAAGTTTCGTCTAAATCTGTCCACAACTTTTTGAGATATTGTGCTCATATAAAGACAGACAAACAAACAAACAGACAGACTGACAGGGGTGAAAGCATAACCTCCGTCCACATTTGGTGGTGGAGGTAATTACTTGTTGGTATCTCATTCATTGCAGCAAAAAGTATCGTTGCCTTAAAAGCCACAATTTGTTTCATTTATTTGTCACAACACCGTCCCAAATAATGAAAATTGATCGTCTGTTCTGCATAATTACGTAACCATAACCTCACAGGGCTTTTAAATATAGAGAGAGTGCTGTTTAACTCATCAGCCCACCCAATTTAGCTTCACTGGAAGCATTTACTCGATTTGTTTTGCTCTTATTTCATTGCCATCGAGCACAGTGATTTGTTAGTCCACAGCAGCAAAACGAACTTGTGCCCGCCGCATTCTTCCGCTTGCTTACAACAGGAAAGCAAATGCAAATCAGCACTCCTCTGGGAAAACCTTCGGCTCAGGCTGCAGGAATGCCAAGCATTAGATCCTGACCTTTTGAAATTCACCACCAGGGGTCTGGTATCGCTTGCTTTACATGCAGGTATCCGTTTAGTATCCTTTTAGAAGCCATACCCAAGGGAGGATTGCATGGACGCCGATCACGGGATTGTTTACGATGGATGCATCATGCTCTGTCCAAAGGTATTGCTCTATGTATTGATATAATGTGAACACACAACATATTAAATAAACTCTTGTCACACCGCATTCGCCTACACGCTCAAAGCATTTGTGACATTTAAAATTTGTTTTCATACCAATTATAGGAACTAGGAATTAGCCAAGAGGCTAGATAAAACTGCAGTTTCATTTCCTCCACACAACTCAAAATATAAAAAGTGTGGAACTAATTCAATAGTTGATCTTCTAAATCCTTATTATAGAACCATATTTATGATTACGAAGCATTGGTGCTGCCGAAGCTGTTTCTTGGCAAGGGTTATACTGGGTGGTTTGCCATTGCCTTCCCAGCAGTAGTTAAGAGCAGAAATTTTGGAATTTGTTCAGGGTGCCGCCGGTGATAGCTCACCTACTCTTTGCAAAGGACACTGTGGGATCTTTCATGTCCACCAACTAATGCTGGCAGACGGGACAGTTTAATGTCCATCCGAGGGACGGCGCACACGTTGATGAATCACCCTGCCTGTGAAACACTGGGATGACAGTTTATATAGTCGGGTCGGGATTCAAACCCAGGCTAGACAGCTTAGAGGAGAATGTGGGCACCTCCACCTGGCTGTGCTGCCAGTACAAGGAGTATCATGGAATTAAATCAGATATTCGACCTTTATTCAACGTTGGTATTTTCCGTATGATAGAGCACAGGGTTATTGGTGTAAAATGATGAGTCAAAATCATAATTAAAGGAGAGCTTGTGGAGTTGAAGTAAAACGGAAATGAACAACAGTGAGATGAGAGGGCACACAGAAGAGTCCACACACTGCTATGGAGGAAGGTTGCTGGCCCGCATACCTACATAGCAGCAGGTGTTGCGCTCTGTTGACAATGTGCCGTTGTCCTGCGATGGCTTGCTAGTGCACACCTCACAGTGTGCCACGAATAGAGTTCGGCGACGTAGGGCTGCAGCATTAAATCATCACATTACAATGCATGTACCCCGATAGAGCACATTTGATACGTCCAAACACCGCGATCAATGAAGTCAAACACAATTGCAACTGCTGCATACCCTTGTGCACCGATAGGTCGACCTGGAACGTTTCACAGCGCGATGAATACGTTGACGCGTCGCACCAATCGCTGGCTGAGAGATGCCCCTTGTGATATATCCATCGATGCCGAGATAGTGTGCGTCGCATGGGGTTATGGATTTTGCTTTGCAGTGAAGCACGCACCATGAAAAAGCTTAGGACCCCAGGGATGGAATTTCCTTCAACAGCTGCTCAATGGAAGGGTATGGCAATGAAAACGACAGACCTTCCAACATTTCCATATAGGTATATATATATATATATATATATATATATAATATATATATATTATATATATATATATATATATATATATATAATTGACCCCTCCCATGCTCCTCCAGTCAAAGTAGCTGCATAAAGCAACCCAAGAAGACTTACGCAAGGTAAGTGCTAAACTAGAGGAGCATGGGAGGGGTCAATCATTAAAATAATCCGAGTCACCTGGGTGTAGTCGATTAGGTGAGAGCTGATTGGCTGTTCCCTCCATTCACAGGTGAGAGATGTAGGTGGGTCTTTCTTTATTACATGTGTTCATATATATATATATATATATATATATATATACACACATGTATAGAAAGAAATATATACATATACACACCACCTTCATTTACACATTGTAACCCACAACTTCCAAGTGAAAAACAATTTCCACAAATTTCAGAAAATTAATTTAAAATACAAAACTAGAACGTTCGTTCAGAGAGGGCGAGCTGGAAAGTGAGTCGTCTTGAGAGGGTGTGGGCGAGTCGGAGAGTTCGTTGAGAGGGAGAGAGTGAGAGATCCAAAGACTCAGCCTCATCGCGGGAGATACCCAATGATCCTGGATGCCTTGGATCCCACATCGCGGAGCCAAGAAAGGTTTGCACAGTTTGTGACTGGTCTACCCTACGACATCAAGCGTCGGGAACTCCACCTGCTCTTTCACACTTTCAAGCCCAGTTCATACCTTGGACTCCGCGCTCTCCACCCGGGCTCCTCCACGCACACACAAACTCCACACGTGCGGCTGTGGGCCAAGCTGCGCGACCATTGTAAGGCGAAGCACCACGGAGCATCCCTTTCCCCGAAACTCAGGTACCAAAAGAACTGCGACCTCAGTTCACTCCCTCCCTGGCTACAAAAGTCCTTTGCCATTCATCTGGGTTTATTTAGTCTGTGTGTGCGTCTGAGTGTGTGGCGCCGTCTGGTAAGTAGTACTGCATAAGTGCTTTGATCATTGTAAATCTTGCTTGTATTCTCGCGATAAGTCTGCTCTGTGTCCTTCTTTTGCAAGTTGATTGTAAATAAATTATTGTAGAAATGTTCCCAGTTTGTTTTCGTCTTTTCCTTCATTGGTCCAGCATGGTTTGGATCTGAGTTTAGCCAGGTCTTAATCCCCGATAATCTATTCATTCTGGCCGGTACGTTCTTGGCAGTTCCGCTCGGCTGCATCCGATCCGGAGTTGGTAGTTCGTACTCTACCGTAGTTGGTAGAGTAGTCCGGTTCGGGCAAGGCGTACCAAGGGCGTGGTTCCCCGGTTGTCGAAACCGCGTGGTAAATTAGGTAAATTGATTCTACACAAAAAGACCCTACGCCACGCGGTGGAGGTATTGGCGTCCACGGTCGGTTAAGCGACCCACCATGTCATGGAATTATCCATGAGCGACGGCCTACAATTCCGGGAGTCTGGTGGGAGACGACGCAACTTCCCCCAAAGAAGAGAGATTCGTCACCGTCTACCTCTTTCAATTTCGCCGTTGTTCCTTTAATTCCGGTCTGCCGTCGATCACCCGTCTACATCCTTCAATTTCAAGCCGGCTTGTTTCCTTTATTCCCAGCGGTCTCCGTCCGTCACCTTACCTCCTTCAATTTCTCGTTATTTCTGTCAACTACTTCCGTCGTATCCCCCCTCTACCTCCTTCAATTTCTTCCGTTATTTCTTTCAACTCTTCCGTCGTCCCTCTCGTGTCCGAGTTTTTTAGTTTCCCCGATATTTTGGTCCGTGGCCGGCAACGCTCGTCATCAACTGTGCGAGTTCAAACACTCTTCGTCTAATACATCATTATTTTCTCCGTCAATTCTCTCTCACCGTTATTCGTGGTGCCGAACGCCCGCCACACTCCCCCTCAACTCAGTTATTTCCTCAGGTAGCGTCCTGGTCCCGTTTGCAAATTCTCGGAGCAATTTTATATATCCTCCGCCATATGTTCCAGATCCCAATGCCTTTGCGCTTCATCGCCAAGGTCATGACGGCATTACGTTGCTGCATTGTCACATGCCCCTTGGCCGGCATCCACTGAACCACGTTCAGATGGCGCCAACTTGTAAATAAAATAAAAATTAACCCGAATGCATGGCATAGCCACTTTCCCATCCCTCCGGTAAAGGATGTGTCTCTCACGGGTGTCTCCTGACCATGGTTTCTAACATTATAACACAATATTCATTTACTACCCCGGCAACCCGCTCGCCTTGAGAACGCCATCCTTATTTCACGTAAATCGGGTTAATTTAGCGCTCATAATTGGATGGAATCGGGGGTCGCTGCCTCTCACCCCTGGACCATCCCCCCTCCTGTGAATTTAGTTCGAGACCGAGGTGGATTTGAATCCCACCTCCATGACACCAGTGTGCGAATTCGCGCCCGCCGGCGTAGCGATCGGCCACGTGAATCGAAATGGCGGCCGCCTCGCCCACCGGACGCGACAATTTCTGTCGTGAACCCTCTCGGATAACGCCGGGAGCCAGTCACGGGTGGGGGTTTAACCTCACCACAACCCAGTCCCGAATTCTACCGCCGCGCGAAATAGGGTGAATCGCCGGAAAGTCGATATACCTAAGTACTCGCTACGGGCTCGTAACCCTACCGAGGGTCTGTTACCACGCCACAGGTCGACCTTCGGACACCGAAACCGCTTAAGCGGCTCGTTCCGTGCATAAGGATACCGAGCGGACGTTATCGTCGACAAACTTGAACGGTTTCCAATTAATTATGGCGTATCACCACACTCGAACCTTACGTGAAGCAAGATGAGACCCAACAAGGAAAGGATGCAGCGAAACGGGGAACAATTCAACACGTAGCACTTTATTTACACGAACAGCAGGAACACAAAGCACACATATAACACAGAATGCACATATATCAAATAGAAAAAAGAAAAGTAAACGCAGAGATACTACCGACTAACGCAGCGCACCACGGCAACACTTAACAGTTCTACTTTACAAGTAACGGGCCGCCCTAACCACAAGTCATTTCCCAAAAGCCCCAAAGAAAAAGAGAGGGTGACTTCCGCTGGGGGCCGTCGAGATCCTCCCACGACCTCATCCGAGCGCTCCTGTCTTCCTTCCGCCGTCCTCCACGCCGACTCCTCACAGCTCCACTCCACCAGTTTCCACACGAAGGGGAAAAAGACAGAGAGCTCCTGTGCACCCGGCGTGTCCGTCTTATATAGCCCGCGGGGCCCCGCCCATCCACTCCGCCCTCGTTTTCTGGCTCCACCCTCCCTCGATGCAGGGTTCACCGAAAGGGCGTGCCCGTCTCGTTTCCCCCCCTCCCCGCGCCGTGGCGGGGGGGCGAGGAAAGTCCTCTTGGCTCAGGGCCCAGGGAATTATTCCCCCAAAAAGAGGCCCCCCCTTTCCTCACCTATTGAACCCCCAGCTCGGATAACGCACCTTCCCCCACCCCGCAGCGCGAGAATTTACTCGGAGAAACAGGTCGGAAAACCTGGGCATCCGCCGTTCGCCTTAATTGTCCACTCCGCGAGAGATCGTAACACGCACGGAGCCTGTTGAATGGCGAGTGGCGAAGATGCCTGGTAGCCGCAGTTTGGAAGAGTGGCGTCGTGGCAGTGAGTGGGAAACGTGATGTTGGCGTCGAGGTTGTGGCGTCGAGGTTGTTGGCATCGTGGAGTCGATGGAGTGATCGTGGAGATGCTTGGTTTGTGGCGATGTTTGTTGTTGTTTTATGTACAACCATAACATAAGAACAAGGAAAAATGGGCTAAACCAAAGGATCGCAGCCTGAGAATCA
This sequence comes from Eptatretus atami, assembly GCA_035128595.1. Lineage (NCBI taxonomy): Eukaryota > Metazoa > Chordata > Myxini > Myxiniformes > Myxinidae > Eptatretus > Eptatretus atami. The sequence continues at coordinate 6,395,953 of CM068963.1, forward strand.
CATAATTCCCTTTAGACAAAGGGTTTGGGGGCTAACTAATACCATACTCAGAAATACCTCACACTACAGGAGACCTGAATGGTGGTTGGCGAATTTCCACAGTCCCGTAACAAATATATATAATAATGTATATATATATATATTGTGCGAATTCGCAGCTCCGCCGGCGTGCGGGCCACGTAACTCGAATCGCGGCACGTCGGCCCGCCGGACGGACAATTCGAAGTCAAGTGACCTCTCGGAACAACACTATGGGAGCTAGTCACTGGGTGGGGGTTTAACTCACCAACGATCTGTGCACAATTGCACGCACCCCGCAGGATAGGTTAGTCTCCGTCCAAATTTCGATCTACCTACGTACGACTGCGGCGTTAATGGATCGACACAGCGATACGTACCCACGCCACGGCCCGACTCCGGACACGAACCGCTTAAGCCGGTCCGTTCCGTGCTACAGTGATAACCGAGCGGTGTTATCGTCGGCCTCGACGGTTCCGATTAATTACCGGGATGTTGCACCCACTACGAACCCCTTACGTGAAGCAGGATGGAGAGTCAATAGAGAAAAGACAAAGCGAAACGGGGCACAGTTCAACAAAGCAAGCTTTTTTATTCACACACACACAGACAAGCACGGATATACAGCCATACAGTCAAAATGCACATAGCACTATAACAGTTAAAACAAAATGCACAAAAAGCAAATGTAACAAAAAAAACGATGCAGAGCTACAACCGAATACGCGTACACACACAGCAACGCAACATTAAAAACAATACTACTTGAGCCAGACTGGTGCCACCCAGACAGATTTGACAAAAACCCAAAGAAAAGAAAGAAAGAAGTCGCGACTTCCCTTTTATGGCTGGTGAGTCCCTCTCCCGCGACCAGTCAGCGTGGTCGCGCCTGGCCCCGACCTCTCTCGCGGCCGGCGAACCCTCTCCGCGACTCCCCGTCCGGACGCACAGGTCCACCTCACAACGGGCGCTGCCGCGTCTCCCGTCCGTGCCTTCGTGACAGGGCCGCTCGCAAGGCGCGGGCACAGGACCTCTTCCTGGAAGACCAACTCTCCACAAAAACCAACCGAACCAACAGCCACAAGACGAAGAGGAAAGAAGCCCTCGCGCGCCGCCCTGTGTCCGTCTTTTATCGCACGGGGCTCCGCCCTTCGCCCCGCCCCGTTCTCGCTCCACCTTCCATTCCGAGAGGGTTCCCGAAAAGGGCGTTCCTCACGCTTCCCCTCCACCCCGCTCCGTCCGGGGGCCGGGGAGTCAGTTTTTGGCTCGGGGCCAGAGATTATTCACCCAAAAGAGCCCCCTCCTTTACATGACCTCTGACCTTTGACCTGCATTGCCTCCCTCCACTCCAAACGCGGGGGAAAGTCAAACGGAAGAAACAGGCGGGGAAACCTGCGATCCTCGCAGTTCCCTCCCTTGGCGCCTTTGTTTGCCGTTCGGAAGCGGACGTAGCGGCGAAGATGTAGTAGCGTAGATGGTGGAGGTGGCGTGGTTGCAGTGTGGTGGCGCTGTGATGGGGATGGCGTGGTTTGTTGAAATGTTGTTGTGTTTGAAATAAGATAGAAAAAAGAAAAACGACTGACTCAAAGCGTCGCAGGCCCGGATGGATCAATAAATTCCCTCTAATATCAACGGGTTTGGGCTAACTACACAAGTACCTATGAAGATATCTCCCTAAGGCCCTTCATGGTGTAATGCGAATTTCCACAGCCGTAACAATACATATAATATATATATATATACAAGCCGGTAGGCGACGAGGGATCCGCTAGGATCGAAGCGCTGGATACGATGCTTCAATTCTGACCGATCACAGACCGAAGATTCATTGCCAAGACGTATTGGTCCACATACAATTGTTCCTCTGCCTGGCAAGATTTTCCTATTGTAGTATTTTGCCAACTGGCACTCATCAGAGTGGAGATGGAGGAAAGAGTAAATGAACAAATGTTCTACCAACCATGTTCTAATCACCATGCCAAGACGCTTTCGTTTACGTCTAAACCGTTTCCGCCTTGATGATATTAATTTATAAAGGGATATCTAGTGAATCCCAATATTGCCTCAAGAGGAGTTGAATTGGAGATGCAGTTGGTGTTCAGATCACATGTTATAAAATTAATTGTATCATCAAAACTAAAATATAATGAAACCTGTATTGAAAATATAGTGAACGTAGGTCGAGAAAAAGTATTTTTTCGAATTTTGCGTATTTCAGCCCCGACACCCTTGGTGATCGAATCTGGAAAAATGCTGCGGTTAAATTTTGTAGTAGTTATTAAACTCTATCCATACACCGAATTTGAACGTTCCGCCGTCGACGGTTTTCCGAGGTCAAGGTCACTTAACATATTCCTGGCTTTCACCACCTTTCCGCATTCGGAGGGCTGCCATTCTGAAACTATGAGAGATAAAGGAACGTTATGCTGTCGCGATAAACTAGATGGGGATGCAAGGAATAGGCAGGAGTTGGTCCGGTCGCTCTACTATCATAGAAGCCGCGCTACCGTCATTACCGTTTGGGTTCTTAAAACGCGGTTTTTCGGCCGCTGCATAGCAACGGGTGGTTGCTTAGGCCTAAGTCACATTTGCTCTACGGCGAGGATACGGCGGCCGTACGCCCTCTAAACTGACAGAAAATGTGCGCGGCCGCAGAGTTTCTACGGTGGCTCTAGGGTGCCCTACGCCGTTTGGCTATATTTTACAGGCCGTTGGGGTCGCCGTGGAATTATAGTGCGGAGTTATAACTTTTTTCATTTCTACGTTCGCCGTAGCAATTCGACACAAGCCGAACAAAGAAACTGGTAAAAAAAAAAAAAAATAATAAAAAAACCCACTCGTTACCAGTCCGTCTGGCCGCACGTTAGCCTTAGGGCCCCCCTGCGTCACCTTGCGGGCACCTTGAGGCTACTTGCGTCTGCCTGAAAATTATATGGCCGCCGCAGGAACGCCCTAAGGTCACCGTGCGACATTAAATCAAAGACCGTACGGCACCCCACATTTTCGGTTTCACAATCTATAAATACGCCGTGCGGCTCCCCGAAAAATAAAACATATGTGACTGCTACTTGTGTGACCATGGAAATACTGTGGCCGCCCTATAATTGCTAGTGGGCGTAGATTTGTAGACCCCACGGCCGCCGTGCAAATGTGACTTAGGCCTTAGCAACGAAACTCAAACGCCACACTCCCACCCATATGGCACCTGTTCACCAAGTTTCATCGAAATCGGTTTGCTGGTTTGTGCTGTGGAGCCTCGCGTTGCAACACACACCACGCACACACACACACACACAAACACACACACAACACACGGAAAACCCGACAATAACGGATATCTAGCGAATCGCAATATATTATATATATATATATATATAAATATATATATATATATATATATATATATATATATATCAATAATATATATATATATATATATACACTATACATAACAGTCATGCCCGCTTTACGACGTTCCTGGTCAACGACGATCGCAATATACGACGGTGGTCCCATAAGAATTGTAATGGAGCTGAAAAATCCTATCACCGAGCGATGTCGTAGCCTGCCAGTCCGTATAAAAGTATAGGATAGCAACATACAATTTATGTACAGTACATAATACTTCATAATGATAATAAACAACAGTGTGGCCGTTATAATGCGATCATTGAGGTCCATAAAAATGTCATCGCGATAAAGCAGGGTCCGTGCTAAATCGGGATTCAAGGAAATCGGCTTTCTACCGAACCAAATGTTTGCACGTTTACCTTCCAGCAAGTAAAATTACCTTTGAATTGAAGAATTCCGTCGAATAAATCATTGTTGTTACAGTCGAAATAAAACACAAATTTATTTTTGGTTAAAGCTTTTATGTTGTTAAAACATTCGACTGTTCTGAAAATATATCACACAAATTGACAGTGGCTCGTTTATTCATTTGTAAATTATAACATTGATGCAATGATTACGTATTTATAAAATCCAAACGCTATTTATTCACCTTTCTATAACCGATGCGAGAGCGAGATTGTAAGCAGCCGCTAACAACACCCATGGCGTCATGAACAGCACAAACGGTAAAACTAACGTGTCTTCCGTCTCTCTTGGATGTGTGTTACAATGCGGACAGTATTCAGTACAGTAACATGCTGTACAGGTTTGTAGCCGAGGAAGCATAGGCTACACCAAATCTAGCCTAGGTGTGTAGTAGGCTATACCATCTAGGTTTGTGTGTAAACACTATGATGTTCGCACAATGACGACATCGCTTAACGCGCATTTCTCAGAACGTATCCCCGTCGTTAAGTGGCGCATGACTATGTATATATATATGTATATATATATATATATATATATATATATATATAATATATACAGTGGGGAGAACAAGTATTTGAACACTGCGATTTTGCAGGTTTTCCCACTTACAAAGCACGTAGAGGTCTGTAATTTTATCATAGGTACACTTCAACTGTTGAAAGACGGAATCTAAAACAAAAATCCTGAAAATCACATTGTATGATTTTTAAATAATTAATTGCATTTTATTGCATAAATAAAGTATTTGATCACCACCAACCAGTAAGAATTCCGCTCTCACAGACCTGTTAGTTTTGTCTTTAAGAAGCCCTCCCATTCTCACTCATTACCTGTATTAACTGCACCTGTTTGAACTCGTTATCTGCATAAAAGACAGCTGTCCACACTCAATCATCAGACTCCAACCTCTCTCACAATGGGCAAGAACCAGAGAGCTGTCTAGACATCAGGGAAAAATTGTAGACTTGCACAAGGCTGGGATGGGCTACAGGACAATAAGGCAAGCAGCTTGGTGAGAAGGGCAACAACTGTTGGCGCAATTATTAGAAAATGAAGAAGTTCAAGATAAAGTCAATCTCCCTCGGTCTGGGCTCCATGCAAGATCTCACCTCGTGGAGCCTCAATGATCATGAAGAAAGGTGAGGGATCAGCCAGAACTACACGGTCAGGACTGGTCAATGACCTGAAGAGAGAGCGGGACCACAGTATCAAAGAAAACCATAAGTAACACAACTACGCCGTCATGGATTAAAATCCTGCAGCGCACGCAAGGTCCTCTGCTCAAGCCAGCGCATGTCCAGGCCCGTCTGAAGTTTGCCATGACCATCTGGATGATACAGAGAAGGAATGGGAGAAGGTCATGTGGTCTGATGAGACCAATAGAGCTTTTTGGTTTAAACTCCACTCGCGTGTTGGGGAAGAAGAAAGATGAGTACAACCCCAAGAACACCATTCCAACAACGTGAAGCATGGATGGTGGAAACATCATTCTTTGGGGATGCTTTTCTCTGCAAATGGGACAGGACGACTGCACCGTATTGAGGGGAGGATGGATCGGGGCATGTATCGCGAGATCTTGGCCAACAACCTCCTTCCCTCAACAAGAGCATTGAAGATGGGGCGTGGCTGGGTCTTCCAGCATGAAAACGACCCGAAACACACAGCACAGGGCAACTAAGGAGTGGCTCCGTAAGAAGCATCTCAAAGGTCCTGGAGTGGCCTAGCCAGTCTCCAGACCTGAACCAATAGAAAATCTTTGGAGGGAGCTGAAAGTCTGTGTTGCCCAGCGACAAGCCCCGAAACCTGAAGGATCTGGAGAAGATCTGTATAGAGGAGTGGGCCAAAATCCCTGCTGCAGTCTGTGCAAACGCTGGTTAAGAACTACAGGAAAACGTCTGATCTCTGTAATTGCAAACAAAGGTTTCTGTACCAAATATATTAAGTTCTGTTTTTCTGATGTATCAAATACTTATTTCATGCAATAAAATGCAATTAATTATTTAAAAAATCATACAATGTGATTTTCAGGTTTTTTGTTTTAGATTCCATCTTTCACAGTTGAAGTGTACCTATGATAAAAATTACACAGACCTCTACGTGCTTTGTAAGTGGGAAAACCTGCAAAATCGGCAGTGTATCAAATACTTGTTCTCCCCACTGTAATATACAGTCATGCGTCGCTTAACGACGTTCCGGGCAACGACGGATCGCATATACGACGGATCTGCCAGCTCTGAAAAAAAAAAAAAATGAAAAAAAATGTAGCTGAAAAATTCCTATCGCCGAGTGATGTAGCCGACGTAGCGCTGCCAGTCGTATAAAAATAGCACATACAATTATGTACGCTGTACAGTACATAATACTTCATAATGATAATAAATGACAGTGTGGCCCTGTTATAATGCGATCGTTGAGGTCCATAAAATGTCATCGCGAAAAAAGCAGGGTCGTGCTAAATCGGGATTCAAGGAAATCGGCTTTCAAACTGACCAATGTTTGCACGTTTACCTTCCAGCAAGTAATATTACCTTTGAATTGAGAATTCCGCGAATAAATCATTGTTGTTTACAGTCGAAATAAAACACAAATTTATTTTTGGTGAAGCTTTTTATGTTGTTAAAACAATCGCACTGTTCCGAAAATATATATCACAATTGACAGGTGCTCGTTTCTTCATTTATAAATTATAACATCGATGCAATGATTACGTATTTATAAAATCCAAACGCTATTTATTCACCTTTCTATAATCGATGCGAGAGGAGATTGTAAGCTGCTGCGAACAACACGCGATGGCCGTCATGAACAGCACAAAGGTAAAACTAACGTGTCTTCAGTCTCTCTTGGATGCGTGTTACAATTGCCGACAGTATTCAGTACAGTAACATGCTGTACAGGTTTGTATCCGCAGGAGCAATAGGCTATACCATATAGCCTAGGGTGTGTAGTTTTGTGTAAGTACGATGTTCGAAAACGAAAACGAAAAAAATAAAGATGTTCGCACAACGACGACGTCGCTTAACGACGCGTTTCTCAGAACGTAACCCGTCGTATAGTGGCGCATGACTGTATATATATATATATATATAATATATATATATATATATATATATATATATATATATAAAATCACAATAATGGCCTGGCCTAGTGGGGCCCCATCAACCTGTCATCACAACAAATACATAATATGTACTGGTGTGTATCATATATGTATACTTATATATATATTGTTGCAGGCCGGGGTCCGGTGGCGAGAACGAGCATGGGCCC
>CM068963.1:6404532-6434601 GCA_035128595.1 Eptatretus atami
AAACAATCAACAAATTTGGTGAGTAGAGGTTGAAATAGAATTTATTTTGTTGTCAAGGTTTTATATACTGTGTATGTATATATATATATATATTATATATACATATATATAATATATATATATATATTGTTGCGAATTCCGCCCCGCCGGCGTGCGATCGCCACGTGAATCGAATGGCGGCCGCCTCGCCCACCGGACGGACAATTCTGTCGTGACCCTCTCGGACTAACGCCGGAGCCAGTCACGGGTGGGGGTTTAACCTCACCACAACCCAGTCCGCATTCTACCCGCGCGAAATAGGGTGAATCGCCGAAAGTCGATATACCTAAGTACTCGCACGGGTAACCTACCGAGGGGTTGTACCACGCCACAGGTCGACTTCAGACACGAACCGCTTAAGCGGCTCGTTCCGTGCTACAGGGATAACCGAGCGGAGTTATCGTCGACCTTGACGGTTCCAATTAATTATCGGGCGTATCACGCCACTCGAACCCTTTACGTGAAGCAAGATGGAGACCCAACAAAGGAAAGGACGCAGCGAAACGGGGAACAATTCAACACAAGCACTTTATTTACACGACACACGGACACAAAGCACACATATAACACAGAATGCACATATATCAAATAGAAGAAAAGAAACAGTGACGCAGAGATACTACTGACTACGCGCACACACGGCAACACTTAACAGTTCTACTTACAAGACAGGTGCCTCCCACAGTCATTTGCCAAAGACCCCAAAGAAAAGAGAAGGGTGACTTCCCTGGTGGGCCGTTGAGTCCTCCCACGACCTCAACTCCGAGCTCCGTCTCCTTCCGCGTCTCCACGACGACTCCTCACAGCTCCACTCCACCAGTTCCACACGAAGGGGAAAAAGACAGAGAGCTCCTTGCACCCGGCCGTGTCCGTCTTTATAGCGCGGGGCCCCCCCCCACTCGCCCCCGTTTTCGGCTCCACCCTCCTTCGAGAGGGTTCCCGAAAAGGGGCGTGCCCTCTCGTTCCCCCTCCCGCGCCGTGCGGGGGGGCGAGGAAAATCAGTCTTGGCTCAGAGCCAGGGAATTATTCCCCAAAAAGAGGCCCCCACTTTCTCACCTTTGACCCCGGCTCGGATCGCACCTCCCCACCCCGAGCGCGGAGAATTTACACGGAGAAACAGGCGGGAAAACCTGCGCATCCCGTTGGCTTTATGTTCCCTCCGCGGAGATCGTAACCGCACGGAGCCTGTTGAATGGCGAGTGGCGAAGATGCTGGTAGCGCAGTTGTGGAAGGTGGCGTCGTGGCGTGAGTGGAGTGATTGTTGGCGTCGAGGTTGTTGGCGTCGTGGAGTGAATGGAGTGATCGTGGAGATGTTGGTTGTGGCGATGTTGTTTGTTGTTTTGGCGCACAAACATAACAATAAAGAACAGAAAATGGCTAACTCAAAGGATCGCGAGCCCGAATGAATCACATAAATTCCCTTTAGACAACGGGTTTGGGGCTAACTATACACATACTTCAGAAATACCTCACCTACGGGACCTGAATGGTGGTTGCGAATTTCCACAGCGGTAACACTACCCCTCCCCTTTTTACAGACTCGTCCCGAGTCGTCAAATTCTCGTGTGCCATCATGTGTAGTTCTCCCCTAGTACGTTTTACCTTCGGATCCCTGAGTGCGACATTCATGGTATTCGTGTCCCCAAAATAAATAACCTGAGGGCTGAGTAACTAACTAAACAAACCCACTCACACGGACGACTTAAATAAAATTGCGGCGTTAGACAGACATGCCGGGGCGCACTCATATTTACAGTACACAACTTATCCTTAACTTACAAATTTTACACTAAACCATGGCCAGGATCAATGGACTCTGCAGGAAAAAGGCAAAGAGTCAAAAGAGAACCGGCCACGGCGCGCCACTGCAGGCCCGTGTTGTAGCTGCCAACAGGCATTTCGCAGCTTGCAAACTGTTGCCTTCAGACTGATCCCGGCGCACATGGCAATGAACAAGGGGGGCAAAGCAAAACTGAACGGGGGCAAAATGAACATGGGCATGTGGCATGCATGGCAAAGGTGAACAGGCAAGGCATGGCATGACAAGGCCGTGTAGCAAACACAGCCGGCAGATGAACTGGCCGGCACACGGCCTTGAAGCAAAACAGCCATCGGACGATCCCACCGGCACAGGCCTTGCAGAAAACAGCTGCAGACGATCTGGCCGGTACAGGCCTCGCAGCAAACAACAAGCCGATGAAGTTGCCAGCCTTTGCCTGGCAGTGTAGGTTGTGGAGGGAGTGCGGTGGTGCTGGCCACTCGGAAAGCGGGCTCGGACCTACCTACTGTGTCCCTCCCAACCTATCGCCTTTGCCTGTCACTGTCCATACCCCCCTTAATTTGTAAAACCCAATTTAGCCCCAACTTATTTTTTTTTGTTGTTTTATTTTTACTTCCCCACCATAAATCGTCCCCTAACCCCCTTTACTGTCCTTGTTCGGCTAACCTATCTCGTCCCTAGCCTACTCCAACCCCTACGTTCCTTTCCCGGAGGGGAATAAGGAGAGCTAGCGTCCTGTGTCGAGGCCCAACGAAGCCTCAGGATGCCTCCGCAGAGTTCAGCGATCTTTAACCCATGGTGTGTCCAGCGGCCCACAGCGAGAGCGAAGGATGGATGGTGCGGAGGGGTACATCTCCTAATCTACCCTAACCATTTAACCTTTAAACTACCCGCGGGCTTTCAACAAGCGCCTCTCGCTTACACTATTGGTTCTAACAACCCAGATTCCCGTCGCCTGCGTTGGTGTCCTCACAATTTTGCCTCGCCCCCAATTTTCTTCCCGTGCCCTCACACGGTCTCATGGCTGGGACGCGTGGCTCCCTTGGCAGGCACTACCCTCGCCGATTCTCCAGCTATGGCACCCCGGGCACTACACTGCCTCCGAGCCTACCAGCTCCCTAAACACCGGGGAGTGCCCTCCTGGCGACTCCCCTGAAACGCTCCACGTGGCAGGCTGGCTTCCCGGGCCCTTTCCGAGGGTCACCCGTGCCCACAACACTGCCCACGCGGCTAACGGCGCTCCGGGCCCCCACATCATGCGGGCGCACCCGTGCCCACTACGCTAACCCGGCCCCCCATGGGCCCTTGGCCTACCACGCCGACTAGCCCGGTGCCCGGGGTACCCACTCAGCGATACTCACCTTTCGCAGCCACGCTCCCAGCCCGTCAACAGGGCTCCTGCACCCCTCCAAAACAAATTTCGAGCCTACACTCCCACCAACAACAAACGACCTCCATTTTGTCAATTAACTAACCCACTAACTCACTCTCATTGACCCCGGGTCCCTTGGCGGGAGTCACTCCTCCCCCAATCACTCATCGCACCATGTATTCCACATTCGCTCCCCTCACACAGACCCGCTGGCCTCACTCATCATCATGTCACAACACTCAACTCACACATCGCTGATCCCTGCCATCCTGCTCACTACATCCCCTAACTAACTCGTGCTCCCACGTCGTCCCTTAAGCTACAGCACGTTCCATTTAACACTACGTAGCTAAGCTACGTCCCCTCTACACACTCACAGTCTGTCACTGTCTCCAAAATCTCTTTCCATCTCCCTACCTAAATCTGCCTGCAATCCCTCTAACTAATCCATTCCACGGACTCCATGAGGACTACCCCTGCCCCATGAGTCGGTCTAGCTAAGCTACACCCTTCCCCTAACTAGTGTTATCCTGTGCCCAGGCAAAGGGGTCTTCCACCCTTACCCGGGAATCCTGTTCACCCGAAAGCGAGTCTTGCTTTTGTTAATTTTTTTTTTTTCAAATTACGCGCAGCACCAGCGCGGCAACTCACAGCTCGCGCACTTTGCCCTGCCCGTGACGTCATGCAGCTGCACGGGTACCTCGTCCTCTTGGACGGTACCATCCGGCAGGGATTCATCCTCCTGCCGGATTCCAACCCCACGTGCAGCCATGACGTCACCGTGCGCACCACAAAAGCAAAACTCGCACTCCGAGGGGCTCCCCACGCGAACACATGTGCTCTGCCCGTTGGAGCTTAACACACGCTCGCGTGGAGAACCCATCCGGTCCAAATCCGTCTACCTGCCTAAACTTTGTCCGTCCGCGGATCGGCAACATCCACCGCCTGCGTTTCCGGACCGGGCTTCACTCCCGCAAGCGAGCACGTGGCGGCCTCTGCTTGCACGGGCCCGAACCTCGCGCTCGCTGCTGGGTGAACCCGGCACGGTTCTCAATACATCTACGGCCGCTACTCGGCTGTGTCTTCGTCGCCGTCTCCGTCGCCATTCCACCCCGCACACCTGCGTGTCACGACGCACAGACTCCACTCCATTAAACTCACACCGGGAGACGCGCTGCATGCTCCCGCATGCCGACCGACATCTCCCTTACACACAGAGACCTCACACACACTGTCTCCCTCACACTCGGCCCGCTCACTCACTCGTGCCGTTTCCCTCACATACACCATTCCACTCACACACGCGGGGCACTCACCCGCGGTGCCTCATCCACACACGGTGTGCTGGGAGCACGCACTTCGGCAAACTTGCCACCACACCCTCACACACGCGGGGGCACTCACCCGCGGTGCCCATCCACACACGGCGCGCTGGGAGCACGCATCCTGGCACACTCGCCACACACCAACTCACACACGGGGCCGCACTCCCACCTGGGGTCTCATCCACACACGGCGTGCTGGGAGGCACGCACTTCGGCCCACTCGCAGCCTCGCACACACATTTTACTCACACACGGGGTCTTTGTCACCCACCCGGTCGTCTCACACACGCCTTCCACCCGCGCTATGCGTGGTTGCAGCACGCATTTCGCCACACTTGTAAACACACACCTCGACACCACACATGCCGGGACCAACACGCTGGGATTCGTGCCCCACAAGGGGTTCCGGGGCCTCTATACCCCCAAGCTCTCCGTGCACCCGTCCACAGCACTCGTCCCTTGAACTCGCTGGCACGACCGAACCCACCTGGTCATGAGTCACCTCAAGGGGGCACACTCCCTCCCTCGTTCCTGGAGGAGGCCATCCAGCTGCTCACACCGGGTCTCCACACGTTCTGCCAGCTCGCCCCCATTATCCTCCACTACCTCCGTGTGTGTGTGCTCGTCTCTTAACCCCGTCTTCATCGTGTAATCTCTCCTTTTACGTTTCTACCTCCCGTGTCTCTGTTATTCCTTCCAACTGCTGCGTCTCCGTCACCTCTACCTCCTTTAATTTCTCCGTTATTTCTTCAACTCCTGCGTCTCCGTCTCCGTCACCTCTACCTCCTTCAATTTCTCCGTTATTTCCTTTAATTCCCGCGTCTCCGTCACCTCTACCTCCTTCAATTTCACCGTTATTTCCTTTAATTCCCGCGTCTCCGTCGTCACCTCTACCTCTTCAATTTCGCCGTTGTTTCCTTAATTCCCGCGTCTCGTCGTCACCTCTACCTCCTTCAATTTCGCCGTTGTTCCTTTAATTCCCGCGTCTCCGTCGTCACCTCTACTCCTTCAATTTCTCCGTTATTTCTTTCAACTCTTCCGTCGTCACCTCTACCTCCTTCAATTTCTCCGTTATTTTTTCAACTCTTCCGTCGTCCCTCTGTGTCCCGAGTTTTTGTTTCCCGATAATTGTCGTGGCGGCAACGCTTCGTCATCAACTGTGCGTTCAAACTTCTCGTCTAATCATCATTATTTTCTCCGTCAATTCTTCCTCACCCGTTATCGTGGTCCGAACCGCCGCCACACTCCCCTCAACTCAGTATTTCCTTCAGGTAGCGTCCTGGTCCCGTTTGCAAATTCTCGGAGCATTTTTATATCCTCCGCCATTGTTCCCAGATCCCAATCCTTTCGCTTCATCGCAAGGTCCATGACGGCCATTAGTTGCTGCATTGTCACATGCCCTGGCCGCATCCACTGACCAACGTTCAGTGGCGCAATTGTAATAATAAAAATAACCCGATGCATGGCATAGCCACTTTTCCCAATCCCTCGGGTAAAGATGTGTCTTCCTCACGGGTGTCCTGGACCATGGTTTCTACATTATAACACATATTCATTTCTACCCCTCCGCACCCGCTCGCCTTGAGACGCCATCTTATTTCACGTAACGGGTTAATTTAGCCTGTCATAATTTGGAGGGAATCGGGGGTCGCTCCTCTCACCCCTGGACCGATTCCTGTGAATTTAGTTGGAACCGAGGTGGATTTGATCCCATCCTGACACCAGTGTTGCGAATTCGCGCCGCCGGCGTTGCGATCGGCCACGTGAATCGAATGCGGCCGCCTCGCCCACGCGGACGACAATTCTGTCGTGACCCTCTCGGACTAACGCCGGAGCCAGTCACGGGTGGGGTTTAACCTCACCACAACCAGTCCGCATTCTACCCGCGCGAAATAGGGTGAATCGCCGAAAGTCGATATACCTAAGTACTCGCACGGGTAACCTACCGAGGGTTGTACCACGCCACAGGTCACTTCGGACACGAACCGCTTAAGCGGCTCGTTCCGTGCTACAGGATAACCGAGCGGAGTTATCGTCGACCTTGACGGTTCCAATTAATTATCGGGCGTATCACGCCCACTCGAACCCTTTTACGTGAAGCAAGATGGAGACCCAACAAAGGAAAGGATGCAGCGAAACGGGGAACAATTCAACACGAGCACTTTATTTACACGACACACGGACACAAAGCACACATATACACAGAATGCACATATATCAAATAGAAGAAAAGAAACAGTAACGCAGAGATACTACCGACTAACGCGCGCACACGGCAAACACTTAACAGTTCTACTTTACAAGACGGGCGCCTCCACAGTCATTTGCCCAAAGACCCCAAAGAAAAGAGAAGGTGACTTCCCTGGTGGCCGTCGAGTCCTCCCACGACCTCAACTCCGAGCTCCGTTCCTTCCGCCGTCCTCCAACGCTGACTCCTCACAGCTCCACTCCACCAAGTTCCACACGAAGGGAAAAAGACAGAGAGCTCCTTGCACCCGGCCGTGTCCGTCTTATAAGCGGGGGCCCGCCCTCCACTCCGCCCACCGTTTTCGGCTCCACCCTCCTTCGAGAGGTTCCCGAAAAGGGGCGTGCCCTTCGTCGTTCCCCCCTCCCGCGCCGTGCGGGGGGCGAGGAAAGTCCTCTTGCTCAGGCCAGGGAATTATTCCCCAAAAAGGGCCCCACCTTTTCTCACTTTGACCCCCAGCTCGATCGCACCTCCCCACCCGAGCGCGTAGAATTTACACGGGAGAAACAGGTGGGAAAACCTGGGCATCCCCGTTGGCCTTTATGTTCCCTCCGCGGAGATCGTAACGCACGGAGCCTGTTGAATGGCGAGTGGCGAAGATGCTGGTAGCGCAGTTGTGGAAGTGCCGTCGTGGCGTGAGTGGAGTGATTGTTGGCGTCGAGGTTGTTGGCGTCGAGTGTTGCATCGTGGAGTGAATGGAGTGATCGTGGAGATGTTGGTTTGTGGCGATGTTTTTTGTTGTTTTGTGCACCAACATAACAATAAGAACAGAAAAATGGCTAACTCAAAGGATCGCAGCCTGAATGAATCACATAAATTCCTTTAGACAACGGTTGGGGCTAACTAATACACATACTTCAGAAATACCTCACCTACGGGACCTGAATGGTGGTTGCGAATTTCCACAGCCGTAACATATATATATATATATGTATATATATATATTGTTGCGAATTCGCGCCGCCGGCGTGCGAACGGCCACGTAACTCGAATCGCGGCACGTCGCCACCGACGGACAATTCAGTCGTGACCCTCTCGGAAACAACGACGGAGCTAGTCACGGTGGGGGTTTAACTCACCACGATCGTGCCAATTGCCCACCGCGCAGGATAGGGTTGCTCGCCAAATTCGATTTACCTAAGTACCATGCGCGAATGTCGACCGGGCGATCGTACCACGCCACAGGCCGACCCGGACACGAACCGCTTAAGCGGTCCGTTCCGTGCTACAGTGATAACCGAGCGGTTTATCGTCGGCCTCGACGGTTCCGATTAATTACCGGATGTTGCACCACTACGAACCCCTTACGTGAAGCAGGATGGAGATCAATAGAGAAAAGACAAAGCGAACGGCACAGTTCAACAAGCAAGCTTTTTTATTCACACACACACAGCAAGCACGGATATCAGCATACAGTCAAAAATGCACATTAGCACATATAACAGTTAAACAATTATGCACAAAAAGCAAATGTAACAAAAAGAAACGATGCAGAGCTACAACCGAATACGCGTACACACGGCAAACACTTAAAACAATACTACTGAGCCAGACTGGCGCCACCCACAGACATTTGGCACAAAAACCCAAAGAAAAGAAAGAAAGAAGTCGCGACTCCCTTTTATGGCTGGTGAGTCCCTCTCCCGCGACCGTCAGCGTGGTCGCGCCTGGCCCGACCTCTCTCGCGCCGGCGAACCTCTCCGCACTCCCGTCCGGACCACAGGTCCACCTCCAACGGGCGCTGCCGCGTCTCCCGCCGTGCCTTCGTGACAGGGCCGTCGCCAAGGCGCGGGCACAGACTTCTCCTGAAGACCAATTCTCCACAAAAACCACCGAACCACCAGCCAAGACGAAGAGGAAGAAAGAAGCCCTCGGCGCCCGTCGTGTCGCGTCCCTTTTATTCGCGCGGGGCTCCGCCCTTCGCCCCCGCCCCGTTCTCGGGCTCCACCTTCCTCGAGAGGTTCCCAAAAAGGGCGTTCCCTCACGCTTTCCCTCCACCCGCTCCGTCCGGGGCGGGGAGTCAAGTTTTGGCTCGGGGCCAGAGAATTATTCCCCAAAAAGAGCCCCTCCTTTACATGACTCTGACCTTTGACCTGCATTGCCCCTCCTCTCTCCAAAGCGCGGGGAAGTCAAACGAAGAAACAGCGGGGAAACCTGCGCATCCTCGCAGTTCCCTCCTTGGCGCTTTGTTTGCGTTCGAAGCGGACGTAGTGGCGAAGATGTAGTAGCGTAGATGGTGAGAGGTGGCGTGGTTGCAGTTGGTTGGCGCTGTATGGGATGGCGTGTTGTTGAATATGTTGTGTGTTTGAAATAAAAGATAGAAAAGAAAAACGACTGACTCAAAGTGTCGCAGCCCGGATGGATCACATAACATTCCTCAATACAATGGGTTTGGGCTAACTACACATTACCTATGAAAGATATCTCACCTAAGGCCCTTTATGGTGTAATGCGAATTTCACAGCCGTAACACTACCCCCTCCCTTTTACCAGACTCGTCCGCATCGCAAATTCTTGTTGGCCATCATGTGTAGTTCCCCTAGTATGTTTTACCTTCGGATCCCGGAATGCGACATTCATGGTATTCGTGTCCCCAAAATAAATAACCTGAGGGCTGAGTATCTTAACTAACAAAACACCACCTCAGAACGACTAAATAAAATGCCGGCGCTAAGAACAGACCATGCCGGGGCGCAATCATATTACAGTACAACTGACACCTTAACTATATATTTACACTACTCCATGGCCAGGATCAAGAACTCTGCAGGGACAAAACAAATCAATCCGTGCACGGGCCGGCCGCTGCAGGCCCGTGTTGTAGGCTGCCAACAGAACTTCTTGCAAGCTTGCAACTGCCGCGACGATCCTGCGCACATTGCAATGAAACAGGGGGCAAAGCAAAATTGAAATGGGGAAACTTGATGTGGGCGTGGGATGGCTGGAAAGCAGGCCAGGCAAGGCATGGCAGTGACAAGGCCGCTGTAGCAAACAGCCGCAGTATGATCGACCGGCACAGATGGGCCTTGAAGCAAACCACCAGCAGACGAACCGGCCGGCACAGGACTCGCGCAAAACAATCAGCCGATGAAGTGGCCGGCCTCTTCCGTGCAGTGCAGTTTGATGGAGGAATTGCGGTGGTGCTGGCCACTCAGTAAGCGGGCTCGGACTACCTAACCTGTCCTCCCTCCCACCTGTCCGTCTTTGGCCTGTCACTGTACCTTACGCACTCCCTTAATTTGTAAAAACTCAATTTAATGCCCCAATTAATTTTTTTTGTTGTTGTTTTTATGTGTCCGAGGCCCACTCAGCCTGCAGGATAGGCCTCCTCTGGACTTCAGCGATCTAACCCAAAGTGGGTAGCAAGGCGCCCACAACGAGAGCGAAGGGATGGATGGTGCGGAGGGGTACACTTCCTAATCTACCCTAACCATTAACTCTTTAACACTAGCCCGGGGCTTCCAAAGCGCCTCCGCTTAAACTATTGGTTCTATCACCGATTCCCGTCGCCTTGTGTTGGTGTCCTCACAATTTCGGGCCGCGCCCCCCATTTTTCTTTCGTGGCCCCTTGCACGGTCTCAATGGCTGGACGCGTGCTCCCTTGCAGGCACGACCCTCTGCCGATTCTCTAACGATGGCACCTCGCGGGCACACCTGCCTCCGAGCCTTACAGCTCCCCTAACACGGGGAGGCCTCCCTGGGCGATTCCCCAGAAACCGCTCAACGGTGGCAGGCTGGCCTCCCCGGGCCCGCTTTCCGAGGGTCGCCGTGCCCTACAACACTGCTCACGTGCGGCTAACAGCGCCCGGGCCCCGCAATCCTGCGGGCGCAGCACCGTGCCCCTACGCTATCCCTGGCCCTCCATGGGCCCTTGGCCTACCACGGCGACTAGCCCGGTGCCCGGGGTAACCCACTCAGCGATCTTCACCTTTTCGCAGCCAAACGCTCACAGCCGTCAACAGGGCTCCTGCACCCTCAAATGGGTTATCGAGCCTACATTCCCCACCAACAACAAAACGACCTCCATTTCCGTATTTAATAACCCCCTAACTCACTCTACAACTGACACCCGGGGTCCCTTGGGCGGGAATCACTGCGCTCCCCCATCACTCATCGGCACCATGCATTCCAACAATCACCCATTCACATCAGACCCGCGGCCTCACTCACTCACCAAGCACATGTTTCAATCCAATCAATTCTCACACACTCGCCGAACTCTGCCCTCCTGGCTCCACTACATCCCTAACTAACTCGTGCTCCCACGTCATCCTTACACTATAGCACGTTCCCTTTTAACACTACGTAGGCTAAGCTACGTTCCCCACTACACATTCACCTGTCATCACTGTCTTCCAAATCTATGCAAAAAATCAATTCCTTCCTAAATCTGTGCTACAAGTGCGCGTCTACCTATCTCATTCCGAGTCGGTGCCGCCATGAAGGGACTCGATACCCCTGCCGGCAATAGAAGCCAGGGATTAAGCTAAGGTGCTAGAACGCTAGAGAGAGGGATAGGCCAGCCATACCCACCTAGTCTCACACCGAAGGAACCGAAGAAAGGGGAATAAATCCTGTGCATTTTCGATAGGGGTCAGGCCAGCACAGTTTCTTTGAACAGAATTCCAGCCGGAATGAGTTTTGATGTTGCGACGAGTTAGCCAGAAATGGGGTCATGTACCCACATTCTCTAGATAGTTTTTGATGGCTGCTTGGTGAGACGCCTTGCCCACGTTGGTTGGTCTGTGACTCAGCACAGGTGGAATCTGTTCACGCACGAAAAGAGCTGGGAGGGCCTAGTATCCTGGTCGTTTCACCCCGTTTTGTCTTGTTCTCGCACTCGCGCAGCTACCGAGTATCCTGCGGCACCGGTCGAACTCTCTGACGCACTGAGCGCGACGGAGAGCTTCACAGCCGGTCTGTCGGCGACCCTCGTGGTTGTGAGCGGCCGTCATGGCAGGCTGATTAGCGATCCTGCGGTTGGACAGAGTGCAACCATCCGCAGGAAGATATTCACCTCTCACTTCCGGAGGTCTACCCATACACTTGCGAGCATGAAGTCAGCCACGCGGCATAAACAAAAGAGCTACAGTACAGAGTCGCGTCCGTCGAGGGTGTTCCCTTCACTTGCCGAAACATTTTGATCATCGGACGGTGCTTGTGAGCATTAAATATCTTCTGCGGCGCAGAGTTACGAGCGCGCTCGCTAGAGTGGAGGATACTTCCGATCCGAGTCCGTAATCTTCTGAGCTGAGAGCCGGGCACACAACTTTGCTCACTCTGGTTCTGGATTGGAGCGATTCACCGCGAGGCAGTCAGGTGGGTTGTATTGAGAGAGGCGTTGGTAGGATCATCAGTGATGGGGTTTTCACTCTTCCTGCAAGCGCACTGGGACTGGGTGGGACCCGGCGCGTACGAGGATGAGGATATGCACAGCACGGCACTCTCGCGCATGACTCGCATGCCTTGTGAGATATTATCTCGACGCGTCCCATATCCTCTGGCTCACTGTCAATCGGCTTTTGAGTCACTCCGTCGCCGTTGCTACAGTCGGCCATTCGCCGCATGTCACACCACCACTGCTGGAAGTCACGACAGCTTGCACTACACCACTCCATTATAACTGGCATTCACACCGGGGAGACCCACACCAGTCAGTCATAACTGGCTCATATAGTATGTGACGTCATTCGTTGACACAACTGTATAGATAACATCATATATACAGCTCGATCCGAGCCAACGATCGCTGCTTAACCACTGGACCCGTTCTGACCCTGAACGTTCGCGTCATCAACATACGGCTCGATGTCATGGGATAATTAAACTCGATTTCCATCGTTCGACTTCGATGAGCTTCCGTACCTCGAGCGCTGTGTACTCCGAGCTTCATCCACACACTTGTTTGCGGTGCATGAATCATACGTTAGCCTTGCTCACTTCGCACCACTGATGGGATCCGTATCCGCATGGGCCTGTCCTGTAGCCCACACATCGGCGTATGTTGGTCCATCGGGAGGTCACACCTGAGCCGGATTCGGTCGGCACCGGCACTCACTCTTATGGCCAGTCCACAAGATAATCTCCTTATCATTTACACAAGCAAATACAACTGATTTATCAGAAGTAGATCTGGTTGTGTTCATGCGGAAGATCGGGTTCTCTCTTTCACATCCTGTCCGCCGCGAGGACAACAATTTGAAAAACTCTATGACGCCAGCAATGAGGTAAGTTTATATCTTGTATTCATGTTGCCGTGCGGAAGAGTTTGTCGTATATAGCAATTTTTTTATTACACAAATATACTTTAGTGTGCTAATGAGCGTTGTCCCTCGTGTATTAAGCAGTACATTAATTTTGCACACTAGGATAGGGTTTCCCCACATACACGATTAGATTATAAATAATTTTTGTGATGGGCCGTATGCGGCTCGCTTTGCACAAAATAAAAAGCATGGGGCCAGATATTGGAAACTCACAGACGCGAGTACCAGTCTGGGAAGTTGCAAAGCGCTTCAGCACAAGTCAAGATTTATCATCTGATGGTCGTGAGGATAAAAGAAGTAACCAATATCTTTACGTGATGTAGTCCTCAATTGAAATGTGTGTGAGAATATTTTCATAGTCGTCCACATTCCTCAAGACCAGAGTGCTGGTTTGGGGTAGATATATAGTACGTAGCGATATGTAGGTTCTGTGTCGGACAGATCTAAGTTAGTGCTAGAGTCACACACGGTCAGGATACAGACAAACTCCAAGATAGATACACATGACTCCAAACTCAAGTGATCCACAAAATAACCTCACTCGCGAAGGGAGATCCCTTTCCAAAGCTGTGATCGAGCCAGAACTAGAGCGATAGATATATTCATACACTGTGGTTCGCTCTACGAATAATTGATTGAGACCAACTCATGTTGACCCACTCTAAGAGCAGACCCAGCTTGGTGCAGGCTGAGTCCATAGTCGTTATCAACTGGCAGCGTTATCGTCATAGAACGTTGTTTGGATGTCGCACGACATTAGCCTGTGCTGATGACGAGTTTCTAAGGGAGGCGGAAGAACCTCTAACCCATGTCGTTGCTGATGCATATCTTGTAAGGGAGTGGATTGACCGACCAGATAACTTGTGTAATGTGCTATTATATTGGGGGTGTAAGGCTGGCCACAAAGCGTCTGGCTGTTAGCTTTGGGAAGTCATGCTCAGTAGGGTGAGGTTGCGCTATTTGTGGGGAAAGATCAGAATGCACGACGTATTCACACTCGAAGGTTCTGTTACACGATTCTTGACGGTATTTACAGAGGATTAAGCTGTCCTACACCCTGCTGTGCCAGATGCCTTGCTTGGTCAATTATAATTAGCATGTGAACTACAGCGAAGGCTCTAGTTTGTTATTTTTCGGGAGCATTTACGGCCTTTACTAACGCCACCCAAACGGAGAGTAGAGTGCAGAAGCCAAAACATATCAGTCTTTGCATAACTGCTGCGCGCTGTCTTCATGAGGATACGTTGTGCCTAAATTGCCACCAAACGCGCCATCGAACATTAGCGATGTGTTATTTGACCAGGATAAGATTGAGAGTCTTATAGACGGTGGTTTATAGGTTGCACAATTAAGAAAAGAGATTTGGGTATAAGATTAAATGCCGAGGACCCCAGGCTCTGATACTGGCCGGATGGAGACATATACTTGGAGGCAACGACTATGATACAGGCATCCTCAATTAGAACGCCACTGCGTTGATGCATCGCACTCAGAAGGACAGGAGAGGGTGAGGGGTTCTCCAGAGATTCGTCTTGCGATGCTAGGGAGGTTTGGTTCGCTACCATGCGTGTAGATTTTTCTCTTACCCCTCTTCGTCCCCTGAACAAGCGCGGAAAGTTAGGGAGTGGAGGAACAACTCTCCACATGCAGTCATCTTATCTATCTTGCGCCCATCGAGCTTACGTGGGTTTTAGTTGCGGGAGAGTCGCCGTTTATATTTCGTGGCCCAGTCTTACTGACTTGCTGCGGTGACGCGAGAATATACGCTTTCTTAGCCCTGAATCTTCATCATACTGTAGCCTAGCTCGCGAATTTTCCTGTGCATTCTCGGGCATCAATCCATGCGTCGTCAGGGTTTTTGCATCCTTGATATTAGGGTGCCCAGTTATTGTTTGAGCGCCTCTGCGTTCTTGCCCTCTCCCCCGCTACCATACTTCGCCCTGGCTGGAGCGCAGCTTTCGTATTCCTATTGGACGATTTGTTACCATAAACCACGAGACGTCACCAATCACCCCCGTGTATGCCCTCTATCCTGGGATCGATCAGCATCTTGCTGTTTCGAAGCGTTTAGCGTAACTGGGCTCAGCTCAGGTTGGCTCGACACTACTTTCAGAGGGCGAGTGCGCTCATGAGATCATCGTCCTGACTCTCGTGTCGCTCTTTCATTCGTGTCCGGCAGGAGCTGGCTATCACCAGGCTGCCGCAATGCGCGGAGGACATCCCCAAGAGCGGCGAGTGCTCTTAGCGCGGAGCCGTCGGCGACGCCTCCCTGTAGTAATACCTACTCACTCTTCGATCGTAGCTGCGCGGAGTCGCCGCTCAGATAGTTGTTGGGCCTCGCGCAGTGCTTGTAATTCACGGGGTTTGTTCTTCTTTCTCCGTGTGATTTATTATTGGGCGCAGGAGTTGAATTCTAATGACGATACTTTCATAGCGAGTAGGATACTAGACTCGAACATGCTAGTCACTTCCGGTCTTCACGATCCTTCTACACCTCGCGATTTGTTCTCCTATCTCGTTGCTTATTGTTGCCTTAATTGTCTTTCGTTAGTTCTGCGAGAGAGATCATTCTCTGTGCGACGGGGGGCATGTCAAGAGAATTTTGGAGATTTGCGACTAGAGTGAAGCGCTCGCTTGTCGAGAGCGCCTGTGCCCACATGGGACCTTGCAGTTGTCGACTCTCACACTCATTGCTGACGCTGCCTCGAAAGAGATCGAGCAGAGCCTAGTCGCGGGTAGGGAACACCATGATGGCCTGCCTAATCGAGTGAGAGCCGCCTTTCGCTTGTCTCTCAGGGTCGCACAGGTCTTTATCTAGCGTCTGCACACGTATCTGAGTAGTCGCTGTCACCCTTCATTGGGTTTCTATATACCACAGCCCGGTCTCATCCAGTCGCAGGAGATGGTAATCGTGGTTATGTAGCGTACTCGTAGCAGAGCACCACGTCACTTAGTCGATAGTTTACGAGTGAGACCCTAGCAAGAGAAGTGACCCGTACATTCGCACCCGAATCTCACACCGTTCTGTCAGTGACACGCCTGTGATATGTTGACTAAGAGTCTATTGAGGTCAGAATTGTGCCACACACGACTCATGTGGATTGCGCATGATCGGTGCGTATCAAGGTTAAGGATGAGTTACTAGCAACTTTGGCGTGCCTCCATACATGTCGGAGCCTGTAAATGTGGACGAATCACTGTTGTTACGCTTCATCTCGACGCTAGCCTATTGAGGCTCGTTGCTCATTGCGACCGACCGGCATAGGTCGACACATGACGCACGATCACCATGTAACGCCACTGCGCTATCTACCTGACATTTTTATGCAAGCGCATGGGCCGGCGGAGGTGTCGAGCGAAGATAGTCTTCGCGATCCACGTTGACTGCGCAACAAGCTCTCACTCTGTCAACGTGATATTTTCATATAGTCGTGCTATCCTTCATTACTGCGCGGATGCTGTATTGTTTACGTGATTCTTGCCTGAGGTGTCATGTCACTTGCCTTCCGATGACTGATTAAGTTACTATCTTTGAATTCATTGTTCACGACATCGTCTTTAAGGCGGATAGAGAGGCCAGCTTGTTTCATAGCCTTCTCTACCTCTCCGTCATTCTGAGCTAGGTGCCACTGTTGAATATGAATGGCCGAGTTGTACGCCAATAAACAAGGTCACCATCACTTTCGACGCGTGGTCAAGCTTCCGGCCCCACTAACACTGCCCCGTGGCGTCAGTCGGTATTTCTCCAGGACCCAGAATAAGGCACTCCGTGCTAGAGAAGAGATCACAGTTAGCAGCTCGCAACTAATATAGGCTGCGCCCGGTCACACGGGACGGTTGTCGGTAGGGCGCGAGGATGGTTCGTTCCCGTATTAGGGATTTTTCTGACAGTACGAGTTGGTAGAGGGTATATTCAAGTGACGCGGGCCGCGGTGGCTCCCCATGTTCAGCTCCAGTGGTGAGGCACGGAGGTGGCGTTGCACGCCGCTATGAAGAGGGCCGAGTACATTGCGCTGAGGTGTGGGCGTTAGACAGCAGGGCTACGGATCGAGGGACAGTGAGAATCAAAGGGTGGGGCGAGGTGCGGTGGATTCCTGGTGGTTTCAGGGGACGGGCAAGGAGAGGTTGGCCGAGTATTCACCGAGACGGCTTTTTCAGGTAAAAGAGACTTTACCACTCAGTGCGTACCACACCGGGTCTATAGGGTTCTTCATAGTGGGTGTATCAGGGATAGTCTTGTGTAGGCTGCTTCAGAAGGTCTTTGTATTAAGGTCTGTATGCAGCTCGGGCTTTCTGGTACTTATTCGGCTCTGCGGGTCACTCGCTGGAGGAGCTCGATTTTCTAAGGGCATGACTGTCTCGCCCTTGCACGTGAGAGTACAAGCGAGATTTTTAAAGAGCGCTGCGGCTCGGCTTTTGTGCTCAGTCCTGTGTGACACGCAGTGTGATTCTTATATCATTGAAGGGTTCTCGATGAACATCCGCTGATTTCCTGAATACCGGCTATATCACTGGATCTTCTCCTAGGGTGCGGTTGGCAGTATACATGGGTACTGTCATTTTTAAGCACGTAAGGTGGTGTGTTTAAAGGTGCGTCTCTATCGGTCCTCTGCGGTCTTGCAGCAGTTTTAGTGAGGTCTTAAGGGCCCTGGTCGCTCGGTTGTGGGTGTCACCGGCACTCCATTCTACACGCCGATGTACTTGTGGGGCGTACTAGTGCCTGCGGTATGCGTGTTATTATAACCTGCCCTCTGGGAATTGTCACTGACTCGCTGGCATGCCGACATCTGAGCGCTTTCTTGACTACCTAGCCTATCTTTGTGGAGGACTCTTTTTCGTCTGTTCAGAGGTCGCTAAGAACCCGTATGTCGGTGATCACTTCTAGTCGCACAGTCGCTTTGACTTGCACACATAGAGGAGTTACTGTCTCTTTCGGAGGAACTACAGAGTTGGGCTCGCCAGCTCTCGAATCAAAGCACTTACGTACCTCTCACAGCCCTTTATGTACGACACACTAGTAAAACACGGAAATTCACTCACCGGTTAGTAATTTAGCTTTGGATCGACGGGAAGTTATGTTACATTGTTGTATAATACCGCGTCCGGTATCTCTTGTAGATACTGGAATAAGGTGCTCTTTTTGAGTGTGTTGGCGAACTGATCGCGGCGCGCCTTTCTGTTATGCATGAACATATATGGGCTACTATCTTCATCGGCGTAGTCAGCGGCACAGCACCTACTGCGCCACGGTAAAATTTCTCCCATGTGAGGTATTCGAATAAACTGGTGAGGCTGTCGTACCAGATATCTCGGGCGTGGTTGGTCGGTTCCAGCTCAGGTCCTTCGCGCACAAACGCGAATCAAACGACAGACTCAGAGTACAGAGCAGATTCCCCACTCACGTCGGACGGAATCGAAAATTCTTATACCCACTCTAGTGAATTGGATTACTCCGTGTCCGCACTGCTCATATAGTGTTTCTAGACTAGATCCCCTGCATATTGGTGAAGCCAAGAACAGGCCGGATGTTTCGGAGCTTAGATCACCACGGTCGCGGGGGTTTGTAAGGTGTCGGACTCATGAACCTATCGATGGTGTGGCAGCCAATTTGCGCAGTACGTGTGCGCTGTGCGCAGGGGTAGTGGGGTTGTTGCGTCGCCTAAGAATGGTGCGATGTTCTAGTCCGTTAGATGGTTTGACTGTGTCGCGTGTTGTGTGTGTGGTCTGTCTGCAACGCGAGCCTCCAACAGCAACGTAGACTGAGAAGGCGCAGCAGTCTGAGTCTGGTGTTAGTTCGCGAGAGGAAACTACCTGGGTAGGTGCCTCTCATGAGGTTCCAGGTTCCCTTCTCACTAGTAAGTTATTACATGTGGCAGAGATCGTGGATCTCGCACTTGTTTGCATATCAGCTTCTCTGCGCTCCTCCTTGCCACAGTTGTACGGTCAACGCAGAACCCTTCTCCCGTCCTGTCCGCGTATGTCGCGCGCGCCTGCGTCCACTACGCTTCACCTGGGTCTTGTACCTAATCACCACCGCCACACCAGAGTTCATTAAGTTGAAGCATGTTGTGGGGTTATACTTCGTGAACCGCAGTACCTTACTTCTCCTCTACTTTTAGCTATTCGCTCGCCCTGTGTAGCTGGTGGTTTGCCATATGGCTATCGAGTGATCACCTAGAGAGGAGACAGCCAGGACGTTGTTACCGAGCTCCCAGTGACATTTTGCGTCCGCGTTATTTAACACATCAATTTCTCGAGTGCACGGGATGTAGTCTAGGTGTTTCATGCCCTCGGATTCTGCAAACCACACTCCTTGTCCGTTTTTCACTTCAGTTCATTTCCGACTTCCTACGCACTTGTCTCCTGAGGGATCTCTATCTCCTGTAGGATCGCTTGATAGAGACTGGTTTTGTGGATTTCGAATGCCCGGTCTCCTCCTTTATGGGTACAGTCTTTATCTTTATCATAAGACAACTGTATGACGTCGGACACATTACCTTACTCCGGAATGTGCTTTGGGCAGGGCGTTTCCGCTCGCGCACAATATATAATTTTTAATTCGTGAGATCCGGCATTTTATGTCGCCTATGCGTCAGTTCTTTCTCCCGAGCACCATGGGGTTGCCCGCCTTTCTTTTGAGTCTCACGCTGAATGGGGTTCGTCCTAAAGGGCTAAGCCTGTGAGCGCAAGTGGGCGGTGAGTGGGGTGGCACCTCTCACTGGGGCACCGCCGGAGAACGGGACGCCAAAGATATATAGACAGTGCTTGGAGGGTGCCGTTCTGAGGCTCAAGCAGATCGCAGTTAGAGAGACGGCGAGAGAGAGAGAGAGGCAGAGAGAGAGAGAAAGAAGGAGGAGTGGAGAGAGAGGAGAGAGAGGATAGAGGATGAGATGAGAGTAGAGAGAGGATAACTAGCGAGAGGGAGAAGAGAAGTCCGAGACATGAGAGATGGAGGGAGGATAGCGAAGAGATTTAGCGGGATGCCAGAAGAGATGAAGAGAACTGGAGGGGCCTGGGGTGGGAGAAAGTCAGTTTCGGCAGGGAGCAAGCCGGGTCTATGAGGAAAAAGCGACGAGTTTAGGAGAGCTGGGCGTTGCGGCGATCGTTGATAGATCGATGGGGGTCGGCATATCGATCAAGAACAACACAATTATCTGTGTGGTCCAGGACTGTGTGGTCAACCAAGGAGCATTGTGAGAAGAAAGGCTAGTGATCAGAGTTCCTCTCAGAACGCGGAGATGTACGGATGTCGGAATGCGGGAAGATAGTGTGTGTGAGTCCTGAAGCCCTGTGCTGAGAATAAGTGTAACAATAGTGCAGGTGATGATGTCAGGTCGTGTATCGTGTGTATGAGCTACGGTTGGTGTGGGTGTGTCCTCGATCAGGCTCCGGACCCAACATGAGACAAGAATGTTGTGCGTGTCCTTCGCTCAGTGTGGGCTTTGAGGTGGTGATAGTGGCGCGGTGTGGTCTCCGACATACGTGCGTAGTGAGGAGCTGCTTTCCAAGCCAGAGAGCCCAAGAAACTAACAGAAGGCGACAACACGGGTGAGTCTATACACACGAGCATTGGTGGTTGTTCGGGTCAGATTGCAGCATAAATTGCCACCCGGACAATCAGAAACCTCGAGGGTGCATGCTATTGAATCGTTTCACAACCGAGTTACTTATTTGTTGATATGCTAGCTTTGAGGAACTTGTCACGTATATGCAGCACCAGTCGGAGAGACTCGTCACAACCCGTCGTGACACGACCGAAATGTATCGTCGCGGTCGGCGCACTCAATCAAGGCGTCGAGTCCTGGCCGTTTGCAGGACGGTTTCGGTGAGAAGCGGAGCACGAGGAGAGGGATAAGAGTTGGCTTGAGTGTGAGGATCCGTGGCACAGCCAACACCATTCTCAAGAGATACGATTTTCACTTACCGTATCGGACGAGTTCAATGCTGGTGAGCGGAGACGGATTCTTTTCCCCTTCCCTCCCCCCGAAAGTGAAAATCTACTCTTCGTCGGATTGGATGCGGACCTCAGAATGCGATAGATGCACTCTGTTATCGCATCGCTCGATGCCTAGCCGAATTCCGCTTAGCTGCCCTCGTCGCCTGTTTGAGTCAGGACTTGCTTGTTATTATTTAAGTGAGGTTCCAATTCGTGTGAATACCTCAAGGCACGTCAGCGACGCTGAACCACACTGTGTAAGAGGCAACGCAACTAGCAGTTTATATACACGAAGGACAGCTCCGAGTCATCATCGACTGTAGGTGCCCATGCTGCATAAGGCACTATGCTTGCTCGACACGTAAAGTCATCTAACGCTGATTATCTGTCTCAATGTTATAAAATTGTCTATTCTTAATTACGTCCTATGCCATCAAATTAGATAGAGTTAAATGTTATGTGACACATCAAAAAATGTGACAAATTCGGAGTATTGAGAGAGACCAGATCTTAAGACCACAACACGCTGAGATCATTTCTAATAGAACTACTCCAAGTGCTTGTGCCGTTACTCGACGCTGGAATAACACTATGACATCAAACGAAAAACTCCTAACAATAAAACGGACGAAATCACAATTCCCTCCACTTAGGATGACTGCCAGAACTCGGTTGCCGTCCATTGACTACCTCCTAGCGGTATGCACAATTGTTGCGAGTAAGTTCAAAAACCTGCGGCTCCAGGTAAAATATGGCTATTTCGGTATGTATATGATGAGCTTTATCACAACACCTGTACCCGAGGCTGGTTAGAGGATGGCCTCTCTCATTAAAATTTCGAGGCACGCAGAGTGTCGAAACCCAGAGCTCAGACTGGAGGGTAATTACCCACTGAATTTGACGACAGACAAATATATTCGCGCTCATCGCCACCAGCGGTTGAAACCGCGACGGATCCACCGTAAATTACAAAATTCCTATTGCACGAAGACCCACACATGTTATGGCTTGCTTCTGCCGAATGGCGCTTTAGTCTCGAGCCACTCTCGCCCGGGCTAAACCACGTCGACTCTCTGTTAGAA
This sequence comes from Eptatretus atami, assembly GCA_035128595.1. Taxonomy (NCBI): domain Eukaryota; kingdom Metazoa; phylum Chordata; class Myxini; order Myxiniformes; family Myxinidae; genus Eptatretus; species Eptatretus atami. The sequence goes on from CM068963.1 coordinate 6,426,578, forward strand.
GCAACGGTGGAACACTGTACGTGTTGGACACTGGAACTCCGTCAAGGTGGATGGGCTGGGCTCTTCGTGGTTTTAACAATACAAACAAACCGTGTCCCATAAGTCTCTCTGTCGGCGTGTTTTTCGGTTTTTCCTCGGCCCATCGGGCGCGACCGTCGCCCGCAGAGTATGCTGGGCAGGTCCGATGGGTCGCACACCACATTAGTCTTACGTGCAGCCCCGGGATGTAGGGGGCCCGAAGTAGCTATTGCCTGGGGTGCCACTTATTTGTTTCTCGGCCTCCTATCGTGCGGTGCCCCTGCGTTGGTGCGCGTCGGGGGTCTCTACGCGGGACATGGCTGCACAACCAGGTTGTCACTCGTGGTTCGTGCCACAGAGGGGCAGTTGGTGCACGGTAATATCCAGTGTCTTGGTGTTTTGTGGGTAGCACGTTGGGTTCGTGAGACCTTTGGTGGCTGGGGGGTCTTTGCTGTTAAAAGCTGTGGCTCATTATAAGGTCTTATGGAGAACAAATGAGCAACGTAACATAATTTCTATGATTGTAAGAGGGTGGTGATTAGTGAAGAAGTCGTTGTGTTTGGGTGGGTGGGTCTGTGGTCTGGTAGATCGTCTGTCTCTTGATGGGGTGTGGGTGGTCTGGGAGGGAGTGTGCATGATTTCTTCATGAAAGGTGGGGTGGTGGTGGTCTGCGGAGGGAGTGGTGCAATGGTAGTGGGTGGCCTTGACTGGTGTGGAGGTTGTTGATGTGAATACTGAGATCTGCTGTTCTGTGATCTTGAGGTGCAGATGTGGCGTTGGGTGAAGTCTGCGCTTTTGAGGTTGCTAGCTACGAATAGATTGTGGGATGAATTGGTGGGATGGACTAGGCCGTGTTTTATGGGCGGTGGCTTCATAGTTGGGGCTTTGTAGTGGGGGGGGGTTGATTTAAATCACTGTGGCTGATTGCGGTTTGGCGGCCGGTGGGTATTGCAGAGGGTCCGCCCTGGGCGGGTGCCCAAGTGGCATTGGGGAATGGCTGTGACTGGCACAGGATAGGAGTGCGGATGATCGGGGTAAAAGTGGTGCAATTTAGTGTGTTGATTATGGAACGTTCTCAGATGGGGAGTGAAGGAGCTTCGTTTTGTTGAGAAAGGGGTATGAAATACTGTCTCAGTGGGACTCTCCTATGTTTTCGTACAAGGATTACGAAAATACGAGTGTTAGATGTTGTTTTCAGGGAGGCTGGCGATCATGATGGAATGTTGGATTAATTTACTTGCTTGCGGGTCTATGCCTTGAGGCAGCGATCCGATCCTCTGGTGTCGGACGCGTCAGCAGCGGTTCCGACGACTTTCTGCATCGGACGAGACGGGGAGTACTATTGCGTAGAATACAGGATCTTCTTTCTGGCACGTATTCTCCCATTAATGACCGTATGCATTTTTTTGGGGGAAACATTTGCAGATTTTTATATGTAAAGTTGATTCTTTTCTTGTTTTTCAAGTGGAATTCTCACGCAAGGCGGTGGGTAGCTCGACGTTTCCTAATATCTGTTCACATCAGATAGTCATGCATTGTAAACCATCGGTACTAGGGGCCGGGACGGGTGTGTCGGATGCCGCACAGGAGTAGAGCGTTTCGGGGGTCTGTACACGGACCATTCATTTGATCTTGACTCGGGAAGACACATGCGCTGCTCTATGTGCAGTCGATTGAATATGTATCAGGTGGGGTGCCGTTTTGAAAGGGGAATCATACCGGAGTCTAAGGGTACGAGGTGGTAAACACTGAGCAAGCAGCTAACAACATCTAGCTTTTAACGAAATGATGGTATATAAGCCCCAGGGACGGATAAATTGCATCCGAGGATATGCTTATAGCCATTGGGTGGCTGCGACAGAGCAGAAAAGTCATGGTGTATGCAGATACAAACAAAACACGCCATATAACCGAGACCTAGTGAATCATCAAGCTTATGTACCTCGAACGATGCTAGTATAGTAGCGAGAAAAAGAGAGTGCTTGGAGCAGCAACATTCATCCTATCAGAGATGGACCAATGAATGTAATGGAGAGTAAACAGAAATTTATTTCATACCAGAATAACTAATTTCTAAACTGAACGCGCGACTCATGTTCCCGTGACGCGCGATGACCCTGAAAGCGACGAGATACCGTATGAAGTATGCAACTACCGCATTCAAACTCGAGTACATCTCGGTGTATTTATTATCGACGACGGGGAGACTTTGCGCCGAACTTATGGAAGTTTAGACGTAATCTCAAGATACCCTTTGGTTTGTAGCGCCACTACGATTACAGTGGACCAATAGCGCTCGCGCGAGATGTTCTGTCTGGGGCAAGTTGCCCGTCACTATCGCATTTGCGATGTGATTTTGTTGTGGAAGCTCTTGATCAGTCGTGTATTAATTGCATATTGTAGTTTGTTTGTTCCACCTTTAATGACTAGGACAATGTACTAAGTTATGCTTGGAGGTAGCTGGGACCGCAGTTCACCTGACAGGAGATGAACCTAACTGAGGTATTGGGTGTTAGCCAGAGGTGAACTGGGGCCTATTTGTTGGAGTGCCGCACTGCTTCTCGAGTCGGTAGCGCATACTGGCTAAGCAGAGGTTTTGAAAACCAGAGTGGAGGGAGATAATTAAAGTAGTTTTGGGGGTACTATTCCCTCCACACACCCGAGATCTACGTCCGGCAATGTACGGGCACATGGCCGGACAGCGACGGTGATCAAGGTTTATGTTGTAGAGCTCGGTCGGGGCGCCAAGAGAGATCTAATTTCCAACGGCCAACAGAGAGAAGGATGCGAGCCGCCTCCTAGACATATGACAACCTATGAACCTTTGACCATGCCATTTGCCCAACCTCCAATCCCACTGCCACAAGCAGGCGGCGAGAAGTCAACGGAAGAGAGAAAAGCGGCGGGGAAACACCTGCGAGCGAGCTCTCCTACATGCAGTTTAATCCTCCCATCCTTGGCGCCTTAGATTTGGCCGTTCGGTAAGCGAGAGACCCGTATTAGGGTCGAAGAGTAGTTAGTCACGCGAGAGTAAAGATGTCACCGGAAAGTATGAGGGAGGTGGTCGTGTGTGAAGTGGTGGGTCTCTGAGGCGCTGCCTTGATGTCGAGTGGAGGCGTGCCGCGGGCTATGAATGGTTGAAAAGTGATTATTTGTATGGCGAGTTTTGGTCAACATCCTACAGAAGGACTAATGAGGGAGAATATCCAAGAAGAGACGTAACGAACTGACGTGGAACATGCTATGATTCTTCACAGGCGGTGTAGTTCCGGCGGCTGTCATCATGGAAATTCGACAAAAATACCTATATATCACGCAACGGTGTTTTTTACAGGGCTAACTACACTATGTTTACTTATCAGAAGATTAAGTTAACAGAGGTGTCTTCATTTGATGAGGTATAATCGCTCCGTATATTCGCGCACGAGAGCGATGTGTAAAGTGCCTTGAGGACACCTCAACCCCTTAGTAAATCTGATAGGGAGTAGGAATTACATTATCTAGTCTAGACATCACTCAGTTTGAGCCGGACATTCGAACTCGTGAGATCAGTCGATTTGTGTCCACAGACTAGTATGTGGTATATCTATTCGTCTGAGCTCTATGTCATAGAGGGTAAACTAAGCGCGCAAGCAAGTTCACCGAGACAAAAACTCACGCGCAACTATGTTCGGAAGTGCCCATTTGCCTCTATCATTAATGAGTACGAAACTATTCACACCGACTACAGAAAATAGTCTTGATCTTTTCCGCAGCCATATGAGCGTCATTACTGGTTCTACATCCAATTGGGCTTACTCCATCGCACACTAGGCAAAGTGGAGATTCAAACGCATATTTTTCCTTACAGCGCTGTGCGATTCACATATTCGTTGCGCCAACTGGCAACGTCAACGCTCATGCACCGCGAGTAGCGAAATGGAGGACAACAAGAAGTACAGCCAAAGTGTGGAGCGGGGTAAGCGCACTGCAGTACGGAATGATGTCTAAAGCTATTCCACACGCTAGTGCGAGTTTCTGTTCTCTGTTATCGCAACTCGCGTTCCCGCAGGCTACGGAGAGTTTCGGATGTAAGAGGCGCTACCTGACGCCAGCTTTAGAGCGAGCCATGACTAGATATCGTATTACATAGTTCTATATAAGGGATAGTCTAGTGAATCCAATATTGCCTCAAGAGGAGTTGAATTGGGAGATGCAGTTGGTGTTTCAGATCAACGTGTTATCAAAATTAATTTGTGTCAATCAACAAAATAAGATGAAACCTGTATTGAAAATAGTGAAACGTAGGTCGAGAAAAAGTATTTTTTTCGAAGTTTTGCGTTAATTTCAGCCCCGACCCCTTGGTGATCGAATCTGGAAAAAATGCTCGGTTAAATTTGTAGTAGTTATTAAACTCTATCCTACACCGAATTTGAACGTTTCCGCCGTCGACGGTTTCAGAGTCAAGGTCACTTAACATATTCCCTGGTTCACCACCTTCCGCATTCGAGGGCCTCCATTTCGAAACTATGAGAGATAAAGGAACGTTATGCATGTTCGCATAACTAGATGGGGATGCAAGGAAAGGCAGGAAGTTTGGTCCGGTCGCTCTACCTATCATAGAAGCCGCGCTACGTCAGTTACCGTTTGGGTTCTAAAACGCGTTTTTCGCCGCTGCATAGCAACGGGTGGTTGCTTAAGGCCTAATCACATTTGCTCTACGGCGAGGATACGGCGGCGTACGCCCTCTGACTGACAGAAATGTGCGGCGGCCGCAGAGTTTCTACGGTGCTCAGGGTGGCCCTACGCCGTTTTGGCTATATTTTACAGGCCGTTGGGGTCGCCGTGGAATTATAGTGCGGAGTTAATAACTTTTTTCATTTCTACGTTCGCCGTAGCAATTCCGACAAGCCGAAACAAAAGAACTGGTAAAAAAAAATAATAATAATAAAAAACCACTCGTTACGTCCGTCTGGCCGCACCGTTAGCCTTAAGGGCCCCCCTGGGTCACCTTGCGGGCACCTTGAGGCTACCTTGCGTCTGCCTTGAAAATTAATATGGCCGCCGCAGGAACGCCCTAAGGCACCGTGCACATTAAATCAAAAGACGTAACGGCACCCCCACATTTTCGGTTTCACAATCTATAAATACGCCGTGCGGCTCCCGCGAAAAAATACAACATGTGACAATGCTACAATTGTGTGACATGGAAATACTGTGGCCGCCCTATTAATTGCTAGTGGCCTAGATTTTGTAGACCCCACGGCCGCCGTGGCAAATGTGACTTAAGGCTTAGCAACGAAACTCAACGCGCACACTCCACCCCATTATGGCAGCCTTGTTCACCAAGTTTCATCGAAATCGTTGCTGGTTGTGCTGTGGGCCTGCGTTGCAGACACGCCACGCACACACACACACACACACGGATAAACCCGACAATAACGGATATCTAGCGAATCCCTAATATATATATATATATATATATATATAATATATATATATATTTATATATATTATATATATATATATATATATATATTATATATATATATATATATACATGATACATACAGTCATGCGCCGTTTACGACGTTCCGGTCAACGACGATCGCATAATACGATCGGTGGTCGCATAAGATTGTAATTGAGCTGAAAAATCCTATCACCGAGCGATGTCGAGCGCTGCCAGTCGTATAAAAGTATAGGATAGCACATCAATTATGTTACAGTACATAATACTTCATAAATGATAATAAACAACATTGTGGCCCCGTTATAATGCGATCATGAGGTCCATAAATGTCATCGCGATAAAGGCAGGGTCGTGCTAAATCGGGATTCCAAGGAAAATCGGCTTTCTAACCGAAACAATGTTTGCACGTTTACAGTTCCGCAAGTAAATTACCTTTGAAATTTGAAAGAATTCCGCGAATAAATCATTGTTGTTACAGGTCGAAATAAAAACCAAATTATTTTGGTAAAGCTTTTTTATGTTTGTTAAAAACATTTCGCCTGTCTGAAAAATACTATCACACAATTGGACAGGTGCTCGTTATTCATTTGTAAATTATAACATTGATGCAATGATTACGTATTTATAAAATCCAACGCTATTATCACCTTTCTATAACCGATGCGAGACGAAGATTGTAAGCAGCCCCGCTAACACACCATGGCCCGTCATGAACAGCACAAACGGTAAAACCTAACGTGTTCTTCCGTCCTCTCTGGGATGTGTTGTTACAATTGCGACAGTAATTCAGTACAGTAACAATGCTTGTACAGGTTTGGCTAGCCGAGAGCATAGGCTACACCAATCTAGCCTAGGTGTGTAGTAGCTAACCATCTAGTTGTGTAAGTAACACTATGAGTTCGCACAATTGACGACATCGCTTAAACGGCGCATTTTCTCAAGAACGTATCCCCGCGTTAAGTGGCGCATGACTATGTATATAATATATATATATATATATATATATATAATATATATATATATATATATATATATATATATGGGGGGGGGGCAGTAAATTGACCTCGACATGTTTGGCAATCTGCACAATGGTGATTCCAAACTCGAGCTTTACATTCCTGTTTTGCCCATCACTGGTTAGCCAACATCCTGTGGCCATATTCTGAGTGAGTTCAGCAAAAACATACAACGACAATAAATAAAGGTTTTTTGGTGCAAGGCTGTGTGGATATGAAACCAACCCATCAAAAGTGTAATGGTTGAAACTTCACCAAAACAAGAAAGAGTGGAAGAACAAGTTTGACAAACTGTGAGGTTATCTGATGGGAAAGGATGACAAATTGGTGGCAGATTTGTTTTCACTGCAAAGATTAAATTAACTTGATGGCATTTCTTGACCACCACAAACAATGAACTAGAAGGGCACTCGATAGAGCACATACCTCCGCCACGTAATGCCTGATCCACGAGAACATATCGGGCTGAATACATATTTGAAATATCATACTATATATAGTTTTTGGCCCTATTGCTCTTTGGTGAAGAATCACTTTCAAAATTAAATTATTCTCATATCCAGATCCGGATTCGGATCTTCACCAAAATCGAATCAATTTGTCATGGTCACACACCCAACCTGTCCACCAAGTTTCAACCGAATCCGTTCCTAATTTTTAGAGATGTCGTGATATATATTTGTTTAGCCCAATCTCTCAATGGTGAAGAATCACTTTAAAAATATCACCAGATCCAGATCCGGAATCGGTTCTTCACCAAAATTGAATCAATCTTAACTTGTCACACACCCAAGGTGTCCACCAAGTTTTGTCCAAATCCATCCCTAACTTTTTGAGACATCGTGCTATATATAATTTTTGGCCTTATCTCTCAATGGTGAAGAATCACTCAAAAAATTCTAGTTGTCAGATCCATATCCGGATCTTCACCAAAATCTAATCAGTTCGTCGGCGCCACACACCCAACATGCCCACCAAATTTCATCCGGATCCGTCCAAAACTTTTTGAGATATCCTGCAAACAAACAAACAAGCAGTCATAGACTGGTACTTACGAAATCGTCAACTTGACCTCTGACCTTGTCTAATAAAAGCTGTCTCTAGAGAAGGTAGCGATGCAAAGCAGAAGTTTCTACGATGATTCTGTACCAAACCATCAAAAATAGAATGTTTGACTTCACTGTGACCTTGACCTTTGACCGATTTTGACCAAAATCTAATCAGCACTAGCCATCACCCTCCTGAATCACGTGGTGTAATTTGACATTGGTAGCTTCTTCCGTTCTCGAGTTATCGTGCCTACAAACAAACACACAAACACACAAACAGAGGACGGAAGTCATCAATATACTTACGAAATCTTTAGATTTCGTAAATAACAAAATCGATTGATCAATATACTTGAAAAATCTTCGATTTTGCAAGTAACCGACAGAATGGGGTGAAAACATAACCTCCTTCCCCTTCAGTGGCAGAGATGAAGAAGAAGGAGAAGGAGAAGAGGGAGGAGGAGGAGGAGAATGATAGGAGTAGGAGGA
>CM068963.1:6487103-6497783 GCA_035128595.1 Eptatretus atami
TTGATAACATGGACAAAGCCAATATATATTGATAACCTGGAGAAAGCCAATGTCAATTGATAATATGGACAAAGCCAATATCTATTGTTAACATGGACAAAGCCAATATCTATTGTTAACACTAGTAGGTGCCCGTAAAAAAGCAAAAAAAATAATATATATATAAAATTCAACACCGCAAGCACAAACAACAGACCACACAGGCCGTTTCTTCGCTCTCGGCGCGTGCCCGTACGTGCGTGGGCGGTAAGTTCCCGCAATATTATTCGCAATTACGATTATTCGCCAATTTTAGTCGTTTAAATAGCACTCCAAAATAGCCATTCCAAATATAGCGCCACTAGCAGCATCGCTGGGGGGTCAGTTTTGCCACATTTTCGCAAAATGTCATAACACGCAGAGCAAAGAGAAAGAACCAAAGATAAGAAGAGAAGAAGAAAGGAGAGAGAAAACAAAATTACGTTCCGCAGCAACCCAGCACTTCTGATGTTACCAGAAATTTATGCACGTCTAATATGAACAACGTCATAACTTGGGCATTGTGTTTATCTATAAATGCGCAATAAAGAAATCGAGAAATTATTAGAAATAAACAAGTCCATGCAACTATCCGGAAGTCGTACTTGTAACCCTGTAATGGCGAACGCGGCTGAGCTTCCCTTCCCATCGGCAAATAGCCCGACGCAATCAACGTGTCTTGTCATTGGTTGGTAATAAATGGCCATAACTTGGGAGCACTTGTTCCGATTAATATCAAAGCTTGGAAAAGGCAGCATCCTCAGTCCCCAGCAATATAAACCTGGCAAGTTCCAATTAGATTGGAACCAGTGGTTGTCGAGAAACAGCGGTCAACAGACACACACACACACACACACAACAACACACACACACCACACACACAACCCACACACACAAACACATTGCTGGAGATTAATACGATAGATGAACAAAAACCAAAATATTGTTTACGGAATTCCGCCACGCCCGGCGGTGCGATCGGCCCACGTAACTCGAAATCCGTACGCGTCCCCACCGGAACGGGACAATTAGTCGTAGACCACTCTGGAACTAATACCGGCCAAGGAGCTAGCCACGGGTGGGGGTTTAACTCCACCACAACCATGTCCACATTCTACCCGCGGAAATGAGGGTGAATCGCCGAATGTCCGATATACCTAAAGGGTACCCGCGCGGGTAGCGAGAATTGCGTGCGAGGTGAGTGTAAGCCACGGATGGACAGCCCGGGCAGGTCGACTCCATAGACATGAACCGATTAAGGCGGCTCGATTCCGTGCTGGCAGCGGATAACCGATGCGGAGAGGTCGCCGACGTCTCGACGTTCAGATTATTTATTGGTGTCTACACCCCACGTCTAAATCCCTTACGTGATGCCAAGATGGGAACTTTCCAAAAGCGAAGGATAAGGACACACGAAAACGGGAAAACAGTTCAACAAGCAAAGTTAGTATTTATTACACACGCAGACCAAGGCACCGTATTTACAGGCCATACAGTGAAGCAAGCACGTATATACATGTCAATACAGTAAAGCAAGGAAAAGAGTTACCACCGAATAAAGCATGTACAAGCACTTATTCAGTTTAGACTTTAAAAAGACTGGGCCAACAACACACATTACCAAAAGCAAATAAAAGCGACCTCACAGGCAAGGGGGGCAACACGGTCCGCGGACCAAATGCTACGTGGGACTGGCGATGAGGCGCGACCCAGGTCCACGAGACCGAAAGGGGTCTTACCACGTGCCGGCTCAGTGGCGCCGAATGGCGAGGCCCTACTAGCCGCAAATGTCAGCGTAAATCGTGCCTTGCTCCGTGCCCCTGGCCGTGGTCGGTGATCCTTCCCTTAGGCCGTGCGCGGTTTGCGTGGCAGGCAACGTGTTGGTCGGCGACACCGACGGTTTGGGTGGGAAGCGGACGGGTTACCGCGCTATCTCAGCGTGGATGGGGAAATTGTTTGATGCTCGGGTGGAGAGAGGGGAAACTGGCGGACGCTCCCATCCACAGCGGGGCTCTGACCGCACCGACTCCGGCAAAACTCTCGCCCTGAGCCCTCTTCGCGTCTCGCTTCACTCCGCGAACTCGTCCCCTCGACCTCAAGCTCCGAGCTCCGTCCCCTACGCCGTCCGATCCCCTCCGCAAACACACGAATCGGACTCCAGCTGACATACCGTCTTCCACCGTCGACAGGCCAGCCAATACACGCGAGTCGCCTTGTGCTCGCGTCTTTATAGACCGGGGGAGGAGCGTGTATGTAAATTCGCGATCAAAACGCCGCTTGGATGCGGGCCACGCCACTGATGTTCAAGCCATTGGTCGGGCAAAAAGGGGCGTAGCCTTTCTTGATCCGAATTTTCCTCCTAAAGGAATCCGAACGCATCCACTGCAATTCACCACATCCGCGGCGGTATCAGGGGGATGCTCCGCAGGCCCACCACACCTGTCTCCGACCTGCTCGCGGCAATGATTGAAAACCTGCCACAATAAGGTATGCTTGAAGAAGGAAAGAGACGGTGGACAAACCTCCAAAGTTGATCCGACCAATTGATCACCTCCTCTGCCGTCAAAACGGAGCCATCACAAATATGTGTACTGCGGAAATATCAGAAGACACGCTTGTAGGCAACAATCAATGTCCCAGTATGAGACCGCGGTCACACAAGGATCAGAACGGCTTTGATCTGGCCCGAGTGCGGCCGATCGCAGGTTGGGTCGCTGGCCGAGGGTATTTGTGGTAAGAGGTATGTTACATGTGCTAAGTGTGTGATGGGCCGGTTAAAATGTCTGAGGTAAGATAGAGAGGCGAAACACATGTGGGTCTCGCGATATTAGGCTGGTGCCGTTCGAATTATTTGTGAGTAGACAAATGACAAAGAATTGCAGCTGACCTCTGTGTGAGCTGAGAGCTATCTGGGGAAGTATGAGCTTGGATGTATCACTTAGAATGGAGGGACGAAGAATTGGTAAGTCGGGATGCGGTGCAGGATGTGTCTTTTACACATATATAATCCTCGCTTTTGTACAGGGAGGGTGGGGGCGGAGATCCGCTCGTATTGGCATAGGTTAAGCGGTTGAAGCGAATCGTCTCTTTAATTCACCAGAACCTTTATTTTATCATACGAACTCTATGGAGATCTTTTATCGCCTAATTAAGCTCGGGCAGGCTCATAATAATTCCGTGGTTTTTTAATGCTTGGACCGAAAATGCTTTGACAACCACAATCTGACACTGTACCAATCACTGTCTCATAAATGGAGCTTCAACTTTTGCAGTTATGAATAAGGAAAATCGTTTGTGTTTTGATCTCCCATTCAAGAAGGTAGGGATGGAACTCAAGTTCCTAATGAAAGATCTGTAACACATCAAGTACAGAAATGTGAGGAGGTAACAAACAATACAGAGAGAGAGAAAGAGCACGAGCAATGGCCGCTGACAGTCAGCAGCAATGCCATCGAAACTCTGAAAGATGTGAAGGTATACTCAGTCTCTCGAAGTCACAGCGACAGAAACGTCGATGCTTACGCGCAACAGCACCAAGCAGCGATAAGCTCGTCAAACACAGCTATGCGAGACCCACATAGTTGCGCACCCCTATGTAGATCCTGTTTCTGCTAAACCAAAAACCCACCGCACAGTAGCCCTCAACATCCACTCAGCTACTAAGCAGACTTGCAGAGAGAGCATGCTAACAGTACCGTCGGGCACAACCGAAAGATGGTTCTGTGATGTTACGAAAGAGCCGAGCAGAGTATCCTCCCTCCCAAATTCTAACAGATAAACTGTCTCACCAAGCAACAACGCTGGATCCTGTATTGGCAGCGTGTTTCAAATAAAGCGAAAGATACCCCCCGAAACACCCGCGCATCCAGTAACCGAGGACCAACAGAGCACAAAGAGGACAAGTGTCAGCAAAGCACACCAACCACACCAGAGACTACAACCATCGAGCCGAGGCAAACGCACGGGCCAAAAGAGCACAAGCTCATGAACCAAACCAATATCTGTGCGCAGATGAATCATCAGTTCTCAACACCAGACAGGGCGAGACACTCATTCGTAGAGTGCAAAACTCCGCCGCCAAATACTGGGGCCCACACTGTCACTGCAAGGTGACCTGAATGACCCGCTATTCCATTCAAGTTGACATCAAACAGTGCACAGAGTTATAGTTGAAATTCCCCTTACTTTAACTACATACTCATTCAGCCTCAATAACCTGAGTAGTCTGAGAAGCGAAACGATTTTAGCGCGGGCTGTGGGTAACGTGCTCCACCTGAAGTTCCAAAATCAGCATGCATTAATCAATTTGGCATGTTTTTTTCGTTTGGAAAATCATATAACATCGTAGAAATGCAAAAAAAATAGGCGGCAACATATGCATTTTGGACCAAGCCAAAATCTAATGGCAATATGCCTTGGACATCCTAATCCCCACCCGCCACAGAGATCTCGTCGAAATCCGTCGAGGTAGTTTTTCCCGTAATAGCACTGTTGCAAAACAGAACATACACAAACAAACAGAAGGGTGAAAACAGTAACCTCCGATCTTCGATGCGCGGAGGTAACAAACGGAAAACTACTGATGTGTGCAAAAAGATAATAACGAAAGATGAAAACAGGCAAAGCAGACAAATTATATGCAGTAAAAAAATAACAAGTGCAATGAAACCTCATCGAGAAAATAGAAAAAGTTCAATGTAAAAGGTCAAAGAATGAAAAACCAAAAAACACTATGAAGAACAGAGTAAAAAAAGTATCACAGAATCCTAAAAACAACAGAGCAGCCTATGATAGAACGGAGTAAATATATCACAGCCCGGGATTCCTAAAACATCGAGCAGCCAGATCAGAACGGAAAAAAATAAGTTTGCGACGGCAATCGAAACATAGAGCAACGCTATGATGGAACAGAGTAAAAATAAGTATGCACGGAACCCGAAACATAGGCAGCTCATGATGGAACGGAGTAAATAAATGGCAGCACAATCGTAAATAAAGAGCAGCTGTGAAAGCTAGAAAAGTGTGCTTGCATACAAAAAAAGTGAGGTGCTTCGAGAGAATTAATAAAGAAAACTTGCTGGCTGTAAGGTTAGAGAAAGGAGAGACAAGTGAGATGTTCGGGTAATACCTGTTTCAAAGGATGGAACTCAATGATTAGACTACATCGTTCACCTGCAAGACAATTTGAGAATCAAGTTTTTGTTTAGGAAACAAATCTCACACCAAAGTTCTGTTAAAGGCAGTGCTGAAATGTAACCGAGAACCTCCAAATGTCGAGAATTGTTGGTTCCAGTTTGCTAATATCCGGCATCAAAAACTCGGATGCTGTGCTTCACTGTCCGGAAGCATCAATGTCTGCTAAAAGCCAGCCTGAAGCTTGCTGCCAAACAATCTTATTTAGAAGCCCATTCCTCGAGGAAGATTAAAGTGTTCTCAACCCCGGAGCACACTGATCGCTTGCATATCCTTTGAAAATACTGCACTCCCAAAGGAGGACAACAAGGTGTACATGGACCTGTAGTACTGTTCCCTCCAACGTGCAGAAAGCCGGCAAACCTTCCAAATTGGAACACTAGTCAAAGATCAGTTCCAACCTGAAAAGCTTGTTACAAAGGTTAATTACGAGTACAATTGTGGACAAGCACAAAAAATCTCTCAACAGCTGGGAAATAACAAATGGTAGGGGAGTTGCCTTCAACAAGAATGGGTAAATCCTTTGCCAATTGTTTTTGAGGGAAGAACAAGAAATTACTGTGAGAGGGAGCACTGACCGTATCTAAACCAGACCGATACTGAATAAAAACGGATTACAAATGCACATGGAACAGTTGTCCTCCAACCTTGGACATGGCGGAAGAAATCCTTGATCAACATTTGATAAACATAAGTGTATACACCTGCGAAGAATGAATCCATAAAATCTTAAGGATGAAACAATGAACAAAAAATCATCCATCGCACCAACAGGCAGCCCAACATATCACAACGAAACCGGAATAAAAGATAACTCGGGGCACAATATTAATCACGTAATGCCACCGCAGAGGTAGATTTGCAAGAAACACAAGAATACAATTTTGCTTCAATATCTCTCGAAGTGTACAGTGTGAGCAGTGTAAATCAATTAGCTCAAGGAAAAGCAATCAACAAGGCACATGGGAAAGTCCTCGGAAGCCTGATGGACAGACTCGAGAAAAAATCTCAAAATGTGATGCTACAAATTTTAAACCTACTAAGAAACCCATCATATGGGAACCTCCCAAAAGATTGCGGCGTTGAGACCAAACCTGAGGAAATGCACACATGGGTCTGCTCATTTCTGCAGGATATAGATGGCAGAAATATTTTAGAAAGCGAGGCAACCACGAAAGGCAGAATTGCGATTCTCTGAAATTGCCATTGCACAAGAAAGAAACCCAGTAACAGCGCAAGAATGTGATCATAGTTCAATTGTTCCATAAAAAAGGGTCATCATTCACACCAACCCAAGGTATGACAAAATATGTCACAGACTGAATACCCAAAGCGGTCTCCTCACACAGCACTGTTTTTTGTTGAAAAGATCTCAAACTGCGAAGCCTCAGATGACAGATTGGTATCTCATGATCAATATGTACCTTGAAGTGCCATCTCAGCTGAGATGCGTTCCATAGTTTGGACAGTGCTTCAGAGCATAGTGCAAAACACACCAAAGCTGCAGGAAGAAAGGCTACTACATGCCCGCTCTTAGATTCCCAAGCCACCAATCGAAACGTACAATTCCGCCGAGAAAAGTGACAGATAACCTACAGAAACATCCAGAGTTCTGAAGTACAGAAACGGCAATGAAAAAAGGAGACCAAAGAATGTTGCAGAAAAATATGAATGCATAGCAATGGTGAAACAAAAACTGAAACATGATGGTTATCACAAAAGATTGACATAACACAAGAGCAGTTGAACTCGCATAAAAACCGACAAATAAAGCGGTGTGTCTGCAACGAATAACACAAAGAGTTGGATAAACCCAGTACAATGCATCCCCTCGCGCATGGAAGCAAATAGATATCCAGTAGACGTAGATGCCAATATTCAGATATCTACACATTCCCTACATATCAAAGAAACAGAAAGGGAATGGGTCACTTGTTAACTCATGCTCAAAAAGCATCTGCGAAGGAAAAAAAATCAAAAACAAACCATGAAAGAAGGAGTGCACTATCCTCACCAAGAGAATGGCACACAAGCTTAACAAGTGTCAAACCGAAGACGAAAGAAATCACCAGAAAAGTCATTTTCCCGGAGATAATATTGTCAAATGATCTACCCCACTCTCAGAACAAAGCAAAATGGGACGAATGTGACATATATGATGACACCTCGTCGATAGATACAAGAACAATCGAATACAACGAGTTTGAAGATTTCCTCGCCCACTTCGTCAGATTCAGAGTCTGTCAAATCTCAGTGCGTAATGTAAGACAGTGGAAAACGTCAAGTTCATGCCAGCTCAAAAGATGGTTTCATGCAGAAACGTCCCGAAACAGATCCAGCATGAAGATAAGCAAGATTACCCAATAAAAACCTGAGAATATATCCGAGTATCACTTTCTCTCCACCGGTGTCATCACTGAAAAACGATGCTGAAACTTATCAAACACTTCCTACGAAAGGCTGAAAAGTGGCAAGACAACGCCGTACATCGTCAGAGACATCGTAAAATAGGAACGAAACACTGGAAAAGGCAGCTGTTGAAATTGAAGAGCAGAAGAGCTGCTTGAAACAGCTTGGCCACTTGAGGATGCCGTGGGCTCAAAGAAAGTCCCGAAACGACGCGAGAGCAAGAAAGTTGAGCTTTAATGCAGAAATCATGCAACACAGATCCACAAAGATACTGAATCTGACTACTCAAACCTAAAAGAGAGACTATAACATGAAAATTCCCACGCGGCCCGCACGTGCTGCTGTCCAGGGCCCGTTCGATGATTGTTGCCAACGTGTCGACTCGCGAGTACATAATGGATGCCTTTACGGGAGAGGAAATCGGATCAGGGGGAGGTTCAACGCCCGCTTTTTCTCCGTCACTCCTATGGCGAGTCGTCCGGGCGGCGGCGAGTTGGCGGTGTGGGGCCCGCCCCACGCGATGACATGTGATTCCCTTTTAGGAGGAAATTCGGATCAGAAAAGGCTCACCGCAACCTCCTTTTGCCCCACGCCCGACCAATGGCTGAACGATCAGGTGCGTGGCCCGCTCCAAGCGCGTTTGAATCGCGATAATTTAATACAGCAGCTCCTCCCCCGGTCTAAAAAACGCGAGCACAAGGCGACTCCGCGGTGATGGGCTGGCTGGTCGCGAGTGAAGATCGGAGGTCGTGGAGTCGAGTCGTGTGTTTGCGGGGATGACACGGCATAGGGGACGGAGCTCGGAATTGAGGTCGAGGGACGAGCGGCGGAGTGAAGCAAGACGCGAAGAGGGCTCAGGCGAGAGTTCGCCGGAAGTCGGTCCGCGGTCCAAGGCCCCTAGTGGATGAGCGTCCCGACATTCCCCTCTCTCCACCCGCGAGCATCAACAATTTCCCCCATCACGCTAGAAGCGCCGGAATACCCGTCAAGATTCCCCACCCCAACCGTGGTGTGACCGACCACACGTGCCTGCGCAAACGCACGCCCTAAAGGAATCACTCGAACCACGCCAGGGCACCGGAGTCAGGCACGTTACGCTGACATTGCGGCTAGCCCGCCATCGCGCCACGGGGCACGGGTAAGACCCCTTCGGTCTCGTGGACCTGGCCGCTCACCCAGGTCCCACGTACTATTTGGTCCGCGACCTGTCTGCCCCCTTGCCTGTGAGGGTGCTTTTATTTTTGCTTTTGTGTAAATGGTGTGTGGCGCCAGTCTTTTAAGTAAACTGGAATAAGTGCTTGTACATTGCTTTATTCGTGGTAACTCTTTTCCTTGCTTTTACTGTATGACTGTATAACGTGCTTGCTTTCACTGAATGGCGTGTAAATACGTGCCTTGTCTGCGTGTGTAATAAACTACTTGCTTGTTTGAACTGTTTCCCCGTTTCGTTGTGTCCTTTCCCTTCGTTTGAACAGTTCCATCTTGCATCACGTAAGGGATTGGTAGTGGGTGTAGACACCCATAAATAATCGAACCGTCGAGACGTCGGCGATAACTCCCGCGTCGTTATCCCGTGCAGCGCACGGAACGAGCACGCTTAAGCGGTTCATGTCTGGAGTCGACCTGCGGCGTGGTACAACTCCTCGGTACGCTAACCGCGCGGGTACTTAGGTATATATCGACATTCGGCGATTCACCCTATTTCGCGCGGGTAGAATGTGGACTGGGTTGTGGTGAGGTTAACCCCCACCCGGGGCTAGCTCCTTGGCGGTAGTTCAAGAGGGTCACGACTGAATTGTCCGTTCCGGTGGGCGACGCGTCACGATTCGGAGTTACTGGCCGATCGCACGCCGGGCGGGCGGAATTCGTAACAATATATTGTTTTGTTCATCTATCTATAATTCCAGGCATGTGTTGTGTGTGTGTGTGTGTGTGTGTGTGTGTGTGTGTGTGTGTGTGTGTGTGTGTGTTGTGACCGCTGTTCTCGACAACGCACTGGTCCCAATCTAATTGAAACTTGCCAGGTATATTGCTGGACGATGAGGATGTGCCTTTTCAGAGTTTGATATAATCGGACAAGTGCTTCCCAAGTTATGGCCATTTATTTACCAAACCAATGACAAGACACGTTGTTTGCGTGGGCATGGCCGATGGGGAAGGGAAGCTCAGCGCGCGTTCGCATTACAGGTTACAACGTACGGACTTCGGATAGTGATGACTTCTGTGTATTCTAATAATTTCTCGATTCTTATGGCGCATTTATAGATAAAACACAAGGCCCAAGTTATGATCGTTTTCATATTAAACGGTGCATAAATTTCGTAACATCAGAGTGCTGGTATGCTCCGAACCACGGAAGTATTTTTTTTCTCTCTCTTCTCTTCTCTTTTTGTTTTCCTTGCGATGACATTGCCGAAAAGGCAAAATACGTGCGCCTAATTGAATATTTGGGCATTAAACTAAAATTGCGAATAATCGTAACTGCGAATAATATGCGAACTTCCGGGCCACGCACGTCACGGGCACGCGAGAGAGCGAAGAAACGGCCTGTGGTTGTTGTTGTTGCTTGCGTTTGAAATACTTTATATATATATTATTTTTTTTTACGGGCACCTACTAGTGTTAACAATAGGATATTGGCTTTGTCCATGTTAACAAATAGATATTGGCTTTGTCCATATTATCAAATTGACATTGGCTTTTCCTCCAGGTTAATCAATATAATTGGCTTTGTTCCATGTTATCAATATATATATGGCTTTGTCCATGTTATCAAAATATATTGGCTTTGGTCGATGTTATCATATATATTGGCTCTGTCCATGGTACACATAGACATTGGCTTTGTTCATGTTAACAATAGACATTGGCTTTGTTACAGCGCGTGCGCTGTAATACATTGCACCGAGTTTGAAATGTCCCCGCCGGCGTCTACCACAACTCTCCCACGTCTCCGGTGTCCCGCCCCCCCCAGTGCCTCAAGACAGCCATATGACGCGTCCGGTAGATGCAGTGCGTAACCTCGACGGAAATAGGCGACAATTGAACGGAAATACCATC
>CM068963.1:6527560-6544189 GCA_035128595.1 Eptatretus atami
GGGAGGCTGTGTAGTAGGATGGGGGGAGGGGAGGCTGTGTAGTAGGACGGGGGCCCCTGGAAGGAATACAGAAGAACGGCGAAGCCAAGATCTACGGCTGCTGATATGCAATGCGCTCTCCGCTCGCTCACAGGCGATTCCTTGGTGCCAAGTGGTGCTGGCGCGATACCAAGCGGTGAGTAAGCAGACCGCTGGACGCTCGCACGGGCTCGCGACCGGGTGCTCCAGCTGGTGGCAGCGCGTGCGATGCGATGCGATCTCCTCGCGGGCTCCTCCATTGCGCCAAGCCGCGCCGTGTCAAGCTTCCCGAGCTGAAGCGCAGTCCGTGGTGCCGTGCCCGTAATCCCGGTCTGTGGTACCGTGCCCGTGGTGCTGTGCCCGTAATCCTGGGGCCGTGGTACTGTGCCGCTGGTGTGCTTGCCCGTAATCCGAGGCGTGGTACTGTGCCCGTGGTGCGTGCCGGTAATCCCGGTCCGTGGTACTGTGCCCGTGGTGCCGTGCCGTAATCCCGGTCGTGGTACTGGTGCCGTGTGCTGTGCCCGTAATCCGTCCGTGGTATGTGCCCTGGTGCTGTGCCCGTAATCCCGGTCCGTGGTGTGTGCCGTAATCCCGGTGTGTTTGCGTCGTTACCGAACTCGAGTGTTCACCGTTTGTGAAAATCGCAAGCGTGGCTCAAGTGCAGGAACATCGCCTGTTGTTTCATGTTGTCGCGAAGAAGCTGTTTGTGATACAAATTGCTTGTCGGAGATGTTCGTGCGTGTGTTCTGTGCGTGTGGTGCTGTTCTTGTTGGTTTAGCTCTTGGACGTGAGGCACGTTTATTAAGAAGAAAAGGAGAATCCCCATCCCCAGGATCGATGCACGCCTTGGAGGTGGCGGGTTACTTTGATATTTGAGTAGAAATCGCCCGAGGGAGCCGGAATGCCGATGAGCGCCGGTATTTCGGGGGTACGTGCCGCTCTCAAAGGCGAACTAGGATGCCCGAGGGAGCAGGCGTGCTCTGGGGAGCCAGTATGCCCGAGGAGCAGGCGTGCTCTGGGGAGCCAGTATGCCCGAGGGAGCAGGCGTGCTTTAGGGAGCCAGTATGCCCGAGAGAGCAGGCGTGCTGTAGGGAGCAAGTATGCCCGAGGGAGCAGGGGCGTGCTCTTGGAGCCAGTATGCTCTGAGGGAGCAGGCGTGCTCTGGGAGACAGTATGCCCGAGCGAGCAGGCGTGCTCTGGGGGGCAGTATGCCCAAGGGAGCAGGCGTGCTCTAAGGAGCCAGTATGCCCCGAGGGAGCAGGCGGCTGCTCTTGGAGCCAGTATGCCCCGAGGAGCAGGCGTTCTCTGGGGGAGCAGTATGCCTGAGCGAGCAGGCGTGCTCTGGGGGGGGCAGTATGCCCGAGGGAGCAGGCGTGCTCTGGGGGGGGCAGTATGCCCGAGGGAGCAGGCGTGCTTTAGGGAGCAAGTATGCCCCGAGGGAGCAGGCGTGCTCTTGGGAAACTCTAGGCAGTCCGGGGAATGCTTGAGGACAGGCGTGCTCGACCAGTGCGAGCGCGGAGACGTATGCCTGAGCGAGCAGGCGTGCTCTGGGGGGGGGTAGTATGCGAGGGAGAGCGTCCTGGGAGAGTATGCCCCGAGGGAGCAGGCGTGCTCTGGGAGCCAGTATGCCCCGAGGGAGCAGGCGTGCTCTGGGGGGCAGCTTGCCCAATGCCCTCCAAAGGGAGTTTGATCTGTAGGCAGCCCTGGCTGCGAGAAGCTTCTGTTGATATATGCGTCGTTGCTGAACATTCGTGGCGCTTCATGGAAACGATTTGTTGTGTCGTTTGAAAAATGCGAAACGAGACAGAAAAACAAACGCCGTCTTGGAGCGGCGAGCTTTATCCGCCAAGTTGTGTGTGCATTATGTGTTCCATTGGTTCAGCGGATAACATCGGGATCGCATTAATGTTGGACACTTTATCAGCGCGTGCACCGCCTTCAGGTCACGTCACGTGTCATAATCCTGAAAGTTTGTAAAACGGTATTATAGTTTACACCAAGCGAGGGACGAGGAAATTTACACAGTCCACCGTGGATCATGCACCGTGTTGTTGAAATATGTAACAGCGTTGCTTGGGGGGTTGTTTTAGATAAACTTGGGAACACATTAACTGAGGGGATTTATTTACTGGTTCCTTTCATTTTCGGGTTATGATGAATATGGTGTCACCGCACAAGCTCCAACCAGCGGGTCGTGCGCGGTGCCAAAACCATCCGGGCCCACAACCGGAAGGGAAATGCACATGGGCCACAACCACATGGCCTCACGAGCAGGCCACAACCTTGTAGGCTCACGAGCAGGCCACAACCTTGTAGGCCTCACGAGCAGGCCACAACCATGCGGTGCTACAACCACATTGCCTCAACTACATGGGCACCACAAGCAGCTCTCATTATGCAGCTCCACATACATGGGCCCCACGTGAACCCCACCAACATGTAAGCTTCGTGCACCTCACAAACACGCAGCGCATGCACATGCCTCACAACCCTGCAGGTCCCGCTTGTTCCACAAACATACGGCCCCACACCCGCATGGTTCATCAACATATGCAGGCTCAGAGTATGCCCCACCACTACCATGCAGGCCGCTGTGTTCACAACCACATGAGACCCACATTCAGCCCGCCCACCCGAGCTCCGCACGTGCCCCACAATGACACGGGCCCCACATGTGCACCACAACATGACATGAGGTCATTGCTGTTGATCTACCTAAGTCTGTCTTGGAGAGTCGGGTTTATCGATAAATTTGTGTTTATATTTTATTATTACAACAAATGTTAAACAATGTAAAGATCAAAACACGTTCAGGAGTTGCATGTAAACAAAACAAAAACATTAATTGAAAAACATGATTATTCTACTTTAATTTTGCATCAGAGAGTGTGTTCGAATGTACAAATTTAAGGTTAAAATTCTAAAAATTTCTCGACCATGAAAAGGGGACAACCCTCTCCCGACCCCACCCCGTCGCGGTCGCTTCGCCCATCACGCCAACCCATTCCATCCAACTTCTTCTTCGTCTTTCCTCTCTCAATGTTGGCAACACAGCGCAACGTTTCTCATCTCAAAGCAGGCAATGGGTACCGCCGTGTGTCGGGTACGCCTCGGACACGCATGTTCCAGTAGATCGTCCGCAGGACACAATCACCCACACAGTGCCGCTTGCAACATTAACAAGGGATAACGACTAATGGAGTGATGACACTAGGATCACACGAGTTGCTGTGCGAGCAATTGGCGTCCGCCGTTTGAGTGTCATCACCGTTTGTAATTATCTCGATTCACGTGAAAACGCACATGTAGTGCTCGGACTCGTTGTTGCCCCCCCGAGCGATCCCGCCACTCTTCATTGATTGGCTTGTGACAGACTAATCGTCCCATCCAATGGGAACGCGTGCCTCGTACAATCCCCTATGTTGGTAATTTTGTTGAGACTCCTAAACACCATTACGTTGGAGCAAAGTGCATCATTTCAATGATATTTGCCTGCAAGGGTCGGAGCTACTCGTACCGTCAACAATGGTAATTGTATTCCCTTTCACGCTTCTGTGACGTCATTGGCTGATGTTTTGGGTATTTTTCAATACGAGCTATCCGAAGCTCATTGACATTGCCATGAACGTGCCCAACGGAGGTTGGTATGGCGTGCGTGCCCGCAAGCTTTTGGTAATTGTTGCTGGGAAGAAGATTTGTTGGGAAATGTGTCATTTCATTTGTGGTAGGGAAATAAAAAAAACCTTTCAAACTTTTACCTTAATCAAAATCCCACTGACGTGCTCAGATGTTTGCAACAAATCAACCTGGTTCGGAAATTCCAACTTCTGTTACAAAAGTAGATCGAGAGAAATGGTTGTCAGGGAAGCAAACCAGGTTTGATGAACTTTTTTTATTTCGCTTGCAATCTGTGGCTGCTGCTTGCTCATTACTGGGAGCGTGGCTGTGCCGCTGATGCAGTGCCTCCTGTTACGAGTATGCTGGTAGTCGTTTTGCCAATATCGAAGGATGACTGGCTGTCAACCAACCCACCTGGTATTATTTAACGGCACAACAGGGGTCGAATCAAGACCCTAAGATCTTAAACCAGCCACCTTAACCGTTAAACAAACAGCAGCTTGGTCGATGAAATCATTCACCATTTTGAGATGTTTGTATTTGAATTACAGACGAGGAACACATCACATTTGTGTGTGGTGAGATTTTCGATGTCCGAGTGAACTTCAAACTTGTCGTTCTGACATATGGGATGTTCAGCTGATCAGATTAAAAAAATAGAGGAACATCATTTTTTAACCTCCGCCACCAAAGGTGAATATAGTCATGTTGTCACCCCTGTCCTGTCTGTCTGTTCTGTTTGTTTGTTTGTGTGCAGGATATCTCAAAAAGTTGTAGACGGATTCGACGAACTTGGTGCACGAGTTGGTTCGGTGACGATTAAATTTTAGTTCAGGTCGCAATCCAGATCCGGCTGGCCTATCAGTGCGCATACAAAACGTAAACGAATCCGCTTGGCAGCGGAGGTATGCGCTCTACCGAGTGCCCTTCGAGTTTAAATCCTGTAACAATCAAGAAGAACAGTGACAATAATCAACTTAGTTGTTTCATCAAACTGTCGATTGGAAGCGATTGGGAGTCAGAAATCCTGGCATGCGGTGGTGTGGAAATGCACGTGTATGAACATGATGTTCTTGAGGTCGAAATAGACATCACCAAATCAATCAGTAAAGTAGCATCAGCAGCTCCCTACATTACTACACTTTTCTGCATTTCGTTACGTGCTACTTATCAAACATGGATGATGTTTTTGAAATCGACTTCATTCCATTCCAAAGTCGACACCAGCTTCCCAAGGTCACCTCCTCTTCTTCCTTTGTAGTATATGGCTTCTGGTTGCATCATTTCCGTGTGTGTGCAGCTGATGTGGTACCACTGTAGTTGGGGTAGGAATTTGCAATTTGTCCATGTGCCGGTGATAGCTCGCCTACTCTTCAGGAAGGACACCATTGGATTTAACATCCACCAACTAATGCCGACAGACGGGTTGCCCAGTTTAACGTCCGTCGAGGGACGGTCGCGCATTGATCATCACCCTGCCGCTCGAAACCAGGATGGCGGTTTATACCTGGGTCAGTATTCAAACCCAGAATAGATAGCCCAAATGAGAGTGTGCATACCTCGATGCTATCCTGCCAGCCTTCCGATGTCACTTGACCTTTAGAAGGTCGACAAAATTGACGTCCCAATGGTGCGAAAGATATAAAAAAATTTACGATCAAGATAAGGTCTGGGGTTTTCTTACTCACAACTATGCTACTAAACCATGTTTGATGTCCTGAAGTCCTAAGGAACATCCCAACATCAATGTCCGAAAGGCACAACAAAATGGTCAACCACCTCTCTTATGGAAGAACCAGATTCTATGACAAGAGCAGTTCCGGCTGTCTGACCCTCAGCCAACAATCGTAGGTGGCAACCAGTGTGACCACTCCTTGGCTTTTTCACAAGATCTTGGCTGTTCGTTGTTCACCTTGGCGTCTTGGTTTTCTCGAGTTTTCTTGGCGTATAGGTTTTCTATTATCATCGCTTTTCCAAAACCTTATGAACTCATGGCTTTTTTCATTGGCTACCTTGGCATTTATGAAAATGAGGAGTGGTCACACTGGTGGCAACCCTGAATTTTCGGATGTCTTCAATTCTCACAAAGTAGCAACAAGAGATGTTGTTGCCGAAGCAGCTACCACGCGAATGATTCATTCCGCAGGTAAAACATCTGGTGTTAAATGCGTTTGAGAGCACAAGGACGCAAACCCATTCAAACATCAGTTGCATTAGGACTGAAGATGTTGTCAAACGCACTTTTTAATATTCGTCCATAAGTTGTTTTTTTTTAATTTGCTTCGTGAAAATCATTTTTAAATCTCAAATTTAACGTTGATTAGTTGTTTGTTTTTTGGTTTGTTTCTTTCCTCTTTGTTTTGAAGAAATACATTTTGCTTGAGTGCTTTCCCAAACGCATCACGGCATTGTGGGGGTAATGGAGGTGCTATAGTGAGTGAAAGGTGGTGGGTGGAGAGTGGGTGGTCGGTTGTGGAGGAGTGGTTGCATGGAAATAGAGAAACAGGGATGGAAGCAGAAGCAGCACGCGTACGGTTCTGCATCTCAGTACGTCATCTTTCTCTACAGGTAGAGTAAACTTGCTCGAATGTCCGATAAATTCTATCCCTTCTACTCTGTTTGGATGTCTCCTAAATAATTATTTTTTATTGTATTTATGCTCCAAAAAGAACGTGTCTTGTTCTCATGCAAGTCGTGTAGATGGGATGACGTATGATCAAGGTTGTATGAATCGTATCGGAATCTAACAAGACGTTTCCCGAAGACCGCTACAGAGGGCCCGATTTACCATTGATTATTTTACACCGCTCGCACCAGCAGGACCTGTCACACCGCATTTCCCTCGAGCAGAGAAGCGAATGGAGAGCCAAAGCTCAAACAGTGTTTCATTTCTTTTACCAACGCAGCATTCTGGACGTGCACCGACTGCATTGAACTTCGCATACAATGGACGAGCTGTGTTCTGTGTACCGTTTTATACATATAGGTACTCGTCACTTTCTTTCTGGGATTCTCTTGCATATCATGCATGTTAGCATTTTTGGTGGAGGTAATTCGATTATTACACTGGAATACTTTCAGAGTAACAAAATGGAGCAGGATCGATAAGTAATGTAATCGTGCAAATTTTCACTCACACTATCGTTCGACAAGTGTCTGTTGTCTGTGTTTGTGTGTTTTTTGTTTCCAGTCGAAGCTCGTGGAAGAGCACAAAAACAGATCAGGAGCAACGTAACAAAAGGAAGAGCAGAAGGAGACGGGGAAATGCTAACAGCAAGGCCGAGGGAGAAAATAAACAGATGGACAACAAGGGATGCGGGTAAGGATGGGGCTTGGGGTAGGGGAGAATGCAAGGGGTGGATAAGATGGATACAGAAGCCAAATAGGTGGTTTGGGAGGGGGGGTGGTAGATTAACGGGTGTAGAGATCATGGTTTTGTATTGGGGACGATCTGAGTTTGTGTGTGAACAGTTGTCTTTGAAGACAGAGAGGTAACAATGAGATTGAAGAGGATTTGGAAGTTAGTTCCACAGGCAGGCTGAGCAAGGTATGAGGCAGGAGAGCTAGCCCAGAGTGGAGAGCTGCACTCCATCAAACTGCAGATGAAGGGCTGGTGGGTGGATAAGATTTCAGGTCTACCAGGAAGGACATTGAACGACGAAGAATGTCAGTCGATGACTGGTTTTGGAGGCCAACCTTGAAATGTGGTTTCCATGAAAGATCATGGCTGAGAGTGAGACCAACAGTTTGAGTGACTGAACTTTTTCAAAATGGTTGAAAAGAAAGTAGATGGGATAGTCTGCCGTACGGAACTTTCAATCGAGAGTGAGGTTGTGGGATTTGTCTGGATTAAAACACGTATTCCAAATGTTGACTAGTTTTGTGATTTCTTTTCAAGGTCTGAAGACAGGGAAGAGGCTGCTGAAGGTCTGTTTGAAGGATGAGGGATGTCACAGCAGAGAGTGGAGTAATCAGCAAAAACATAAAGAGGATTTTCCTGAGGGTCGAAGAGATCGTTGATGAAGATTAGGAATAGTGACTTGACCCAGAACACTGTCTTGGGAGACGTGAAAGGGTTCCATTGAGAGTCACATGTTGGCTACAAGAGCAGAGGAAGTTAGTAATCCAAGAGTTGAGTTGGCCTTGGATGTCAAATGTTTGGAGAGCAAGGCAGAATATTTGCATTTGAAAGCTTGAGATATGTCCAGAGAGACAGCCCTGATTGTCATGTCTGACATTGAGGGTCTCCATCTTTTGCTGGGAGAGTGAAGCAGCATGTCAAGGTAGAGTGACCTGGTCACAATCTACATTGATGATCTGTGATGAGGTTGTTGGAGAAGAGGAATGATATTATGTCAACTGTGATCATGGATTCCATGACCTTGCTGATGATTGGAAGTAAGCTAATTGGTCTGTAGTTAAGGGGATCAATTTTTATACCTTTTCATTTAATGCTGTGATGTTGGAGGATTTCCAAGCAGATGGAAGATGACCTCGGGCAATTATAAGGTGAAAATGGCAGAGAGAGGATGGGAAAGGGCAGCATAGCAGGTTTTAGGACTGTGAATTAAACGTGTCCGGTCCAGTTCTGAATCAGAGTCGAGTTTGCCAGAAAATTCTTCACCTTCTCAGGTGCAATGCATGCAGAGTGAGAAATGTAATTCTTGATATACAGTGAGATTCCACAACCAGGATGGGGTACGGGTCGGTCAAAGTGGAGGAGACAACAGCCAGAGAGAGAGAGAGAGAGAGAGAGACACTAAAAAGTTAGGGACGTGCTGTGGGAGGAAGGATTCTGGTAAACAGATTGGTGTCCGCTTTATCAGCAGTGGCCTGGATTTAGAGATCTGTCAGGTTAGACCTTGGATGTTGAGGTCCATACAGTAAGGGATAGGAGTGAGGAAGAGCTGCTGGAAGGGTGCAGGAATGAAGAAAGGAGTAAGGATAGGGTGTGGGACAGGGAGTTGTTGTTTCTGATGGAGTAGCAAGGAGAGAAGCGTTTAAAGTGTTTTTTAAAGGTGTTATTAAGAGCTTTTAAAAGAAGAAACGTTGCATTCAATGAAAATTCAGTTGGGGTATAGAGGGTTTTCAGAGCTATCCATAATGGTGTGCGCGCCGCCATGTTGGTTGTATTCGCTTCCCTGGAAACGACAGCATCATTAGTTGAACAATCTAGCACGTTTATCTCGTATTCTGACTTACCGCAATGGAAGGTTAATGCTAATTATTTGGCCTTGTGAAGTGTTGTTTATCTTTTCTCGCTTGTTTAGCTTGCCAACCAATATGGCACCGAGCAGCTGCATCATGGGTACTGAAACCCTCTGTTGAAAGGAGAAGGGATAGGGAATGAAGGAACAACTGAGCATGAGAGATACAGTAGTTCAGTTTTTACTGATGATGTTGTTGTTTCTTCTTTTTTTTGTGTATGTATATGTTTGTTTGTTTGTGTGTTCGACTCTATGGACTCTTGAACCATGAGCGAAAGAGTTGAAAACTGGTAGTTGTACTCGGAGTGTGCATGGGAGTTTTAGGTGGTTAAAAAAATTCATGGTTTCTGGGGTTCAAAGTCGGAGGAGCAACCTAATCCTCTCTATGTAAATATGTGAAGCTCCAGTGGAGCTGGTATCACAAGTCATACTAAATACCCAACTTTAGGGGAATTAACCCATTCATAATTCTGGAGGAAATAGCACATTACCCGTAGGGTGATCGAGTCCACCCAGCCCCCCCCCTCTCCAAAATGACACATGCACAACACGCATACACTTACATTTGTACTGCAAGCAACTCACACACATGCAATTCTGACAACTCAATAAATAAATAGCACCGCAAAGCGGGCGTAACCCCTCAGCCCCTTGACGCAAACCAATTTCAAGATGGTGGCCATATTGAAAATTGCAGCACGCCCATTTTCGAAAGGAACCTTCCTCTACTCAACCCCAACAACCCAGCAAAATGGATTTAATCGGACAAGGCGTTCTCCTCGAAATCGACGGAAACCAATTTCAAGATGGCTGCCATGGAGGCCACATTGAAAATCGCAGCGCGCCCATTTTCGAAAGGAACCTTCCTCTACTCAACCCCAACACACCCTGCAAAAATGATTTTATCGGACAAGGCGTTCTCCTCGAAATTGACGGAAACCAAAAGTTGACAGAGCCCGGACAACGCCTGTGACGACAATACCCCTTAGCCCAATTCGGGCTGAGTGGTAAAAAGCTTCAACCTCCCCCTCTCAACACTGTCTGTATTCCACTCCCCAACCCCAAGTTCTCACCCTTCTCTCCTAACCCGAAGGCATCAATCCCTTCTCTGCACTGAAGCTTTCAAACCCTCCCTCATTCCCCCTCTCCCATGAAAGTCCTCATCCCTCCTCAAAAGTTGTCCCATCTTTACTCTCAGCTCCTTCCGCTCATAAAAGCAAAGGACATTCCCACGTCAAACAGCGGAATACGTAACATTTTCTGCTCTCCTGTCATGCTATCGCCGACTTCACAGAAACCCATCACAGTCACCTGTTCAACTCACATTTTGAGAAAATGGCCGGATATAAATAGCAAACCTGCGTAACTCCGCAGTAAAAGTGCCGCTTGGAGAGAAGGTAATTTTATTGGGTTTCAAAAGGGTTCCTAAATGGTGGCCGTAGTATAGAAATGGAGGGTGGAGTCAGGTGAACTGTACAACCAATGCGTTGAACTCGCATGGACGCATGCATGCACAGCTCCTTTTATAGTATCGACTATTGTCCATAAGGAGGGGTTCTTTGCGAGCCGTTATATTTTAAAAACACTCCACAAGGGATATTTATAATGTTCACAGGTTGATGTTCTATGCAAAGGCCGGCGTGCTCTGCAAATGCATGCAGTGGACGCACACGCACGTGATCAGGATTTGAAAAGATGTGATTTGTATTGATTATGGGGAATCTTTTAACAGAATACCACGTAAAGGAGCGAAACACTGCTTTACAAATCATAATGCGGTGATATTGTTTGCTTGAAGCATTTACAAGAGTTTGCTTCAAAATGAATGAATTTACTGTTTGTTTTTGATTTCTGTGCATAGTGTGATTGTAGTAATTAATGTGTAATCAAAATTATCTGTATCTCCGAGTACTACACCATAAGGTGAGAGACAGACACTGCATGTCCCTTTCCAAGCTGTGAAATTTCATAAAAGTCACTGCATTTGCTCGTCTGCATCTCCGCCGGTTCGCTACTACTCCAGCAATGGCGACTCTATGCAACATGTCAATGGCATTGTGTGCAATGTGGTTCCTCGAGCGCATAATGCACGAGCGACATTCCCGATATTGATCACATTGCACATATTATAATATTAACAGAATTATGAGCTCAGGATTATAAAAATAAAAATAAACATTATACCCATCTCCTTGCAACATCCACAGTCTGTCTTTGTCTATATGTCATGTTCCTCCAATAACTTGATGCATGCAGGAAAGATCACCAACATTTAGCTTTTGTTACTACAGTGTGTAAGGTTACCTGTAATCCTTTCCAAACCAATAAGTCCAAACGATATAAATTGCATCCATCATGATGAACCTTGTACAGGATAAAAATCAAAATGCCAAAACATTGGAATAATCATGTCATTAAAGTTGGATTGTTGAAGCTAGCTGTACATTCACGATCAAATCATCTTACCAGGTAACCTCAGTCTTCACTTCTTAGTCTCTTTCACCGGCTCGTGATAAGAGTTAAGACAATGTCTCCAAGGCCTGAAACAGCTTGGAGAGTAGATTGAATCATCGAAGAAGTCTTTATACAATGCGTAACAGACGTACAACTATTGTTATGCTTTTGGAGAGCATTCATGTTCCAATGTATTAAACATTAATTATTATATTATTATTATTATTATTAGGAGACCAAGCATATAAATGCTTGGTCTCCTATTGTTTCGTTATTTTATTATTATTCTTTCTGCCGAATTTTAGTGGAAGCTCTAGCATCGGCACTGCTGCTCCGATAAAGTTGAAACTTCACAGGAATGTCCGGGCGAATGGAACTGATGCATATTGTTTCCGAGTTTTGATTTCGCATCACCAGGCCAACCAGCTTGGTTTAACTGAAAAAAAAGAAATGCTATCGATTTGATTGTTGACAGGTTATGATCGATTACCAATGGGTAGAAAAAAAGTGTATAAAGATGACGTCATTGGTGAGCGGTTTGCCAGCCACGTTGAGGTTAAAGAAACATTTTTTCTGATTAACACGAAACATTTTTTTGTGGCATCTTACACCACTACACAAACTTTAATATGAAATTTCGTTTCGATCTGACGCTTGGTTTTTGGTAATGACAAATTAAACAAATTGCTGAAAATCGATGATGTCATAGGTTACACCATCTAGGTTCTAGGAGTACTTTTCCAGTTGGAGTAACCATAAAAAAGCGATTTCTCCAAAACTGCTGCTCTTGATGATGTCGAAACTTGCCATGCAATGTTGGGCAAATGGAAACTGACACCTTCTTTTTCAAATTTTGATCACCAGCTTGGATTTAAAATAAAACTCAAAACTCTTTCTCCAAAACCACAAATGGTATCAATTTGATTCTTCTCAGGTTATATCGACTATCCATGCCGCAAAAAAAAAAAAATTGTATAAGATGATGTCATCAGTTACGTGGGTTTGGCTGCCATGTTGGATCAATGGTGAACCTCGTAAAAAATCTTCTTCTTCAATAGCGTTCAACGATTGATGTGAAACTTGGCACATATGATCGAGTACCCCTGGGGAATATATATGCTGTTATGATGATGTCATAGATCACGTGTTTTGAAATTGCCTCGTATTGGACAAGGACATTGGGCCCCTGCATCACTACTCACAGTTTTAATTATTATTGTTGTTTATTATTTATTATGGGGTGCACGTAGGTGCGTGGCCGTACGTGCGTGGCTGTCGTGCAAAAAAACTTTCAAACCGCGTGCCAGAAACAACAACCACACAGGCGCGTTCCTTCGCTCTCGTTGTGCCCGTACGTGCGTGGCTGCACGTGCAAAAAAACAAAACACCTTTCAAACCGCGAGCCAGAAACAACCCACACAGGCGCGTTCTTGTCGTAAATGACGACTGCATTGGGGCATTGTGTTTATCTATAAATGCGCATAAGAAATCGAGAAATTATTAAGAATACAGTAAGTCATCAGTACAGTAGTCTCCGGATATTAAATCACCTCGGGCGGAGCGTTTCCTGGATTTAATATCCGGCGGATTTATTATCCGGTGGACCTGAAATTACTGTATCGGACCTGAACTTCGGACCTGAAATTACTGTATCGTGCAATCCCTTTTGTCCAGCAGTAGCAAAAACAGTTTGATTTATATAAAAAAGAGGTTTATTGATAAAAAAAACAGGAAAAAAACAACAGATGCAAATTAGGCTACACCATCTTCCCTTCGTCAGCCAGTTGGCTAACGTCCTTTGTTTAGGAACAGAACAAAGGAACAAGAACGGCTAACAAGGCACACAGAAACACTGTAAAGCTTTGAGACACAAGCGAGGGTTTGATTCTACGACAGTTTCCGCTAACCGGTTCCGACTGATAGCTAAAAAATTCGCGTGATCCTTCGGGAAAAAACACAGGCAGCGCCGATGAAGTGGCTTTATTAACGCGCGGTGGATTTATTACACGGGCGGAAATCTATATGTAAGGAATTCCGTACCCTGGCGTTCCGGATTTAATATACGGCTGGATTTATTATCCGTGGATTTTAATATCCGGGAGACTACTGTATCCGGAAGTTGGTGCGTGCCCGTACGGAATGTTCACATGGCTTCCACGAATTATCGCTTGCATTGAAGTAACAACTGCTGTGATACTTACAACACAGAGTTAATTAAAACAAGTGTACCTCCCTGTCTTTGCTTGCCATGACATTCGCTGCCATTGATCATTGCCACTCCTACGCCACGGTAATAAGGCGCCCTTTCCACATCGGCACGCTACGCAGCAACGTGTCCCTGTATTGGTTTGGTAAATAAATGGCCATAACTTGGAACACTTGTCCGTTAATATCAAAACTTGAAAAGGCACATACTCAGGGTCCCCGGCAATATACCTGGCAAGTTCAATTATATCGGAACCAGTGGTTGTCGAGAAACAGCGGTCACAGACACACACAGACACACAGATTGCTGGAATTATGATAGATTTATTTCATATGCAGCCAGTAGCTGCTGGGTGCTCTTTGCTGGAGCATGACTGTGCCGCTGATCCAGTGCCCACTGTTTCCAGTAAGCTGTTACTCAATTTACCAAACTCGAAGGATGACAGGCTGAGTCAATCCACCTGTGTTATTTAACAGCCAACAGGGGTCATACTCAAGACCTAAGATCTTAAGCAGCCGCGTTAACCGTTGAGCCTTCACCAGGCTTACCCTGTATCAATAGATATGATCTTATTGCACATTGCTAAACTATTGCTTTGTAAAACTTCCTGATGGATGGGCATACAATTCATTCTGTTAACATGTACAAACACAATTTGAAGTTATTCATGGAAACTGGACAAATTTGTGGTTTTATTTTTAACGAGAACGCAGCTGAACAGTTTTTTTGTCGTTTGTCACAGTATTTGGTTTGAAATCAAAGTAGTGAATGAATATTGAATAATGGAGTGGATTTAATGTTATTGCCATTTTCAAGGTTAATCAGGGAATGCCACTGATGATCTTCCTGGGTGATGAAATACTGTCAACTGCTTTCTTTGCCATTCCTCTTAATAGTCGTATTGGCCAGTATTGGAATTTTGTAATTTTATTCAGGGTGTCAGTGATAACTTTGCTACTCTTTGTGAAAGCACCGTGTGATCTCTAGGTCTACCGATAAACCAATTCTTGATAGACGGGTTCCCCATATTTGAACGTCTCGTTGAGGGATGGTTTGCACTTACTGATGCTGCTTCAAGCAGAACACGCCATTGGTGAAACACCCAGGGTGACTTTATAGTTGGGTGGGAATATAACCAGATTGGCAGGATTGTCTCGAGGTACGCAACACTCCACCGATCTAAAGCTGTCTAGCCTGAGTTTGATCTCGATGCAGGTATAAACGGTCATCCCGGGAGTCGCAGCACAGGGTGAATGAATCGTATGTTGTGCATCCTCGGGTGGGACGTTAAACAGGTTCCATCTACAAGCATTCGCTTGGGTGGACGTTAAAGGTTCGCAGCGCAGTCTTTCACAAAGAGTTGGTGAGTTCGGGGCACCATGGAACAAATTGCAAATTCTCTGCGCTCAAACCAGCAGAGGCATTGCATTAGCGCGTTACAGCCACACCCTCGTCCAATGATGCCACCCTCAGCTTGTGCTACATATGAAAGAAGAAGTGTAATATAACCCCTGAGACTAGTGCAGCTTAAAGATGAGGTATGTTACTGCCTGCGCTGTCATGTCAAAACCTGATATTGGATACGCTTTGTACTTCAAATATAACATTTTCATTCCAATCTGCTTTCTCACATAGGTGTTAGTGTTATGACTACTATGCCATCGGGATTTTTGTCGAGTTCATCGTATTTGTGGAAAAGCGTTCATGGACGGGTTTTTGAGATTAGTGTTCAGGGTGGTTGCTTTCTTTGCTTTGTGAGCAGGAATCAGAAACTTTTTTCTTGACTTGATTTAGTTCTGACAGCTGAAGGAACATCATCGCCAAGAACGTCATTAATCTTTTGGCGCTTCTCAAAAGTTTCACTTATTGAAGGAAGTATCTTGGGTGAGCAGTGCTTTGTGGGCCCAATGGTTTGTAACACAAGTAGGTAGCATTACCAACACTTGGGTATAATTTTACATGCACCAGCCGGGTTAGCACCAAATGTAGCAGAGGCAGTTTGCCCTGCTCGCAGAATTGCACATCGTCTGCAAATGAATTTTAATTCATTTAATTTTACCAAAGCAATGCTCTTGCTTATATAAATTGAAACATACTGTCTGATTTATAACGGGTGTAAATCTCGTCGTCTGTGTTTTAATAAGGTTTGAGTTAAAGACAAACATTTATTACTCTCAAATTGATGCGTACCAATGCTTAAGTCATTTAACTGCGACTACTATCGCTACCTTTAATTGGCTCTTTAAACCTTTTTGAATCTTCCCCCTCAGATGACTTCGGAAGCATGGCTCGGTATATGCAGTGAGCGCGCCTCATCGCTAGGGTGAGTACTACAAGTTTGTTCGGCGCTCACGGCTAAAATTGCAGTTTGATAGCACGAAACACTGGAATGTCCCAAACTACCAAAGTTTAGAAAGTGTCTGAACAACGGCAAGGCGCTCTGGGTGTCACTATTTGATTATGTTGTTGGAAAGGGAAATGAAGGCATTCAAGTTGCGCTTCTATTGGTGTTTATGTGGCCTCTGGAAGAGAGTTCACATATTTTATCCATCGTTTTTGTCTACACAGTACGCTGCTAACCCAATTACCACCTACTTTCCCCACCCGAGCACTCCTTCAACATTGTGTGTTCCTTCTTGAGTATTGCTCTCTATATTATCTTGTCCACCCTCGTGCGCACCTCCCATACCTCTCATTCTCCACATCCTTATTTGTCCAAGTCTTGTCTCTATTTTGTCCTTTTACTCAACTGTTGGTGTTTCCAACTTCTCTCTGGCTGTCCCTTATGTTCTTGCTATGTCCTGGTTCCATTCATTGTTCATCCTTCCATGAGCCTTGGACTTTGTAACAAAAAATAATATGGATAGAAGTTGCGATCATAGATAGTGAGAAGGTGTAGGTCTTAATCCAGAAATCCGAATAACTACAAAGGAATGTAAAAAAAAAATTGGAATGTCCGTGACTTGTGCAAGTGTGTACAAGCGTGTAGAAACCTTTTCATTTGTCCTTTCATTCTCATCATCGATTTATTTTAATTAAACATTTCTATTTCTGTTGTGTTCCCTTTTTAGTGAATGCATTACTTGGACTGGCATTTGGATTCCAAATTCAGTTGATATTTGAATC
>CM068963.1:6552907-6566437 GCA_035128595.1 Eptatretus atami
TTGGTTTTCTCGAGGTTTTCTTGGCGTATAGGTTTTCTATTATCATCGCTTTTCCAAAACCTTATGAACTCATGGCTTTTTTCATTGGCTCACCTTGGCATTTATGAAAATGAGGAGTGGTCACACTGGTGGCAACCCCTGGAATTTTCGGATGTCTTCAATTCTCACAAAGTAGCAACAAGAGATGTTGTTGCCGAAGCAGCTACCACGCGAATGATTCATTCCGCAGGTAAAACATCTGGTGTTAAATGCGTTTGAGAGCACAAGGACGCAAACCCATTCAAACATCAGTTGCATTAGGACTGAAGATGTTGTCAAACGCACTTTTTAATATTCGTCCATAAGTTGTTTTTTTTTTAATTGCTTCGTGAAAATCATTTTAAATCTCAAATTTAACGTTGATTAGTTGTTTGTTTTTTGGTTTGTTTCTTTCCTCTTCTGTTTGAGAAATACATTTTGCTTGAGTGCTTTCCCCAAACGCATCACGGCATTGTGGGGGGTAATGGAGGTGCTATAGTGAGTGAAAAGGTGGTGGGTGGAGAGTGGGTGGTCGGTTGTGGAGGAGTGGTTGATGGAAAATAGAGAAACAGGGATGGAAGCAGAAGCAGCACGCGTACGGTTCTGCATCTCAGTACGTCCATCTTTGCTCTACAGGTAGAGTAAAACTTGCTCGAATGTCCGATAAATTCTATCCCTTCTACTCTGTTGGATGTCTCCTAAATAATTATTTTTTATTGTATTTATGTCCCAAAAAGAACGTGTCTTGTTCTCATGCAAGTCGTGTATGGATGGGATGACGTATGATCAAGGTTGTATGAATCGTATCGGAATCTAACAAGACGTTTCCCGAAGACCGCTACAGAGGGCACGATTTACCATTGATTATTTTACACCGCTCGCACCAGGCAGGACCTGTCACACCGCATTTCCCTCGAGCAGAGAAGCGAATGGAGAGCCAAAGCTCAAACAGGTGTTTCATTCTTTTACCAACGCAGCATTCTGGACGTGCACCGACTGCATTGAACTTCGCATACAATGGACGAGCTGTGTTCTGTGTACCGTTTTATACATATAGGTACTCGTCACTTATCTTTCTGGGATTCTCTTGCATATCATGCATGTTAGCATTTTTGGTGGAGGTAATTCGATTATTACACTGGAATACTTTCAGAGTAACAAAATGGAGCAGGATCTGATAAGTAATGTAATCGTGCCAAATTTTCATCACACTATCGTTCGACAAGTGTCTGTCTGTCTGTGTTTGTGTGTTTTTTGTTTCCAGTCGAAGCTCGTGGAAGAGCACAAAACAGATCAGGAGGCAACGTAACAAAAGGAAGAGCAGAAGGAGACGGGGGAAATGCTAACAGCAAGGCCGAGGGAGAAAATAAACAGATGGACAACAAGGGATGCGGGGTAAGGATGGGGGCTTGGGGTAGGGGAGAATGCAAGGGGTGGATAAGATGGATACAGAAGCCAAATAGGTGGTTTGGGAGGGGGGGGTGGTAGATTAACGGGTGTAGAGATCATGGTTTTGTATTGGGGACGATCTGAGTTTGTGGTGAACAGTTGTCTTGAAGACAGAGAGGTAACAATGAGATTGAAGAGGATGTGGAAGTTAGTTCCACAGGCAGGCTGAGCAAGGTATGAGGCAGGAGAGCTAGCCCAGAGTGGAGAGCTGCACTCCATCAAACTGCAGATGAAGGGCTGGTGGGTGGATAAGATTTCAGGTCTACCAAGGAAGGACATTGAACGACGAAGAATGTCCAGTCGATGACTGGTTTTGGAGGCCAACCTTGAAATGTGGTTTCCCATGAAAGATCATGGCTGAGAGTGAGACCCAACAGTTTGAGTGACTGAACTTTTTCAAAATGGTTGAAAGAAAGTAGATGGGATAGTCTGCCGTACGGAACTTTCAGATCGAGAGTGAGGTTGTGGGATTTGTCTGGATTAAAACACGTATTCCAAATGTTTGACTAGTTTGTGATTTCTTTTCAAGGTCTGAAGACAGGGAAGAGGCTGCTGAAGGTCTGTTTGAAGGATGAGGGATGTCACAGCAGAGAGTGGAGTAATCAGCAAAAACATAAAGAGGATTTTCCTGAGGGTCGAAGAGATCGTTGATGAAGATTAGGAATAGGACTTGACCCAGAACACTGTCTTGGGAGACGTGAAAGGGTTCCATTGAGAGTCACATGTTGGCTACAAGAGCAGAGGAAGTTAGTAATCCAAGAGTTGAGTTGGCCTTGGATGTCAAATGTTTGGAGAGCAAGGCAGATATATTTGCATTGAAAGCTTGAGATATGTCCAGAGAGACAGCCCTGATGTCATGTCTGACATTGAGGGTCTCCATCTTTTGCTGGGAGAGTCGAAGCAGCATGTCCAAGGTAGAGTGACCTGGTCACAATCTACATTGATGATCTGTGATGAGGTTGTTGGAGAAGAGGAATGATATTATGTCAACTGTGATCATGGATTCCATGACCTTGCTGATGATTGGAAGTAAGCTAATTGGTCTGTAGTTAAGGGGATCAATTTTTATACCTTTTTCATTTAATGCTGTGATGTTGGAGGATTTCCAAGCAGATGGAAGATGACCTCGGGCAAATTATAAGGTGAAAATGGCAGAGAGAGGATGGGAAAGGGCAGCATAGCAGGTTTTTAGGACATGTGAATTAACGCTGTCCGGTCCAGTTGCTGAATCAGAGTCGAGGTTTGCCAGAAAATTCTTCACCTTCTCAGGTGCAATGCATGCAGAGTGAGAAATGTAATTCTTGATATACAGTGAGATTCCACAACCAGGATGGGGTACGGGTCGGTCAAAGTGGAGGAGACAACAGCCAGAGAGAGAGAGAGAGAGAGAGAGACACTAAAAAGTTAGGGACGTGCTGTGGGAGGAAGGATTCTGGTAAACAGATGGTGTCCGCTTTATCAGCAGTGGCCTGGATTTAGAGATCTGTCAGGTTAGACCTTGGATGTTTGAGGTCCATACAGTAAGGGATAGGAGTGAGGAAGAGCTGCTGGAAGGGTGCAGGAATGAAGAAAGGAGTAAGGATAGGGTGTGGGACAGGGAGTTGTTGTTTCTGATGGAGTAGCAAGGAGAGGAAGGCGTTTAAAGTGTTTTTAAAGGTGTTATTAAGAGCTTTTAAAAGAAGAAACGTTGCATTCAATGAAAATTCAGTTTGGGGTATAGAGGGTTTTCAGAGCTATCCCATAATGGTGTGCGCGCCGCCATGTTGGTTGTATTCGCTTCCCTGGAAACGACAGCATCATTAGTTGAACAATCTAGCACGTTTATCTCGTTATTCTGACTTACCGCAATGGAAGGTTAATGCTAATTATTTGGCCTTGTGAAGTGTTGTTTATCTTTTCTCGCTTGTTTAGCTTGCCAACCAATATGGCACCCGAGCACTGCATCATGGGTACTGAAACCCCTCTGTTGAAAGGGAGAAGGGATAGGGAATGAAGGAACAACTGAGCATGAGAGATACAGTAGTTCAGTTTTTACTGATGATGTTGTTGTTTCTTCTTTTTTTTGTGTATGTATATGTTTGTTTGTTTGTGTGTTCGACTCCTATGGACTCTTGAACCATGAGCGAAAGAGTTGAAAACTGGTAGTTGTACTCGGAGTGTGCATGGGAAGGTTTTAGGTGGTTAAAAAAATTCATGGTTCTGGGGGTTCAAAGTCGGAGGAGCAACCTAATCCTCTCTATGTAAATATGTGAAGCTCCAGGTGGGAGCTGGTATCACAAGTCATACTAAATACCCCAACTTTAGGGGAATTAACCCATTCATAATTCTGGAGGAAATAGCACATTACCCGTAGGGTGATCGAGTCACCCCAGCCCCCCCCCCCTCTCCAAAATGACACATGCACACACACGCATACACTTACATTTGTACTGCAAGCAAACTCACACATGCAATTCTGACAACTCAATAAATAAATAGCACCGCAAAGCGGGCGTAACCCCTCAGCCCCTTGACGCAAACCAATTTCAAGATGGTGGCCATATTGAAAATTGCAGCACGCCCATTTTCGAAAGGAACCTTCCTCTACTCAACCCCAACACACCCAGCAAAATGGATTTAATCGGACAAGGCGTTCTCCTCGAAATCGACGGAAACCAATTTCAAGATGGCTGCCATGGAGGCCACATTGAAAATCGCAGCGCGCCCATTTTCGAAAGGAAC
Source organism: Eptatretus atami (assembly GCA_035128595.1). Lineage (NCBI taxonomy): Eukaryota > Metazoa > Chordata > Myxini > Myxiniformes > Myxinidae > Eptatretus > Eptatretus atami. The sequence goes on from CM068963.1 coordinate 6,557,096, forward strand.
CTTCCTCTACTCAACCCCAACACACCCTGCAAAAATGGATTTTATCGGACAAGGCGTTCTCCTCGAAATTGACGGAAACCAAAAGTTGACAGACGCCCGGACAACGCCTGTGACGACAATACCCCTTAGCCCAATTCGGGCTGAGTGGTAAAAAGCTTCAACCTCCCCCTCTCAACACTGTCCTGTATTCCACTCCCCAACCCCAAGTTCTCACCCTTCTCCTCCTAACCCGAAGGCATCAATCCCTTCTCTGCACTGAAGCTTTCAAACCCTCCCTCATTCCCCCTCTCCCACTGAAAGTCCTCACTCCCTCCCCCTCAAAAGTTGTCCCATCTTTACTCTCAGCCTCCTTCCGCTCATAAAAGCAAACGGACATTCCCACGTCAAAACAGCGGAATACGTAACATTTTCTGCTCTCCTGTCATGCTATCGCCGACTTCACAGAAACCCATCACAGTCACCTGTTCAACTCACATTTTGAGAAAATGGCCGGATATAAATAGCAAACCTGCGTAACCTCCGCAGTAAAAGTGCCGCTTGAGAGAGAAGGTAATTTTATGGGTTTCAAAAGGGTTCCTAAATTGGTGGCCGTAGTATAGAAATGGAGGGTGGAGTCAGGTGAACTGTACAACCAATGGGTTGAACTCGCATGGACGCATGCATGCACAGCTCCTTTTATAGTATCGACTATCCTGTCCATAAGGAGGGGTTCTTTGCGAGCCGTTATATTTTAAAAACACTCCACAAGGGATATTTATAATGTTCACAGGTTGAATGTTCTATGCAAAGGCCGGCGTGCTCTGCAAATGCAATGCAGTGGACGCACAGCACGTGATCAGGAGTTTGAAAGATGTGATTTGTATTGATTATGGGGAATCTTTTAACAGGAATACACACGTAAAGGAGCTGAAACACTGCTTTACAAATCATAATGCGGTGATATTGTTTGCTTGAAGCATTTACAAGAGTTTGCTTTCAAAATGAATGAATTTACTGTTTGTTTTTGATTTCTGTGCATAGTGTGATTGTAGTAATTAATGTGTAATCAAAATTATCTGTATCCTCCGAGTACTACACCATAAGGTGAGAGACAGACACTGCATGTCCCTTCTCCAAGCTGTGAAATTTCATAAAAGTCACTGCATTTGCTCGTCTGCATCTCCGCACGGTTCGCTACTACTCCAGCAATGGCGACTCTATGCAACATGTCAATGGCATTGTGTGCAATGTGGTTCCTCGAGCGCATAATGCACGAGGCCGAACATTCCCGATATTGATCACATTGCACATATTATAATATTAACAGAATTATGAGCTCAGGATTATAAAAATAAAAATAAACATTATACCCATCTCCTTGCAACATCCACAGTCTGTCTTTGTCTATATTCATGTTCCTCCAATAACTTGATGCATGCGAGGAAAGATCACCAACATTAGCTTTGTTACGACAGGTGTAAAGGTTACCTGTAATCCTTTCCCAAACCAATAATGTCCAAACGATATAAATTGCATCCATCATGATGAACCTTGTACAGGATAAAAATCAAAATGCCAAAACATTGGAATAATCATGTCATTAAAGTTGGATTGTTGAAGCTAGCTGTACATTCCACGATCAAATCATCTTACCAGGTAACCTCAGTCTTCACTTCTTAGTCTCTTTCACCGGCTCGTGAGTAAGAGTTAAGACAATGTCTCCAAGGCCTGAAAACAGATTGGAGAAGTAGATTGAATCATCGAAGAAGTCCTTTAATACAATGCGTAACAGGACGTACAACTATTGTTCATGCTTTTGGAGAGCATCATGTTCCCAATGTATTAAACATTATTATTATTATTATTATTATTATTATTAGGAGACCAAGCATATAAATGCTTGGTCTCCTATTGTTTTCGTTATTTTATTATTATTCTTTCTGCCGAATTTTAGTGGAAGCTCTAGCATCGGCACTGCTGCTCCGATAAAGTTGAAACTTCACAGGAATGTCCGGGCGAATGGGAACTGATGCATATTGTTTCCGAGTTTTGATTTCGCAATCACCAGGCCAACCAGCTTGGTTTAACTGAAAAAAAAAGAAATGCTATCGATTTGATTGTTGACAGGTTATGATCGATTACCAATGGTAGAAAAAAAAATGTATAAGATGACGTCATTGGTGAAGCGGTTTGCCAGCCACGTTGAGGTTAAAGAAACATTTTTTCTGATTAACACGAAACATTTTTTGTGGCATCTACACCACTACACAAACTTTAATATGAAATTTCGTTTCGATCTGACGCTTGGTTTGGTAATGACAAATTAAACAAAATTGATGAAAATTGATGATGTCATAGGTTACACCATCTAGGTTCTAGGAGTACTTTTCCAGATTGGAGTAACCTAAAAAAAGCGATTTCTCCAAAACTGCTGCTCTGATGAAGTCGAAACTTGCCATGCAATGTTGGGGCAAATGGAAACTGACACCTTCTTTTTTCCAAATTTTGATCACCAGCTTGGATTTAAATAAAAACTCAAAAACTCTTCTTCTCCAAAACCACAAATGGTATCAATTTGATTCTTCTCAGGTTATAATCGACTATCCATGCCGCAAAAAAAAAAAATTGTATAAGATGATGTCATCAGTTACGTGGTTTGGCTGCCATGTTGGATCAATGGTGAACCTCGTAAAAAATCTTCTTCTTCAATAGCGTTCAACCGATTGATGTGAAACTTGGCACATATGATCGAGTACCCCTGGGGAATATATATGCTGTTAATGATGATGTCATAGATCACGTGGTTTTGAAATTGCCTCGTATTGGACAAGGGACATTGGGCCCCTGCATCACTACTCACAGTTTTAATTATTATTGTTGTTATTATTATTATTACTAGGGCGTGCCCGTACGTGCGTGGCCGTACGTGCGTGGCTGTACGTGCAAAAAAAACTTTCAAACCGCGTGCCAGAAACAACAACCACACAGGCCGTTCCTTCGCTCTCGTGTGCCCGTACGTGCGTGGCTGCACGTGCAAAAAAACAAAAACACCTTTCAAACCGCGAGCCAGAAACAACAACCACACAGGCCGTTCCTTCGCTCTCGTAAATGACGACTGCATTGGGGCATTGTGTTTATCTATAAATGCGCATAAGAAATCGAGAAATTATTAGAATACAGTAAGTCATCACTACAGTAGTCTCCGGATATTAAATCCACCTCGGGCGGAGCGTTTCCTGGATTTAATATCCGGCGGATTTATTATCCGGTGACCTGAAATTACTGTATCGGACCTGAACTTCGGACCTGAAATTACTGTATCGTGCAATCCCTTTTGTCCAGCAGTAGCAAAAACAGTTTGATTTATATAAAAAAAGAGGTTTATTGATAAAAAAAAAAACAGGAAAGAAACAACAAGAATGCAAATTAGGCTACACCATCTTCCTTCGTCAGCCAGTTGGCTAACGTCCTTTGTTAGGAACAGAACAAAGGAACAGAACGGCTAACAAGGCACACAGAAACACTGTAAAGCTTTGAGACACAAGCGAGGTTTGATCTACGACCAGTTTCCGCTAACCGGTTCCGACTGATGCTAAAAAATCGCGTGATCCTTCCGGGAAAAACACAGGCACGCGCCGATGAAGTGGCTTTATTAACCGGCGGATGGATTTATTACACGGCGGAAATCTATATGTAGGAATTCCGTACCCTGGCGTTCCGGATTTAATATACGGCTGGATTTATTATCCGTGGATTTAATATCCGGAGACTACTGTATCCGGAAGTGGTGCGTGCCCGTACGGAATGTTCACATGCATTCCACGAATTATCGCTTGCATTGAAGTAACAACTGCTGTGATACTTACACACACAGAGTTAATTAAAATCAAGTGTACCTCCCTGTCTTTGCTTGCCATGACATTCGCTGCCATTGATCATTGCCACTCCTACGCCACGGTAACTAAGGCGCCCTTTCCCCATCGGCCACGCCTACGCAGCAACGTGTCCTGTCATTGGTTTGGTAAATAAATGGCCATAACTTGGGAACCACTTGTCCGATTAATATCAAACCTTGAAAAGGCACATACTCAGGTCCCCGGCAATATACCTGGCAAGTTTCAATTATATCGGACCAGTGGTTGTCGAGAAACAGCGGTCACAGACACACACAGACACACAGATTGCTGGAATTATAGATAGATTATTTCATATGCAGCCAGTAGCTGCTGGGTGCATCTTTGCTGGGAGCATGACTGTGCCGCTGATCCAGTGCCCACCTGTTTCCAGTAAGCTGTTACTCAATTTTACCAAACTCGAAGGATGACAGGCTGAGTCAATCCACCTCGTGTTATTTAACAAGCCAACAGGGGCTCATACTCAAGACCCTAAGATCTTAAGCCAGCCGCGTTAACCGTTGAGCCTTCACCAGGCTTACCTGTATCAATGATATGATCTTATTGCACCATTGCTAAACTCTTTGCTTTGTAAAACTTCCTGATGGATGGGCATACAATTCATTCTGTTAACATGTACAAACACAATTTGAAGTTATTCATGGAAAACTGGACAAATTTGTGGTTTTATTTTTAACGAGAACGCAGCTGAACAGTTTTATTTTGTCGTTTGTCACAGTATCTTGGGTTGAAATCAAATAGTGAATGAATATTGAATATGGATGGATTAATGTTATTGCCATTTCAAGGTATATCAGGGAATGCCACTGAATCTTCCTGGGTGATGAAATACTGTACACTGCTTTCTTTGCCATTCCTCCTTAATAGTCGTACTTGGGCCAGGTATGGATTTGTAATTTATTCAGGGTGTCAGTGATAACTTGCCTACTCTTTGTGAAAGACACCGTGTGATCTCTAAGGTCTACCGATAAACCAATTCTGATAGACGGGTCCCCATTTGAACGTCTCGTTGAGGGATGGTGCACTTACTGATGCTGCTTCAGCAGAACACAGCCAGGTGAAACACCAGGGTGACTTTATAGTTGGGTAGGGAATATAACCAGATTGGCAGGATTGTCTCGAGGTACACACACTCACCTCTAAGCTGTCTAGCCTGAGTTTGAATCTCGATCCAGGTATAAACGGTCATCCCGGTGAGTCGCACACAGGGTGATGAATCGATATGTGTGCCATCCCTCGGGTGGACGTTAAACAGGTTCCCCATCTACCAGCATTCCTTGGTGGACGTTAAAGTTCCCGCAGCGCAGTCTTTCACAAAGAGTTGGTGAGCTATCGCCGGCACCATGAACAAATTGCAAATTCCTGCGCTAACCAGCAGAGGGCATTGCATTAGCGGTACAGCCACACCCTCGTCCAATGATGCCACCCCTCAGCCTTGTGCTACATATGAAAGAAGAAGTGTAATATAACCCCTGAGACTAGTGAGCTTAAAGATGAGTATGTTACCTGCTGCGCTGTCCTGTCAAACCTGATATTGGATACGCTGTACTTCAAAATATATACCATTTTCATTCCAAATCTGCTTCTCACCAAGGCTGTTAGTGTTATGACTATCCATCGGGATTTTGTTCGAGTTCATCGTATTTGTGGAAAAGCGTTTCCATGGACGGTTTTTGGATTAGTGTTGCAGGGTGGGTTGCTTCTTGCTTTGTGAGCAGGAATCAGAAACTTTTTTTCTTGACTTGATTTAGTTCTGACAGCTGCAAGGATACATCATCGGCCAAGACGTCATTAATCTTTTGGCGCTTCTCAAAAGTTTCACTTATTGAAGGAAGTCATCTTGGGTGAGCAGTGCTTTGTGGGCCCAATGGTTGTAAACACAAGTACGGTACAACTTACCACACTTGGGTATAATTTACATGCACCAGCCGGGTTACCGCACCAAATGTACGCAGAGCAGTTTGCCCTGCTCGCAGAATGCACATCGTCTGCAAAATGAAATTTATGATCTAATTTACCCAAAGCAATGCTCTTGCTTATATAAATGAAACATACTGTCTGATTATAACGGGTGTAAATCTCGTCGATGTGTTTTAAGGTTGAGTTTAAAATGACAAACATTTATTACTCCAAATATGATGCGTACATGCTTTAAAGTCATAACTGCGACTACTATTCAGCTACCTTATAATTGGCTCTTTAAACCTTTTGAATCTTCCCCCTCAGATGACTTCGGAAAGCATGGCTCGGTATATGCAGTGAGCGCGCCCTCATCGCTAGGGGTGAGTAACTCACAAGTCTTGTTCGGCCTCACGGCTAAAATTGCAGTTGATAGCAGCAAACCACTGAATGCTCCAAACTACCAAAGGTTTCAGAAAGTGATCTGAACACGCAAGGCCCTCTGGGTGTCATATTGATTATGTTGTTGGAAAGGGAAATGAAGGCATCAAGTTGCAGCTCTTATCTGGTGTTTATGTGGCCTTCTGGAAGAAGAGTTCACATATTTATCCATCGGTTTTTGTCTACACACGAATACGCTGCTAACCCCCATTAACCCCTACTTCCCCACCCCGAAGCCAACCTCCTTCCAAATTTCCAGTGTTTCCTTCTTGAGTATTTGCTTCTCTATCTATCTTGTCCACCCCGTGCGCACCCTCCCATACCTCTCATTCCTCCCCACATCCCTTATTTGTCCAAGTCTGTCTCTATTTTGTCCTTTTACTCAACTGTTGGTGTTTCCACTTCTCTCTGCTGTCCCTTATGTTCTGCTATGTCCTGATCCATTCATTGTTCCAGCTCTTCCATGAGCCTTGACTTTGTAACCAAAAAAAATAATATTGATAGAAGTTGCGGATCATAATAGTGAGAAGGTGTAAGCGTCCTTACCATCCAGAAATCCGAATAACTACACAAAGGAAATGTAAAAAAAAAATTGGAATGTCGTGACTTGTGCAAAGTGTGTACAAGCGTGTAGAACCGTTACCATTTGTCCTTTCATATCTCCATCATCGATTTATTTAATTAAACATTTCATTTCCATGTTGTGTCCCTTTTTAGTGAATGCATACTGGACTGGCATTTGATTCCAAATTCAGCTTGATATTTGAATCATTACTGGTGTGTGTGTGCTGCTGATATGCTCAATCGGGCAGGAAGTTGGAATTTGATCAGGGTGCCGGCGGTAGCCCACCTACTCTTCGCGAAGGAGACCATAGGATCTCTACTGTCTACCAAGTAATGCTGGCAGCCACGACACCCATTTCTCTGCATGTGAAGCACCAAGCTGTCAGTTTATAGCTGGGTTGAGATTCAGACCCAGGCTACACGGCTCAGAGGCAAGTGTGCGTACCTCTCGGCCATCCTTCAAGCCTCAGTGTGTTCAGGATGAAGATAAAGTCATGTGAATATATAACTGGATGCATCTGTGACACAAGCTTGACGTTTTGTTGATGTGACATATTAAGTGACTGCAATTCTCCGACGTGGTGTCCTGCTTGAGTTTTTCCATTCAGAGATTCATTCGGATCGACTAATGTGACACTTTTAATGGGTGGAATTTCATCCTTTAACAAGAAGAACACTCGGTAGAGTGCATACATCTGCCAGGCTGATTAGTTTACGTTTTGTATCCCACTGATAGGCCGGATCTGGATTCAGACATGAACTAAAATTTAATCGGCTTCTTCTTATCACCAAAGCAACTGACCCACCAAGTTTCGTCCGAATCCATCTGCAACTTTTTGAGATATTGTGCTCCATATCGTTTTTGGCCCTATCACTCAACGGTGAAGAATCACTTAAATTATTATCAGATCTGGATTCGGATCTTCATCAAAATCGAATCATTTTGTCCTTGTCACATACCCAAGCTCTACACCAAGTTTTGTCTGGATCCCTCCACAACTTTTTCCTCTATCATTCTACCTTGAGCTGTTGTATGAGAGACACTTCGTGTGCAGTAGCCTGTTAATGAGTTGGAGGAGTATTCCTGGAGAGCTTGCTCATTTGTATATTCTGATCACAGCTGCGCTGTTCACATCTTCAGCTTCCGCTTCATTTCATGAAATCTCCCTCAGGTACTATAAATCAGCACGTGGTATTTATCTCTGTTGAAACTTCTTCGCATGATAACTCATCTGTCTGCCTAAATAGAGCACAAAGATGGAGATGGGGAGTAGAGAATGAACATTCAATCAGGAAGAAGACAGGGAGCAGAATATGAAGTTTGACAAAAACATTAAAATGTTACAAAAATTGACAACAAAAATCATTTACTCCCATCTATCGATCTCGATCTCTATCTCTATCTCTATCTCTATCTCTTTATCAATTTCTAATGTGCATCTGGAAACAGCATTTCCCTCTCTTCCACCACCCTTTGTCTCGTCTATCAGCAACACGAGGTTTGAAATGTGACTCAGCTTTGAAAAGCATCACTTCCCAATGCGGCTTGTAAACGTCTGCTTAAGATTTTAAAGCCAATGTCTGTTGTTTCAAATTTCACCAATGACAGGTTTCCTTGCACACTGGCAAAAAGCATACATGGTGTGGTCCTCACTTTATGGGTCATTGTCATGCATCCCGGCATTTCGTCTGTTCCTTACATTATGGGCCATTATCAGCGAGACAATTGGTTTGCAAAGTTGAGAACATTTCTGAAGTTTGTCTTTTTTCATCTGGAATAAATGACAAATGATTGTCTTTCAAGATAGTGGTAGTATGAAAAAGCCATGTCAAGGCTGATTTCTGTGACTTGAGGCTGACAGAGAAACATGTAATTTTACATCACGTGTCGTACAAGGACGTTGGGGGGGGGGGGAATCAGGGCTTTGTTTTACACTAGATGAGGGTGGAGAAGCCAAAAAGGGAGGAAGAGCATATATATATATATATATGTTGGGGCCGGGGGTCGGGTGGGAAGACCACCGGGGGGGGGGGGGGGGGGGAAGCTATCTCGGGTTCCCACCAGACTCGCCGGAATTGCAGGCCGTCGCACACGTATAATTCCGTGATGCGGCGGGTCGCTAACCGACCGTGAACGCCAATAACTCAACCATGTGACCTAGGGTCCTCCCGTCTATGGGTTAATCGGTTACCTAATTAATCACGTGACCTAATTACCGGGAGAGCCCTCGGCACGCCTTGTCTGAACCGGATCACTTTACCCGGATCAGATGCAGCCGAGCGACACTGCCAAGGATGTACCGGCTAAAAGGAACGGATCGTTGGGAGTAAAGTCCTGGCTAGGTTAGGATACGGACCATGCTGGATCAATGAAAGAAAAGACGAAAATGAGCTGGGAACATTTCTACAAAGGATTTATTAACAGGCAGGCGAGGAAAGATATATGGCTCAGTGAATGTTGTTTATTGTCGTCTGTAGCAGGAATCGGAAGAAATGTGAAAGGTGTGGCAATATATTGTTACGGGCCGGTGGTCGGCCGCGAACC
>CM068963.1:6574965-6596825 GCA_035128595.1 Eptatretus atami
TTCTACAAGCCCAAACAATGCCATAACAGATAATTGAGAACTTAGACTAAAAATCCTTACAAGAACACAGACAAGCGAAGTCAAACTTCCATCAAGCATATGCAGTTTCATCCGCAATAGTAGTGCCGCTAGTATACCGAGTGAACAACGTGGACTTGTCAGAGGTCCCATTGATAACTGGACAATATATGGAACCTACTATCTGACCGACACAAGACAGAACACAAATTTGTAAGTGTTCTACTACTAACCCGAGTGTGCGTCATTGTTTGTGTCTCATTTCAAGTTTTGGAATAACATAGAAACTAAAAATCCTGTAGGCACCAAACACACAGAATTTAAGCCCAATCTCGATTTCCCCGACGGTTTCTCATTGACCAACACGAATGTGTTAGATATCCATCAGTGTAGAGGACTTTCTTCAATCCTTTGATAACTGAAGCGTAAAGAATCCTGACAACACAGCTAGACAACAAATTTGTATAAGATTTCTTCGCCACACCTAGTTTCTGTGGAGTTAGTTCGTGGACTTTCAAGTATTGATAACACACCAGTGAAATCCTGCAACACACAGAACATTTGTACATGGCAAAGTAATTGGTCCATATCCGATGAACAAGGTGGCAAAGTAATTGGTCCATATCCGATGAACAAGGTAGCAAAGTAATTGGTTCATATCAGATGAAGAAGGTGACAAAGTAATTGGCACATATCAGATGAACGAGGTGGCAAAGCAATAATTCCATATCAGATGATGAAGTGGCAAAGCAATTTGTCCGTATGAGATGATGGAGGTGTCAGAACAATCAATCCATATTAGATGAACAAGGGCGCTAAGTAATCGGTCCATATCAGATCCACGAGGAGGCAAAGTAATTGATCTACGTCGACCGATCCACTTTTCTGGGAAGATGTCATTTAAGAACTGTCGCACGTTCGAAGCATAGTGACAGGGTGTCTCGTGTGACTGGTTCAAGGTGATTTGTGAAATATTTAATCGCCTTAGTTCGGCGACAAAGAAATTCTACAACATTGCAAAGTAACATTCACCATTGACTGTTCCTTCTTTCAAAAAGAAAGGATCAATGACGCAAAACTTCCTGAGAGCGCAACGGACAATTATGCTTTTTTTTTCTTTTCTTGGTGAGTCTCTTTCATGTTGCCAGACTTTGAGATATTTTTTGTTCCCCAGATGCGAAAATTGTGGCAGTTGACTTTATGGGAATGTAGCCTCATCAGAAAATATCAACTCGTCAAACTCGGGGAAATTGTAGATCTACGATTTGAACAGTTGACACAAATCCTAACCTTGCTTGGTAATCCTCTTCATGTAACATTTTAACCAGCTGGATCTTGTAAGCATGTTCATGCAATTTCACTTTGAGAATTTTGTGCACTGTTGATGACAGGATGTTTCGTTCTTCAGAAAGACTTCCACGGATTCTTTTGAAATGCTTCCTTGACGACGGCCGCAGCCTCCTCGCTGATTCAAAGCCTCCCAAGATCATGCTTTGCCGTTCGCTAACGCACTTTCTTTAAACCTTGTCAATTGAGTTCCTATGTGATTCGTCTTTCCTATAACGAACAATGAATTTTCCTCTCACAACTGTAATGGACTTCTGTTCTGCTCACCCGAACACAAAGTTAACCTTTTATTGTCCTGTCGCCATTTTCAATCACTTCCAGCATCTGAAATATAATGGGGGGGAAAAAAAATCAAACGACTGCAACACAATAGTAACATCAACAAAACGATGAATTATACTTTAATATTCCATTTACAGTTTGCTTCTATCTTGCGTACATCCAAGATTATTTCAGTTAAAAGTTGCACAACAATTTTAGAAACACATTGTGTTGTTATTGATTGTTTTAAAGGTAAATTATCCTTTAAGTTTGTCTCAATTAAACACACAAAGCAAGTGCTTTGCACACGCATTGTTGATCGAATGATTGCATTTGCGAGTGATGGATTCATGAGCGTTTCGTGACTATTCGCTCCATTTGATTGATACCGTGTCCCGGAGGTGAAATTTCCAACCTGTTCAGATACCCAGTGCGATGATCGGCCATGACTGCACAGGTTGATTTGTGATGAGACTTGTTTCTTGCGCCAATGGAACCATCGCTTGTCGAGCGTCGTACTATTTGAGCCAAACGGTGATTTACTGCACTTATCCGGTGATTCAATTGTTGGCAAATAATATCCATGCAATATATATATATATATGTCTCAAAAATGCTTGGTTTAATTTGTTTACTTATTTCAGATTATCAACATAATTCGGCACTATTCTGCTGGGGCTGTTCTCAATACGACTTAACAATGGTTTAACAAGTATCATTTGCTACACTGACTATTTTCAACAGGTGGTGATAAATTTAATCATCTCTGCAAGCGCAAGACTACTTCAGCAAAAAGTACAATTAATTAGTTTATCATTTAGAGCAGGTACGGACAGCCGAGACACTCTCAATATACAACCTGTTTCCGCGCATACACACACACACACACACACGTATATTGGCCCATGTTGACTCCAATGCTTCCTACAGTTGCGTCTAGTTGGCTGGTCATGGATTTGGACTCCAAATAGCTCGTTCCATCTCATCCCACAGATGCTCAATTGGATTGAGATCTGGTGACTGGGTAAACCACTGCAGTAAGCTGAATTCACCGTCACGTTCGTGGAGCCATTCCTGGACAATCCTCGCCTTGTTTCATGGGGCATTATCCTTCTGAAGAAATCCATTCCCAGATGGACACACTGCTGCCAACAAGGGATGCACCTGATTGGCAATGATGTTCAGATGTCCTATGGCATTATCCATTATCCTGTGGCATTCAAATGTTGCTTCGCTTTTATCAAGGGGCCCAATGTGTGCCATGAAAACACACCCAACACCATCTCACCACCACGACCAGCCTGCAATGTTGACACCACGGCATGACGGATGTATGTGATCATGTGGTTTTCTCCATACCCTAGTCCTCCCATCAGCATGGAACAGCAGGAACCGTAGTTCATCAGAGTAGGCAACGTTTATCCAATCCTCCAGTGTCAGTGTTTTTGTTCCTCAGCCCACTGCAACCGCAGGTTCTTGTATTTTTGTTGAAAGAAGTGGAACTCTGTACGGTCGTCGGCTGCCATACCCCATTCCTTTCAAGGTACGACGAGTTGAGCATTCTTTTATGGGTCTTTCAGCACCAATATTGTACTGGACTTTCAGTTGACTAATTGTAGCCCATCTGTTGCTCTGCACAATTTGTGTCAGCCTCCTTTGGCCTCTTTCATCAATGAGCTGTTTTCAACCACTGGCGTGCTGTTGACTGGATGTCCTTTGAGTAGTGGACCATTTTTGATACACTTAGGAAACTGTTGAGCATGAAAAACCCAGCAGCATTGCAGTTCTTGACACACTCAAACTGGTGCGCTTGGCACATACTACTATACCCCGTTCAAAGGCACTTGCATCTTTTTTCTTGCCCATTCACCCTTTGGATGGCATACATACACAATCCATGTCTCAAACATCTCAAGGCTTTAAAATCCTTCTTTAACCTATCTCCTCCCCTTCATCTACACTGATTGTGTGTATATATATACATATATTATATTAATATATACATACTATATGTTGTTGTCGTCTTTCGCTGCTCCGTTAGGTCGCCACAGGCAGATCATCCGTTATGATTCCGCATACTGATTTGCACAGGTTTTATGGCTGGATGCCCTTCCTGACGCAACCCTGGTCGCTCTTATGACACAGGGATAAGGATTGGGTTCGCCATGATTCCGGGCTCCCTACACCCTCTCGATACTGGCCCAGTGCAGAGCTCCATCCTCAAGCGATCCCTCCAACCCAACCTCCGAGTAGCCAGTGTACAGGCGCACGCCACTGCGCCCGGTATAATAATATGATAACATATATATATATATATATAATATATATATTATATATAGTATATAATATATATAAATATATATATATCTTGGAAAACTAAAAGAGGAAATTAATGAATATGCCCCAAATAATTAAACACAACAGCAAGCATTTTTTAAGTTCACTGGCATTGAACCCATCGCTTCGCTGACTGATGGTAGTTAAACAACATTACATATATATATATATATATATGATATGCATCATACACACATTTCTGTCAAGATGGTGACATACAAGAACATGCTTGTCAATGTTGAGCTGCGTCATGCACACTGTTGAGATGGTGACATAGAGGAACACACTTGTCGATGTTGTTCTGCATCGGCGTCACATTTTGCGAACTCGCTGTGCTCAAATTGGCACCGTGTCATTGCTGATGTTGGTGTGTCAAATCACCAGGGCGTTTTTGAGCAACATTGCGATCAACAAATATTTTTCACTTTTTGACATTGTTTTGGCTTGTAAACTGAGCAGATTGAATTATATATTTCTTACTTTAAAATAAATAATACAAACTGGATAATAAATAGTGGGGCGGCTTAGCCCAAATATTCAAAAGAATTAGTGCATTTTGTGATAAAAGCACCAATTTGGCACAAATGTACATTAATAGTTGCGACATTTTCAGATATTGGGCCAGCCTTTGGAAATGCTATCTACATTTCTATTATCTCTGGACGTAATGCAGCTATTGACTTGATTCTGGTATCTAAATGTATGTTTTTGGGGGCAAGGAATCCAATGGTACCATTTTCAACTTAATATTATCTATCACAGTCTGTTATATAATTTTATTTGGAAATTATCTAGGCAAATAATGGATCAACACAAATATTTAGAAAGAATGTCTTAGTTCTGTAAATATAAATAAATAAAAAAACTATACTAAATCACTAGTAACAACTCAGACAAGCTCATATAATATGGCAGTCTAAATATAAATTCATATCCCATTAGGAAACAAAGTGACCCACTTCATTTGTGTTTTTCATATGCATATTATGTAACATTACATTCATATTGTCAATTAAATACCAAACATGCATAATCCCTTTTCCTAGACCTTTAACCATCTTTTGTGTTTCTAGAGTACAGAAATTTCTTGTATAGGCTTCCATCTGTCTTTGTTTCTTAACAATGCACTGTAGCATGTCTTTAACAATGTTACAAACATGACTCACTACATGTCTTTAATCACAGCCTGACCCAAATAAAAAGTAGAGGAGGCTGCATGTGTGTTGACACCACATCAACTGTGTTCTTTGTGTGTGGCTGTGTTTAAATCACTTGTGACTCCACATAAAAGAGTTAATTACATACAATCTGGGCTCAGCTGGATGGTTGCGGGACCAGAAGTTGCCAGGGTGATCGAAGATTCCAGGATGGGAACCAACACTGGAGACGGCAAACAGCAGACACACGTCATATGATCAGACGCCAAGTGTACAGGCCTCATTTGTGAAAGATGTTCGCTCTCTCGTCGGTGTCATAGAGGAGATGGGCAACCCATTCGAGGAGGAGAGTCAGGATGTAGTCAAACTGGACACAAAGGAGATCGCAGATCCTGCTGCTGTGGAGACCGTGATGAATGCCAAGAGGATTGGCCAAGACAGTTTGAGGCTTTCACCAGAGAGTGTCTGTTGGACAACAAAGGCGTGGACGACCCATCCTCGTAAACAAGCTGAAGGTGTTCAGCACTTCCACTCCAAGAAGCCAGGCAGGGTCAGCAACAGCTCGCCTCCATCAAGAATGACCGTGAACTCTTCGCACGCCTGTACATTGGCTGCCAGACGAGGGATGGAAACCTTGAGGAGTTCTTTTGTCACGAGAATCAGGCATGTCCTCCTGCATTGTCTGATGGTGGAAGCCTCTGCACTGTACCAAGAGTGATCTCCTCACATGCTTGGAAGAAGTCTCCGACGCAAAGACAGAGACTCCTGTCACGACCTGTATTGTGCTTGATGGAGCAGCCATCGTCCAGATGCTGAAGCCGGCTGCATCAAAGACCTTTGAAGAGTATGCACAACAGATCTTCATCCCATATATGTCCACGAACGTGCAAACAGTGTCACGCCTGGATCTGGTCTGGGATACTTAGCTTGCTGATTCACTGAAAGGTAGTACATGTGCAAAGCGGGGACAAGGTGTGCGGAGAGTGTGGTGGCTGCCGCAGCCATACCAGGAAACTGGCAGAATTCCTACGAGTGGACAGCAACAAGACCGAGCTGTTCAGGTTCCTCTCAGCAGCTCTCATGGAATCGTTTGACCAGGAGGACAAGCAACTCGTCATTACTGATGGAGAGGCAGTGCTCAGCAAGCCACTACTGCCAGATCTGACCTCACTCGCCCCATGTAACCATGAAGAAGCTGACAGTCGATGTTGCTGCATGCATCTTCACGCAGTCCAGCATGGACACCATGCAATACTCATCCGGATGTAGACACCGATGTTGTGGTGCGGCAGTGTCCCTGGCACAGGAGTTGCACCAGAAGACAAACTGTGGCTGGCATTCGGAACAGGCCAGAGTTTCCGATACCTAGCAGCACACGGAATAGCAGCTGGATTGGGACGAGAGAAGGCTCGTGCACTGCCAATGTTCCACGCTCTAACTGGATGCGACACTTGTCTAGTTTTCATAGACATGGCAAGAAGACTGCGTGGGCAGTCTGGACGGTACTGCCAGAACTCAATGAGGCGCTGCTGCTGCTGTCCTCTGCACCTCGTGACTACCAGACGATGCAATGCGCATCATCGAGAGTGTTGTGATCCTGTTGTATGATCGAACCAGCAAATGCACAGACATTGACAAGGCAGGAGGAAACTCTTCGCAAGGAAGAACAATGTGCAGCTCATCCCTCCAACGAAGGCAGCTCTGGAGGAACATGTCAAGAGGGCAGTGTATCAAGGTGGACATGTGTGGGGTCAGATACTGCTGCCAGCACCAGAGCTCCCTCCACCAACCAACTGGGGTTGGTCAAGGACTGGAGAAGGACAGTACACACCTTACTGGACCAGGCTAACTGAGGCAGCTCACAGCTGCATTGAGCTGGTTTCTTGCAAGTGCAAGAAAGGGTGTGTGAGGCGCTGCAAGTGCAAAAAGGCTGCCCTTCAGTGCACAGCCCTCTGTGTGTGTGAAGGGGACTGCACATGACGATGAGTCAACAACATACATGTACTTGTGGCAATGCTGAACTTGTTAACATGACACTGTTTATGTACACGTATCTTCAGTACCGGTATATACCTAGCCTCAGATACTAGACCATGTAGCATGTCAGTATTATACCTAAGACATTTACAGAACTAAGACATTCTTTTCAAAGTATTGTGTTGAATCCAATATTTGCCTAGATAATTTCCAAATAAAATTATATAACAGACTGTGATAGATAATATTAAGTTGAAAATGGTACCATTGGATTCCTTGCCCCCAAAAACATACATTAAGATACCAGAATAAGTCGATAGCTGCATTACGTCCAGAGATAATAGAAAATGTAGATTTCAAGGGCGGCCATTTTGAAATCCAATATGGCGGACATAAAGAGAGAATTTCAAGTGGCCCAATATCTGAAAATGTTCGCAAATATTAATGTACATTTGTGCCAATTTTTTGCTTGTATCACAAAATGCACAAACGGTTTGCTATGCTGCTACACTAAAAGCAGATTTTAAGTTATAACTGTCATCTGCAGTCACGCTTAAGGAATACTGTAGTGTTATGACAAAAATTGTTGCACAAAATTAAGAAATGTCGGCTAATTAGTTATGACTTGTTACCAGAAGTGCTTTCTGAATTAATACAACGCTTCTCATTTAGTCGTGAATAATACAATCCCATAAAGGCCTGGCCAAGCACTCGACCGAACGACATCATGACATCCCAGCCATCTGACAAACCGCCATCTTACGAAATCCGTCATCCCAATTCTGAGTGTCTGGCATTCAGCCTGTTGCCTATGGATGTCAGATTGTCAGATGGAGTCAGACATTCGGGTTATGCTGTTCAACTGCCATCAGCGAAGCAACTGGACGGGTTGAGTGCCCCACGCTGGGATGATATGCACGCTCGCCATGGCCTAGCCTAGCGCCAGACGTAATGACGTCACAGCGATAAGGGCGTGACAGACAGAGGGAGGGAGGAATGAGAAAACCGGTTATTTTAATACATAGATTTAAAAAAACAACCAAACAAGGTAGGAATGACACCACATTACGATGCCACAATCCTCTTATGGTTTAGGATCACGATATCTTTTGATGTTGTTCCACGCATTCCCATTGTGAACAAACTATATTTCTCTCCCACCATTGTGGATTACAGGAAAACACTTTACAATGTTCTTCTCTCAAATCACCTAACAGATCCATGCAAAACCTTAAATTTGTAATCAACTACCCAAGGGAAATATAGTATGTTACCAATGGTGTCATCAGTCATGTGGTATGGCAGCCTTATTGGATCATAAGAAAACCTATAAAAGTCTTCTTCTCTGAAACTGCTTAACTGATTGATGCAAAACTTTACATGTGATCGACGACACGTAGGAAATATAATTTGATAACAATGACGTAATTAGTCAAGTGCTCTGGCAGCCATATTGGATCAAAGGAAAACCTTTAAAATTCACTTTCTCTGAAACTGCTTAACCGATCAATGCAAAACTTAAAATATATGATCGATTACCTATGAGAACATTTGATTATAAGAAGCTGATCAAAAGCACAATATGGCCACCATTGACATCATAATACAGAAAGTGGGCAATATCTTGAAAAATATGAATTATAGACACCTTGGAGTTGCACTTTATCAAATTAGGCTAATTTTGACATAACAGGAAGTGACATCATCAAGTCAGAAGTGGGGAAATATCTCAAACACTTAGGCTCATAGACAGCAGGGAGTTTCACTCCTGTGAACATCATGCCAATACCACCTGACATAAAATGTGTTTTTCTAAATCCAGCTCATATTTTTACCCTGATCCATCCATCATTCCACTTTTTCGCAACCAGTTCGGTCAGCTACAGGTTCGTTGGTTCTCTGTTCTTCATTTTAGCTCACCTGGAGCGTAGTTCCGGGGAGATTATGGGATGGCGCATCGTCCGTCCGTCCACAAATACTTGCAACTTCTTCTCTGAAACTACAGAAACAATTTCGATGAAACTTTACCACAAGGTTCATCAACGTGGATGTACCAAAGTTTGCTCATGGCATTAAAAAAAAAAAAACATAAAAATCAGGCCCTAAGGAGGTCTACGGGGGTTGCCCCCCAAAACAGGTATTTGCTTTCTTCTCCGAAACTACACATCCAATGTTGATGAAACTGGACCACAACCTTCATCACCCGTGATGTATCAAAGTTTGTTCACACCAATGAAAAAAAATTGGGGTCGAAAGGAGTCTCCGAGGGGGGGGGGGGTTGCCCCCCAAATATGCATTTGCTTTCTTCTCAGAAACTACACACACAATTCCCATGAAACTTGACCACAACCTTTATCACCTGTGATGTACCAAAGTTTGTTCACAGCGTAAAGAAAAAGAAACATCGGTATTTACTTTATTCTCCGTTATATATTTTGAGGGTCATCCATGCCTCCCAGTGGTTACCTGATTATTTTATCCAGCCACTACCAGGTGAGCGCCCAGGGGTATTGCCCCCTATGTTTTATTTTATTTTCTGCATGGGTTTTTGTCACTTGACTAAAATTATAGTGAAAAATAAAAAAAAAATTCCCATTTCAATTTTATCAAAATTTATCAATTTCTCAAAAAGTTGGAGTTTGCCAATTAAAAGTATCACTAAAGAAAGTTATTGGATACATTAGATATCCAAAGATGAACTCAAGATGCGAGCAAGAGCAGCTTGGTCATAATCGTAAATCATCCAATCATCGAGGTTGAATTATGCAGACAAATATATTATGTAATAGGATGGATGGAATCAACAGAATGTTAATCGAGGTAGGGGAAAGGACATACGCCATTTTAGGCATTAGCAAGGTGGGAAATGGGAAGCAGGAAGCAAGAAGCGATGGGAAGCAGCAAGCTGACGTTAAAAAAATTAGCCCTCCGGCAAAGTAAAAGAGGATCACCCTTTTGTTGTTCAGGCACTTTTTTTTTTTACTCAGACGAAGGGGTAACACCCATAATGTTGGCTTTTCCTTGGTTCCCATTGTGGTCAGCATATGTCGATCAATGTTCCGTTGATTCCTTCCATCAATTTACCTGCACGTCAACACAGATCCACACTAGCCTTCACAAGTAAGATGAGTTCTTCTTTCGGCTTACATAATATGGAATTCCTCTCCTAAAAGAAAATCAGAACAAGGTGACACATAATCCTTAATGTGATGTTGTATTGTAAAGCTGATGCTGAAATTATGTACATATTATATGTGAACAAATTGGCCCCAAACCACAACCACTGTTTTTCCCTAGACCGACAGCACATGCACATACCAACCCCTAACCACAAATACACACATCAAGACCACAACTCACGTCGATACAGACCTCAGAACAAGTCGAAGGCCAATTATAGGCAGAACTTCGAGCAAAGCATCCATTGTAATGGAGAAAGAAGCGGAAGAGAACAACATACTTTGAACCCATCGTCGTGTAATGGTGAGATTAGTGCCCCTGACAAGAGCATGACATGTTCTGTGCAGTTGCCCTAACAATCCAACTGCACAAGAGGTCTACATGTGCTCATGGACTCCAGGCAGCTTCTTGCAGCATTCACAGTGCAATGGATGGACAAGTACAACATATGAGATGTTAACGTCCTCTAGCTCGAGTTAAGCTGCGTACTAAAGTCTGTGAATGTGCCGATTGTAAACTCTCCTTTTAGGCTCTGTTGCAATCATGCGTCATTTCATCATCAGTTATCTTCAAAAAGATTCACTGAAGGGTATTACCAATGCAAGAAAATACAGAGGCAGAAAAAGTCAACATCATCCATCTCGTCTGTGCCCCGCTTCTCCACCCAGACAATACACAACACAGTATTGATGCACACAAATAACACAACAACACATTTTGGGCAACAAAATGGAAACAAAATAACAAGTGAGAGAGACCGCCATTTAACTGGATAAACCTCGGCTGGATTTAACACCTTCCTTTTGGCCTCTGAGCCAATGGAGCGCAGGGTAATGGAGTCATGTCCACCTCCTTCCCATTCTGGTTTATATGAGAATGTATCATAACAAAACTGGAACTCTCAATGTCATTATCGGCTGTGTGTACGAGGGTATTTGTCCATATTTGTGTTTAAAATTTTTTATTTTTTGTGTTTGACTGTCCGTATTTCTCTGCACAAAGATGGAGTAAAGCTAAGTTATCTTCATGATGAATTCATTACATTGGAGTGAAGAGTTCATTATCCGTCCATTCTTGTTTTCAGAATCCATTCATGTGTTAACCTGCGCACATATTTATAATCATCCGTTCGTACACGTTCATCTGTAAGTGCCTGGTAATCTTGCAAGTATGTAGAAGTTTGTTTTCACATCTTATACGTATGTTTGAATGAATAATCAAAGTTTTATTACTCAGAAATTGCTGTTGCAAATACTTGTGCAGAAAAATTAATTTGTTTCCTTTTGTAGACGTTCTAGCCCAATTATTTATTTTCATTTATTACGAGCAAATGTGCCAGGCGACGCCGGGTCCCTGCTCCCACGCATTCCCCTCCCTCATTCCACACCTTTACCCTGCTTCCTTTCACCCAACATCCCTCCCTCCTCCGACACTCACCCTTCCCCTCCCTCCTCCACCATTCTATCCCACAAAGGTACCCAGCACTGACCAGGATCTAACATACATCTTTTTTTTTTTGTATACCTTGTCGAGGCTCGTATGAGAGCTAACATACAATGCACAGCAGGGGGGCATGAGACAAGGGGTTGGAGTGGGAAGGACAAAACAGTGGGGAACAGAGACATTAGGACTTGGTTTTTCAAACCGGGGGCGCGACCCCAAGTTGGGTCGCCGAGCAAATTTCGTGGGGTCGCGGGTGTCTGCTTGCAGCGAAAAAAAAAATTGTCTATTTTCGATCGGTGTTCGCTTTTACGGATGTAATATAACGGTTCGTTCAGTATGGGAACCGACGCAACATGACGCTTGGAATGGGATCCAGCCGATGAGCGGGCTCGCTGAAGGGCAGTTCATTTTGGCGGGAAATTAGTGGTTTGATCCACGCCTCTCAGACTCAGACTCTATCATTAACGTCTATTCACGTCTCCGTACGACTCGAGACCTTATTTGTGATGGCAGCACCGGCCACCAGCAATCTCGAGAACGTTCTTACCAGGATAAATTCTGGACATTGGATTTTACTACGTGGTGGATAAATGTGGGGCACAGAGCCTCAGTGTGTGATTTGTTTCGAAGTGCTTTCTACGGAGTCTATGAACAAAATAAGTTGCAGAGGCATTTGACTACAAACATGCGCCTTATCAGGATAAGAGAAGCGTTCTTTGAGAGGAAACTTCTTGCACTCAAGAATACGCGTCTTGACAGAGCGGGTACATGCCATCAGACCAATTCTCAGGCATTGGAGGCCTCGTATCGAGTGTCGCTCCATGTTGCCAGACTAAAAACCTCACTCCATTGCAGAAGAACTCATGCTGCCATGTGCAAAGGACATGGTATCTCTTATGGTTGGGGGGAAGCGGCGAAGAAACTGGAGTTATACCCCCTCTCTGACAACACCATCCAACGCAGAATTGAAGATATGAGTCTGGACGTAACGGCTCAGGTCGTACAGAAGATCAAGGAATCGCCGTGGCACGCCATACAGTTGGACGAGTCCACTGATATCGCATCGATGCGAAACTCATCGTCTGGGTCCGCTTCATCAAGGCTGATAACTTTGTCAATGAGCCTCTGCTCATCAAACCATTGGAGGCCACCACCAAAGGCGAGGACATTTTTGGGAAAGTAGAGCAGTTTTATCGTGACCATGATCTGGACTTCGGAAAGTTGCTCGGTCTACAACAGACGGCGCGCCAGCAATGTTAGGAGTGCGTTCTAGATTCAAGGCTAAATTGCTTGAGGTGGCTCCTCAGACTCCATGATACACTGCATGATTCACCGAGAACGCTCGCCTCTCGTACTTTGCCAGACCTTGCAGAGCGTGCTCTCAGAAGTCGTAAAAATGGTGAATCACATCAAATCGAGCGCCCTCACACTAGGTTAATCAGGCTATTCTGCCAGGAGATGGACGCTGACCATAAAATTTACTATTCTACACTCAAGTCAGATGGTTATGTCAAGGAAACCTTCTTCTGCGCGTTTACGAGCTCAAAGATGAACTGAAGGAGTTCCTACGCACACAAGGGAAAACGGCATGGGTAGCGTTGCTTGAGTCGGACTCTTGGGTGTCAGAACTGTGCTATCTCGTTGACATCTTTGAACGTCTCAATGTCCTCAACCGCTCCCTCCAAGGCAAACGCCAACCTCATGATTTTTCACGACAAAATGACGCGATTTCTGGTGACTCTAAAATTACTGGCAGACAAAGCAGCTGTTAGCGCTTCAGCCTTTTCCTCCGTCTGGTGGAGCATCTAAAGACCTGCCAGTACGTGATACTGAGCTCGACAGTCTTTCTGGGGAGATAGCACGTCACCTTCGGTCGCTCATTGAACAGTTCGAGCACTATTTCCCTGAGCTGGATGTGCAGTCCTTTTCTGTGGTTCGTGACCCTTTCACGGCTCCACTGGACTCGATTGCTGATGAAGATGATACAGCACAGGAAGAGCTTGTAACGCTCAGCAGGATTCAGGAGCGGCAGGCTCTTGCGGGACGAATTCGTTGTCCACATTCTGGTGCAAAATGCTGCCGTCGTACCGACCCTGTCACGGCGTGCATTAAGGTTCTCATGCCATATCCTTCATCAAACTTTTGTGAGCAGTCGTTCTCCACCATGGTGGTGATTAAAACAAAGAACGAACGCCGAGAAATGGAGCATGATATGATCCTGGCATTGTCATCTACTTCTCCACGAATAGAGAAGTTGGTTTCTGAAAAACAGGCTCATCCTTCTCACTGATATATCTAAATGTCATTCGGACTAAACTTCTGAAACATTCAACTGTACTATTTGGATACTGTCGGCTATTCTCCGTTTACTCGTCTATGAAAACATGACGATGGTGAATAAAGTAAACAGTAAATGTTCTTGTGTCATATGAAATCTTATCTTATATATTATGAATTGGGTTTTGAATCTTTTGGGTCGTGTGATGTAGAGAGGTTCTGAAATTGGGTCGCCACTAAAAAAAGTTTGAAAACCACTGCATAGGAGATCTGTGGAAGGGAGAGGGATGGGCGGGGAACATGGGGGATACAAGATGGACCACAGGGACTTTCAGGAAGGAAGCAGGGAATTTGAAGGTGGGTTTGGGGTGGTTTAACGGGGGTAAAAAGATCGAGGATTTGGATGGGGGATGATAAGAGATGGTGGTGAACAGCTGTTTTGAAGGCCTGAAGGGAAGAATGGGATTGAAAGAGTGAGGGAGTTTACTCAAAGGGGGAAAAAAGAGGAATGAAGAGTGAAGGTGAGCAGTGATTCGTGATTTTGGTAGTTTTACCAGAAGGGGGTTGTTGGCGGACCTTGAGCGCCTGCGGAAATGTGGTGGGGACAAATCGCAGAGAGAGCAGGGGGGGGGGCGAGGTTGGAGAGGAGAGGTAGAAGACAGAAAGACACACACAGCCTGCGGTGAGAGAGTAAGAGGCCCAAAGACTCAGCCTCATTGCGGGAGATCCAATGATCCGAAATGCCTTGGTTTCACAGCGTAAGCGAGAAAGGTGGGAGGCAGGAGTACCAGCCCAGAGGGGAGAGAAGTACTCCATCAGGCTGCGGAGAAAGCTTTGTAGTAGTCAGAGCTAGGTGGGCCGAGGAAGGACTTTGCACGACGGAGCTATTGCACGCGGAGGTTTCCAGGAAAGGTCATGGCAGATAGTGAGACCAGAAGCTTGAAAGAAAGGACTTCTTCCAGAGGTTGTTGAGAAAGTGGATGGGGGTTTTTTTCTAAATGGTCCTTTCAGAGAGACATAGTGAGAGTGTGAGATTTGTCCGGATTGAAAGACATGTTCCACGTGTTGGACCAGTTTGTAATTTTATCCAGATCTGCAGTGAGTGAAGAAGCTGCTGCTTGCCGGTCTGAGGGATGACCGATGGTACGGCAGAGGGTGGAGTCATCAGCAAAGAGATAAAGAGGATTTTCCAGAGTCGGAGAGATCATTGATGAAAACCAGAAAAAGAACAGGGCCAGAAAAAGAACAGGGGAAAAAAAACTATTGGATTACCACAATTAAATACATATTTGGAGACAAACATCACCCCCGCTTCGCTGATCGGAATACTAAAAGGGGGGGGCGGGGGAGGGAAGAGAGGGTGGAGAGAGTATGTGGTGTGGGGAGAGAGAGGGGATGCAGAAGGGAGGAGCAAGGAGGAAGGGGAGGAGCAAAATCTCACCACATGTCGCTATACATTCTTGGAGGAAAGGGGTGCGAGGAGCGGGCTGGGAGAGAGAGGAGGGGACCGAGGAATGGGGGAGGGGGAGCGATGTCTCAAAAATTGAGTGGAAATTTTTCAATGAGTCAATAAATTAAAATATTATCATAATATTTTTCAATTCTCTCTTTAACTTGTGGTTTTTAAACTTTAACTCTTTAACTTTAACTTGTATGTTAATTGTTATTTTAATTAATTTATTTTGCCTTCCTAGCTTCAGAGATTTGCCCACGGAGAACCCAGCCGCGGCTGTGGCAGCCTTCGTGGCTATCCCGCTGGTTAATTATTTTCGTTGCACTCAATGAAGTTACACTCTCGGCACATTCCTTAAACTTCTCTTCACTCAATATAATTCTCTTTACAGAAGAAAAAGTTAAGTTTTATGCTTTGGCAACTTGTAAATATGGAGAAGGAGGAAATCACAGCCTCACTTGCTTGAAATAAATACATAAATACACCGAGTTAGAAGAATCGATAATTTATTTAATTTTTCAGATTTCGACACTTAATTGGTGTCCACATGCTCCGATCCTCAAATCCTAAAAGACAGATTTCGATGATTTACTTTAATTTGTCTGTGAGAGTACATTGTGGTTCCAAGGCAAGACATTTTTGAGCAGGCTGAAACAAATGGCGGATTAAGACCACTGTGGGGGAGAGTGGGCTGACCAAGGATAAGCCTGTTTGTGTTTTTTCATGATGAGATGAGTTAATTATCTTCAAAAGGGGCGTTTGAATTTATGCAAACACCCAGTTTGCACTCATGCACTCCCTTGGAGTTCCCTTAGTATGCATGCAAAGTTTTGGGCTGCGAAGTTTCATGGTTTTGGAGTTATGGAGGAGGCGTGCACACACACACACACACACACACACACACACACACACACACACACACACACACACACACACACACACACACACACACACTCATTATATAGATGAGTTATCAGAGCTTACTACAGTAAATTTATGATATAGTAATTTTGATGATTTGGGATGCAGCGTATCGCTCCCTGAGAGATTCTTGGAATGTGCTGGGACCCCAGCTCATGATAGGACATACATGCATCTCGGTACATTTATCCATTCTGGCACAGCAGACAGACTTATTAATACCCGACTACTCACCCAAGCTTAAATTCTATCTGTACATTCACAGTATACATTTTTTGTTATCTCAAAAAAGATTGAGGCCAATGAAAGAGCAAAGTGATGGAGGGTGTTGCCTCATGTATTCGTCTGCACGTGCGTGCGTGATTTATGCTACAACTTCAACACGAGACTTAGACGCTGTAGCAAAAGAAAATGCATTTCTGTAGATATTTTCTCATTTCTAAAACATGTCTCCTGTAAAGGGTCATTTCCACATCAGTTACATTTTACTCGGTATTGCTTTGGTCACTCATTACATAGAAACAGATTCAAGGCTCCAAGCTGATGGGCCCCAAAGGGATTTTTATTTATTTATATACATAGTCGAGGCTCGTGGAAAAGGTAGAACACACAACGGATCAGGACACAACATGACAAAAGGAACAGCAGAAAGAGAGGGGGGAAACACCGACAGCGAGGATGAAGGAGAAGAATAGATGGAGACGGACAAACTCAGAGGTGTGGGTGATGATGCGGGCTAGGGGAGAACACAAGGGGTGGACAAGATGGATACAGAAACAGAAATGTGGGGGTGGGGGGGGGGGTTGAGGAGGGTAGAAAAGATAATGGTTTTGGAAGGGGGATAATCTGAGATGGTGGTGAAGAGCTTTCTTGAAGACTTGGATGGAAGAATGAGATTAAAGAGAATGTGGAATTGGATCCATAGGTGGGAAAACGAGGAACAAATGAGTGGAGGTGAGCAGTGATCCTGGATTTTAGGTAGTTTCAACCAAGAAAGGGGTTGATGGTAGACTGTGTGAGCCCTGAGGAAACCTGTGGGGAGGGGAGGGAGCACAGCATGGAAAGAGCAGAGGGTGCAAGACCAGAAAGGAGGTGATAGAAGACAGACAGACAAACCACCGACCTGTCTGCGATGGGAAAGTGATAGGCCCGTATAATTAACTTCACTGCGATAGATTCCAAAGATCTTGAAGGCCTTGGTTTCCAGGGTGTCAAGCTGAGGCTTTTCACACTTCCTCCGCATCAGTCTTTGGATAAGCTTGGTGTTGGCTTAACGGTTAGGTGTGCTGGTTTACGATCCTGGGGTCTTGAGTTCAAGCCTCTGTCATGCTGTTAAATAACACCATGTGGGCTGACTCAGTCTGTCATCCTTCCGAGGTTGGCAAAATGAGTCGCAGCTAGCTAGAAATGGGGGCAATGCATCAGCGGCACAGCTGCACCCACAGAAAATGATGCAGTCAAGCAGCCATGGGCTGCATATGAATAAATATATAAATCCTTGGATGGGTTTTGTGTTATTTTGACCGATGTAAGTGCATTGTTCTATACCAGTGCAGGAAGTGAGAGGTCGTGCATCACAATTAGTTAGTGAGAGCAAAATACTAATTGATGGTTATAGCAGGTGTGAAAAGCTTGATTTGAGTTAAAAAAAAAAAACAAGCTCAAATGAGCTAAGATCCTCGTCCTCTTAATGATGACATCATAAAAACGAATATGACGTCATTGTGATGTATCAGGTATGCGATAAATTATTATCTGTGCTAATGCCCGGCTTGATTCCCGCAGACAAAATTCAAACAGCTTGCCTAGTTTCAGAGATAATGGTATAGGCGATTTCCATTAGCGCGATATTATGACGTCAACTTTTTTTCTAGAAGAATTTCCAAAATCGGAGATGGTTACTGCCTGCGCGTGGGCTTTCTGATATACATGGCAAGTTTCACGAAGATCCGATGAAAACTCTGGTTGTGAACAAAAAATAGGAATGACGTCATAAAAATTGATATGACGTCATAGTGATGTATCATATGTGTGGTAATTCATCTCTGCTAATGCCCTGTTCGATTCCGCAAACAGAATTCAAAAGGCTTGCCTAGTTTCGGAGATAATTTTTTAGGCGATTTCCATTAGCGGAGATATTTTGACGTCATAACTTTTTTTTTCTAGGAGGAATTTTCAAAATCGGAGATGGTTAACTGTCTGCGCAGGGAATTTTTACATATAAACGCCAAGTTTCAGGAAGTTTCATGAAAACTGTAGGCTGTGAAACAAAAAAGTCCACAAGAACAACAACGTGAGTAAGACTTAGAGATCCTCCACGAGGATCTAAAAAATGTAATATTACTTTCATTAAAGAACCATAAGATTTAATTGTTCAATGTTCACCACCACATGCTGGCCCCACATTGTAAATCATACATTGCAAATATTTCTTTGGTGTATCCCTTTCCCAACATCGGTATCATGCAAATATGGAATGTATTGGGATCTGACCCTTAATTGCCAATTTCATGCCCAATTACTCTTAATAAAACAAACCCAACACAAAATATTGTGATTAATTGTGTTCCCGTGTGTTCAAGTCACATCGTACATGATTACATCACCTTTAGGGATAGAGCAGTGACACTGCTGGAACGTTTCCACATGGAACTTTATTGTTATCTGAAACAACTTTGTTCATTGAGCTTTTGAAAACGGAGTGACGTGTCATCTGATCCGAATGTGTTTCTTATCCTTGGTGTGCACCGTCTTGTCATATTCCCAAGCCTCTCCTACATGATTGTGTTTTGATGTGACTTTCCCGTATTATCTGTCTTAGGTTTTTTTGTTGTTTTTTTCAATATAAATTTGTTGTTTTTTGCAGTGGCAATATTCAAAATATCAAACTCTCCAAAACTATTCTGAGATTTACAAAATAAGGACCGACTTTACTCAAATGGGACCAAACTAGGTGAAGTAACGATGGTCGGAGTGTCCGCTCTGAGTCTGGGAGGTCGGTGATTCAAATCCTGGCGGAGTCGTACCAAAGAGTTTTAAAAATCTGGCACTTGCTGCTTCCTTGCTTTTGATGCTCAGCATTCAGAAGAATAGAGCACGATGCTTGGAAGGCAATGGCAAACCACCCAGTATAACCCTTGCTAAGAAACTGCTTATGGCAGTATCAACGCACTGTCACAGAGTACGGTGCAGGTTCTCCATTTTTAGATCCTCGTGGAGAATCTCTAAGTCTTACTCAGACTTGTAGACAGTAACCATCTCCGATTTTGAAAATTCCTCCTAGAAAAAAAGTTATGACGTCAAAATATCTCCGCTAATGGAAATCGCCGAAAAAATTATCTCCGAAACTAGGCAAGCTTTTTGAATTCTGTTTGCGGGAATCGAACAGGGCATCAGCAGAGATGAATCACCGCACATATGATACATCACTATGATGTCATATCAATTTTTATGACATTTTTTGTTTCACAACCCAGAGTTTTCATCGGATCTTCGTGAAACTTGCCATGTATATGCAGAAAGCCCACGCGCAGGCAGTAACCATCTCCGATTTTGGAAATTCTTCCTAGAAAAAAAGTTGACGTCATAATATCGCCGCTAATGGAAATCGCCTATACCATTATCTCCGAAACTAGGCAAGCTGTTTGAATTTTGTTTGCGGGAATCAAGCCGGGCATTAGCACAGATAATATTTATCGCAAACCTGATACATCACAATGACGTCATATTCGTTTTTATGACGTCATCATTAAGAGGACGAGGATCTTAGCTCATTTGAGCTTGTTAAGGTGATTATGTATAATTTTTTTTTATCGAAAGTGTAATTGTACAAAGCAAAAAATTGCCAAATTAAATCAATGCGATGATAAACATCATCCAATTAGTACAAACACATCATACATATTGCGCCTTTCTGTATCTGAAATCCCAAAATGATTGACAGCTCCTGCCGGTCATTTTTATCCAGCGAGTTTATCGAGCTGCCGATTTCATGGCATCAGTTATGGCAGTCCACAATACCGTACATTTATCCAAAATATCGTTCTCTTAGCAGCGCTCCTGTAAACAATTAAAACAATCTCAGCTTCAAGGTCGACACACCATTTGAACAACAACAATTTAGTCTTCTGAAGGCCAGATCCACAACAGCATCGATCTCATCACGACGTTAATAAATCAAAACTTCCATCGTGACTATGAGGCACAAAATGGTCAGCAATATGTCAGTTTCAAGTACCTGGCATGTATATATCGATTTGACACCCGGCGGGATTAAGATCAAAACCTGTCAACGTGCGGAGGAGCTCCTTGTGAGACAACGGCCATCCATATATGGTGACCAACTGTGTCTGCGGACATCCTCCTGCAGTTGGGTACCTCTTTCTTGGAGGTTGGTGGCAGGATTTGCACTCCAGCCACCGTAAAACACTTCATTCTGCAAAACACATAAAAAATGCAAATAAAACTGAAAAACTATTCCATGGGAGTACCTCCTGTGCAGCTGCCGATGTACGGGGAATCTGTGAGGTGGTAGAGTCATCACCTGTTGTCAAGTGATTCTCGTCCTGCTTACAGGGGAATTCACACATTGTGTTCCTCCAAGCCCATCCCTCGGTGTACTGCAGTTAAAGCGGAGGGTGGAGGACTCTTTACAGAGGAGTCCAAAGTGAAGGCCCACTGGGCCGATTACTTTGCGTGGCTGTACCAGACTGACCCACCAGCTGTTGAGTTGGATATCAGGGGTGTTACTATCCCTACAGCTGACCCTCCAATCAACTGTGGTCCACCATATTTTGTGGAAACACAGGCTGTGGTGAACCAGTTGAAATGGGGTAAAGCTCCAGGGATCTGTGGCATCCATGCTGAACTTCTCAAGGCTGGTAGAAATACTGTACTCGTGTCGTACCATGCAGGTCTGTGCTCTGCCTGGAACACAGGCATCATCCCAACTGACTGGAAGAGGGGCCTTGTTGTCTCTCTCTGGAAAGGGAACAGTGATCTCCAGGATTGCAAAAACTACCGAGGGGTGACGCTGTTCTCAGTGCCAGACAAAATCTTTGCTCGGATAATTCTTGATCGGGTTCGCCACCATTTGCTTGAGAACCAGCGCCGAGAGCAGTCAGGCTTTACACCAAAGAGATCAACGATTGCCCGTATTCTTGCTCTTCGGGTCCTTGCAGAACACAGAAGAGAGTTTCGGCAGGGGCTGCTTGCAGCCTGTGTTGATCTCTGCAAAGTATTCATTTCAGTGAATTGGGATGCCCTCTGGAGGATCCTTGGTCTTCGTGGGGTGCCTGATCGACCTGATGTCTGTACTACACTCTGGAACTGAGAGTGCTGTGAGATGTGGTGGTACCATCTCTGACTTACTTCCAGTTGTTACTGGAGTTCATCACAGGTGTGTACTGGCCCCCACACTTTTCAGCACTTGTATGGACTGGATCCTGGGGAGGATGTCGGAGAGCTCAAGCTGCGGTGCATCGTTTGGG
>CM068963.1:6617805-6620305 GCA_035128595.1 Eptatretus atami
ACTTTCAGGACCTTGCACAACAAGGAACTTTCGGGAAGGAAGGCAGGGAATTTGAAGGAAATGGGTTTGGGGTGGATTAACGGGGGAAGAAAAGATTGTGGTTTCGGATGGGGGAAGTTAAGGGTGGTAGGTGAACAGCTGTTTTGAAGACCTGGAGGGAAGAATGGGATTGAAGAGAGTGTTGGAGTTTATTCCAAAGTTGGGAAAAAAAGAGGAATGAAAGAGAGAAGGTGAGCAGTTGATTCGTGATTGGTAGTTTTACCAGAAGTGGGTTTGGCGGACCTTGAGCGCCATTGCGAAAATATGGGTGGGGGGGGGGGGGGACATATCGCAGACAGAGCGGGGGGGGGGCAAGACCAGAGAGGAGATGGTAGAAGACAGAAAGACCACCGACCTGCTTGCGGTGAGAGAGTGAGAGGCCCAAAGACTCAGCCTCACCACGGGAGATACCAATGATCCTAAATGCCATGGTTTCCACAGCGTGAAGCCGAGAAAGGTGGGAGGCAGGAACACCAGCCCAGAGGGGAGAGCAGTACTCCATCAGGCTGCGGACAAAAGCTTTGTATGTGGTCATGAGCTCAGGTGGGACGAGGAAGGACTTTGCACGATGGAGGATTCCCAGTCGTTGACTGGCTTTGGAGGCCAGGTTGGAAATGTGGCTTTCCCAGGAAAGATCATGGCAGATAATGAGACCCAGAAGCTTAATGAAAGAACTTCTTCAACAGGATTGTTGAGAAAGTAGATGGGGGGGGGTTCCAGATGGTCCTTTGGAGAGACATAAGTGAGAGTGTGAGATTTGTCAGGGTTGAAAGACATGTTCCACGTGTTGGACCAGTTTGTGATTTTTTATCCAGATCTGCAGAGAGTGAAGAAGCTGCTGCTTGCCGGTCTGAGGGATCTGTCAGTGATGAAACTTTTTCATTTTCTGTTTTTACCTTTTTCTTGCAATATATTAATTGTTTTTATTGAATTTTCCTTGCAGTACCCCTTTTACAAAAGCTTAACCCTTCTACTAAACAATCACTCTTGTTTTATTATCCTCTGTGTGTTGAGCCAAGAACTTGGTGATGAACACTCATTAGTACAGATACAAATTAAACACTCAAATAGAATGTGGACAATCAATGATTAAAATTAACATGTTAATGGGCAGGTAAAAAGAAGAGTGAAAATAATAACATCACAAATTATGAAAACAATAAAAAGGAAAATATAATTGGAAAACAAAACCGACAAAGGTCGAGGATCGTGGAATAGCGAGAACACAGAACAGAAAAGAAACAAAGTGGAAAGAGAGGAAACATCCAACAGCAGGGGAGAGGGATACCACTGAGTGACACCTGGAGGAAGAATGTGCGACGTGAAGAAACAAGGGAAGGGGGATGAGGACACAGGGGGTGAACGAGCTTAACACAATGTCATTGGAAATCAGGAAATAAACTTTCTTAACCTGGAAAGGAAGGGGTTGGCTTGGGGTGGGTAAATGACGGAATAAAATATCATGAGTATGGATGGGGCATGACCTGAGATGGTGGTGAACAGTTGTCTTGAAACCCTGGAGGGAAAAATGAGATTGAACAAATTGAGGAAGATGGTTCCACAGGTGAGAGAAAAGAGGAATGAATGAGCGGAGGTGAGCAGGTAGCCTGCATTTTGAGAGTTTCACCAGATGTGGGTTACTGGCAGGTCACGTGCAACTTACAGAAACCTGGGTTTCTGAGCAGTGAGCAGTGGGGGATAGAGCATGGATAGGACAGAGGGTGCAAGACCTTAAAGACCATTTCTCGTATAAGGAAAGCAAGGCAATGTTAACAAATGTTTTAGAATCACCCAACATCATCGTTCCCTGTCCAAAGTTTTGTAATAATAGAATGCCAGACATTGCAGAAACCTCAGCAATGATTTTTGCATTCTAAAACTGCAAATGTCATCCAGTAACTAGAGAAAAAGTATGACATTTATAAATAGTGCAATATTCTCACATCCAATGCAAGACTGACATTGAAAATAAATTAAGTGTCAAAGATCTGTCATCTCATTGTATTTTTTGTCAGTGTAGATGTCGGTGAAGGCAATATTTATGTCAACTGTCAATTCGCTGTTTACTCGTCAGCTCCTTTCCTGTAGCAACATACCAATGCTGTAAGAATGACCATCATTCCATTGGGCTGCCCTTCTGTGGGATGGCATCGATATCTAGCTGGCCAGCCAACTGTCTTTTGAATTATACTTTGTATTCATTGAAGCGAGGCTGGCTGAAGTGCCAATGGAGCACTTCTCTGAGAGTTGAGGAATGTAATGCTATCCTTATGTGTTGTTCCCAACCGTGTGCTTCCGGTTATTGTGGGGAACTTTCTACAAACGTCCAGGATTTGAGGTCAGTGAAGAGCCAGTGAGGTCAAAAATGTAGGCAACATCAAAGGTCTTTAATTCGCAAAGGTAGTGCAAGTTTCACAAAAGAAAATAAATATAATCCTTAAATTAATAAGATTTTTTAAAT
>CM068963.1:6625305-6635492 GCA_035128595.1 Eptatretus atami
CTTAAAGACATTGCGAGTTTTTTTTTTTCATGGCCACCAACTAATGTGAGCAGAAGGATCTCCAACATTCATCTGAGAGGCTGGCAGGATGGCCTAGAGGTATGCACATTTACCTCTGAACTGTCTAACCTGGGTTTGAATCTCGACCCAGCGAAAAACAATGATCCTGGTAATTCCCAGTGCAGGGCGAGGCATCAATGTGTATGCTGGCCCTCGGATGGACGTTAAACTGGGCATCCCATCTGCCAGCATTAGTTGGTGGGTGTTAAAGATCCCATGGTGTTCTTAGCAAAAAGTATTTGAGCTATCTCTGGCACTGTAAACAAATTCCAAATTCCTGCCCAAACCTACAGGGGGCACAGCATCGGTGACACAGCCACTCAATAATGATGCAAACCAGCAGCCATGTTTCACACACAAAATGAATGAATTAATCCATCTGGGGACAAGCACAATCTTTCATGTAACGTTGTGCCTGCAAATCACCAGACAGCTTTATAGCTGTGCTAAGAATTGAACCTGGACCAGAGAGCTCAGAGGCAAGTGCACTAACTCTGTACCATCCTAACAGACACAGCCTGTCAAGGTTAGACAAGCTTAATTATAAACAAACGTTCAGATGAAATTTGAATTACCCTCTGACATTATTGCTTCTGAATGCCCAATACTCAAATAGTTAATATCAAAGTGTCTGTTTTAAATGTGGAAGCTAACCGTACCACAAAAATGAAAAGCAATGTTTAAAGGTCTGACCTGAACATGATTTGGCACCAAAATGGGAAGTTTGATCCACAGTTTCATTGCCTGATGTCAACAATGTGTACATTGTGCAGAGTTTTGTGTGTTTAATATCAATAACATTAATTTCTTCTTGGTCAAATGCTGTGCATTTTTCCCTCTTCCTTCAGCACATTGTTATCCCACGCATGCGACGCCAATAGCGGGGTTAAGTGATTTGTTCACTTTATCTGTCTGTCTGTCTGTCTGTCCATCTACAAACATCAGTTTATGATCGAAGAACAACTTACTTTCAATTGAATGTTATATTTTGACCACGAGTCGGAAAACCAACCTGAAGTTTAACAATACTTTGGCTCTGAATTCTTCCCGATCAGGCATGCCCAGGAAGGAGTGGATAATACTTTTACTCTGTCTGCCTGTCTGGCAGTCAAAAAAAATTTGAAAATCATTCCAAATGGGAAACTTACTGTTTTTAAGGTCATAAAAGACACAAACAACAGACAAGAATAACTAATGTAACATGTTAGATAAGGTGGCGTAAAAGACGCTGCATCAACCACGGTAAACCTCCAAAATGTTTTTTCTACAACCTATAAAATCTCTATTTTGTTTCAATTCAACTATATACTTTAACACTGCAGAACACAAATCACCTTTTTGGCACTTTCAAAACCCTTCTGTTTGGCAGTGTTTGGACAAAGTATTACGGCATTTTACATCATCACGACTCATCAAATTATTAGCTGCTCGCAGACCTCGACCATGTCCTTGTTTCTCAAGACTGTGCAGGGTAAGGTGTTCTCATGAAACTCTCTGGTTCAATATGAGATTGGGGGGGGGGCTTATTGAAAAGGCAACAAAGTGACCGCGTGGAAGTGGGGCCACATTTTGATTCAACAAGCAAGGACATGAAAAAGGAGACAGGAGGATAAGGACCACAGTAACCTTAAATTAAGAGTTGAGTTTGGCAGGGTTAGAAAATTAGAAATTAGTTAATTAGAAAATTAATTAATTAGAAAATTAGTTAATTAGAAATTAATTAGAAATTAGAAATTAGTTAGAAAATATTGTGGGTGAGGAGGGAGGTCATGAGAGTTGGGAGTGCACCTCCAACTTGAAGCCCTGAAGGTAATGTTGGAAATGACTAGCTTTAGGAGGTTTCCCCAAATGGGAGAAAGGTGTACCAAAAGGAGTTGAGGTGTGCAGTCAGCCTGGACTTTATCTGAGGATATAACTATTGAGGTCTTAGAATGCATTAGCACAAGGATAGTTGTTTCTGCAGGACAGTTGTACAATTTTCAAGTGGCATCATGTTTGCGTTAAGTTGGTAGACATGATACAAACAATGACATTACCTGCAAATTAAAGTATTAAAAAAAAACAAATAATACTAAATTGTATTACATGCATAATATCAAAATAGCACAGCGTAAAAAAGTATGACGTGCATCCACAGGTATGTAATCTTAAACTTTGTAAAAATGTATAAAGTAAAGGTATGTAAAAGTGTAACTTCCAATAGAGCAAGCCATGTATTTTTGGAATAAATTGAACAGCTTCAAAAGGAAATAAGCAAAGGCATATGATAGCAACCAGACAATTTATTTGAAATATTTATTCCCTTTTGTGGAGTTGGCTCATGGGTAGACAATCTTGGCGTTGAGTCACCTTGGGAGAGATGCTTCTCTCTGTTGGCTGCATATTGCTCGCTGCAAGGCGTTCTCGGTGCTCGTTGTTCAGTTAATATCAGATTTTTGGATGACGAAGAGGGTGAGGAGAGCCATTTTATCTGAGGTCAGTCTCATGGAGATTTCTATAATTCCTCTAGTAAACTAGCATCAATGACAATTAGGAAGGGAAAACATTAAATAGCCTCACAAGGCATGAACATGATAGGGAAATAGTTTTGGTGTGTGCTTGAGTGCAAATTTAGCATTTTTTTGAGATTCAAATATAACAACTAGAACGGGACTCGGTAGAGCGCATACCTCCGCCAGGCTGAACAGTTTACGTTTTGTATCCCACTGATAGGCCGGATCAGGATCTGGACCTCAACCAAAGTCTAATCAGCTTGTTCTCGTCACATACCCAACTCATCCACCAAGTTTTGTCATAATCTGTCCACAACGTTTTTGAGATATCATACAATTTTCATTTTTGGCCCAATCTCTCAACGGTGAAGAATTGCTAAAAAAAATTATCATATCCGGAACTGTATCCGGATCTTCACCAAAATCAAATCAATTCTTCCTTGGCACACCAACATGTTTACCAAGTTTCATCCGAATCTGTCCATAACGTTTTGAGATATCCTGCTCACAGTCAGACAAACAAGGGTGAAAATATAACCTCTGTCCACCTTCAATGGTGGAGGTAAAGATGATTAGGCTGCAATTTGCATGTACACCTCATTAAATGTGGGGCCTCTGAACAAGATAGAGATACAATCTGGAAAATTTGTTGCTTTACAGCCGTTGGTACGTTTGATTAGAACAGCAATGTCTGCATGTCGAGACCATTCGTGGGGTTTACCTTCCTGTGAGACTGAAAATATTTTTTAGCAGGACATGTTTTGAAGGTAGATTTAGGTACTCTAAGGTAGTTTAAAGAAAATTTGTTGGCATATACGTACTTTGCAAAACAGTGGGGGAATTCTAGCAGAGGTCGTTGTTCAAAATGGCTGCCATGGGCACGCTGCATGACAGAGATTTTGACTTCTTACACATACAGACTCAATCAAGGTATCTCTACTTGGATTTTTCAGCACGCCGATCTCATTTTACTATGCTATAAGGCTCTATTACTCTTGGAAATACAAAAATGCAACTTGCATTGAAATATATAACCAGACTCGGTGGTGTAATTTTGAGAGTGTTTAGTCAGGATCAAGAAGGTCGGTGGTTCAAACCCTGGTTGAGGCGTACCAAAGACTTCAAAAATTGTGCTTGCTGCTTCACTGCTTGACATTCAGCATTTGAAAGGATAGAGCACGGCCACCCAATGCTGGGAAGGCAATGGCAAAACACCCAGTTAACCCTTGCCGAGAAACTGCTTCGGCAGCACCAACGCTCTGTAAAGAGTATGGTCCATCATCATTGGCATGTATTCATGCTTGTTGGTCCATTAATCAATCTTGCGTCGCACCAATACAACATCACGTTTGAAGAGGCACATTCAATAATATCTCCTACTTCATTGGTCATTATGCATACAATTACTTAACAGTGAGTGATTCCAGCATTGCCCGGAATATAGCATAATAGAAATAGCTAATCAAGAAAGCAAATGCGAAAAAAACTAATAGAATTAACAAATTGTAAAAGTCATGGTTCAGATGGAATACACAATTTTTTGGCAAAAATAATGAGACATTCACCACAAGCACTACACTCAAGCATTCGATGAACTCATCGAAGGAGAAAAGGTGATGGATGGACGAATGGCTCACTGAACACAACACCTTCGGAATCCCAAAACCTGAAGAAACACAATCCAGACCGATAGCATGCCTGCCAATGTAAAGCTCCGAACAGAAATAATTCCAGAAGAGATGGATCACTATTTCGCAGAATAAAAATGCCTTCAAGGCAGAAGAAAAAGGATGCAGGAGAAATTCCAATGGAGCAGTTGACCACTCTCGCTCAACCAGGCCATCCTCGAAAACGGTTTGAAAACTAAAGGTCGCGAGACATAAAACTATCAACAGCTTGGATTGGCTAAAGGACGGTATTTCATCGTGTCACACACTCATGGATACTATCCATGGATAAAATCGACCCCTACATAATATTCCAGATGAAAGATGCAATGTGACGATGCAGAACAATCTTCATACTCTTATCAATCAGAAGGAATAAGTCAAATAGCAGATGCTAATGCACATTGAGGTGTCTTCCAAGTAGAAGGTCTATCCTCATTGTGTTCTGCTTAATTTTCAATTCCTTAAGCAAGATGATCAATGACTGAGGATATGGATATATAGGAACAAATGAGTGGAGTTGAGTCATAATCCTAGATTTAGGTAGTTTCATCGGAAGGAGGTTGATTGAAGACTGTGTGTTCTGCAGAAACTTAGGGGGGGGGTGGGGGGCACAAAGCACAGAAAGAGCAGAGTGTGCAAGACCAGAAAGGAGATGGTGGAAGACAGAGAGACCACCAACCTGTCTATGATGGTGAAGTGATAGGCCCAGAGACTCAGCTTCATCACTGGAGATTCCAATAATCTTGAAGGCCTTGGTTTCCATGGCATCAAGCTGAGCAAGGTGTGAGGCAGGGGAGTCATCCCAGAGGGGAGAGCAGTATTCCATTAAGCTGCAGATGAAAGCCTTGTAGGTGGATAGGAGTTCAAGTGTGTCAAGGAAGGACTTTGTACGACGGAGGATGCCCAGTCGGTGGATGAAATGTAGAGAGAGAGAGAGAGAGAGAGAGAGAGAGAGAGAGAGAGAGAGAGAGAGAGAGAGATTTGTCAGGATTTAAAGGTATATTCCAAGTGATTGACCAGCTTTTGATTTTGTCAAGGTTTGAAGAGAGGGATTTATGACATGCTGCAGTCGATGGCAGTCTATGAGAGTGAAAGAGAGGGATCTATGACAGTGAAAATACAGACCATGTAACAGTGAAATTATAAAGGAATGAAAAGGGAGACGACGACATGAACTAAACTCTCGGTCACTGGCATCATGAATTGGACTGATTACAGGATGATTGATCTAAACATACGGATGAAGAGAAAGCTCTCCATCCATTCTAATTAAATGAACCCTTTACCCCTCAAGTCATTATTGTAACAGTATTTTAGACCTTTATTTATTTAAGTAAATAACGTTTGTGTGCATCACGTTCGTATAAATCTTTGAACACCACTCATAGCACTATTCCCAACATTCTGTGCCCTGAAATTCCCATCGATTGCTCAACGGAGCAAAATAAAACTGTAATGTACTTCTGATCTGCTCGAGTCCAGCGAGCAGGATGGAACTCAGAATGAGCTCTGTGGACAATACTCCGGAGAATGACTTTGAAACGGTTTGTGTGATCATAACAACTGCAATGTTACCCAAACCCTTTGGATGATTAGCTGCAGCGAGGACAAGTATTGTTCATGACATTGTTAGAAACACGGAAACAATATAAATGCACAAATTCAGTTATTCATCCGTTTCAAAGTTGCTGGAATGCAAATATTCCAGCAATCCAATTTTAAAAGGAGGATAAAAACGATTATATTCATTACATGACTAATTTGCAGCAAACATATCGCACACAGATTACGCATTTGTTTGACTCGTCTTCAGTGCACACACAAACATTGAAACGATAATGTCGAAACAATATATTTGCTGTAACATCAAAAATCCCCCCCAAAAAGTACAAGTAATTTACCCTTTCATAAAAATGGTTATATCTATTGTTTATAAAGGAAGCAATGAATTTTCATCGACCATTTGAATTAATCTCAGATAATAATAATAAAAAATAATAATAATAATTAGAGGCTTTGCAGCTCAGGGACATATTATGACCAGTGAAGAAGTCCGTTTCTCAGAAATCGATGGATAATGGAGGTAAAGTGTGTTGTACGTTTCATCCACTCCTCCGAGAGGATTTGATCCAGGAAGCTGAAACTTTCAGGAATTAATGAGGACACCCTGAAGTTGTGCCTGTGCAAGTTTCATTTGATTCTATCAAGTTTTGAAATAAAAAAAATTTTGGCCCATCTTGGTATTCTCTTCCCTTGGAGGGAGGGAGAGGTGGGGAGGGGGGTAGAGGTCACAAATTTTCCAAAAGTCCGATAAGGAGGCCTAATTCGGGAAAATGACAGAAAATAAACGTTGCAGGAAATGGTCGATTTTGTGGAGGCGGATGTATTCAGACCTTTTACGAAGAAAAACGAAGGAAAACTTATTTGGGAAATATATTGTTTGCAACAAAAAATTATATTGCAATTTAAACAAGTGCGTCGAAATGCCAAGAAAAAGAAAGAAAGAAAAAAAAAAGCCAAAAGCAGACAACAACAAAAAGACTGCCTTCCGTTCATCAAGAATGCAAGGCAGGTGTCAACAAGAATCAGCCGAGCAGTGTGAGGAATGGTAAAATACACTTCACCAGGGAAATATTCCACCCGCAGGGCAGGTATTTGCTGGTAAAACTAATCATGGATGGGTCGCCACACCGATGCAGGACCCTCGAGTGGATGTGGCAGTAATTTGTAATTTATTGAGGGTGCCGGTGATAACTTACCTGCTCTTTGCCATCGACGCCGTGGGATCTTTAACGGTCACCAACGACTACTGCTGGCAGACGGGTCATCCGGCTTAACGTACATCGGACGAACGGTGCACACGTTGATGCATCACTCTGCATATGAAGCACCAAAATGACAGTTCAAAGCTGGATCGGGATTCAAACCCAGGTTACATAGCTCAGAGATGAGTGTGTATACTTCCAGGCTATCCTGCCCACCCCGATTAATAGTAAAGCGTCGTATGATTGTATTTCGTTCGCTTGCATTTTAAAGTATTGTG
This sequence comes from Eptatretus atami, assembly GCA_035128595.1. Lineage (NCBI taxonomy): Eukaryota > Metazoa > Chordata > Myxini > Myxiniformes > Myxinidae > Eptatretus > Eptatretus atami. The sequence continues at coordinate 6,632,571 of CM068963.1, forward strand.
CCACGTAACCCATGTTTATCGAAGGACTTTCCAGAAACCTTTCGTGGCATTTAAAGCATTATTGATCATTCAGAAACTGTCAGTAACGAATTTGCACTTAATCAATTCATCAAGGAAATTTATTGCAACTTCCCAGTATTAAGGAGCTCTGCAGTAACTCCATTCATCAGGATTGCCAATTTTATTGTAACGTCCAATGAAACACTTTGGAACAACTTCTGCAAAACAGCACACAGACTATTGCTTTCCCATAAATAACTTCCTTGGATTTTCAATGATTTGCTTTTTGTCATGTTTTTCAGACAAGTCAGTGAAGTTGATTGTACAGGACGGCCACGAAGTGGGGATCGGTTGCCTCGACGTTTATACATCTGTATGAACACATTGTGGAGCTTGCACATTTCACAACGTCTCCATGTACTTCGGGACATATGTTGAAGCTTTGTCGGTATGATATCCCTCATATCTCAAGTCACAGCATCCTTTACTTGAGTTTCTGTATTGCTGCACATACCATACTTCATTGATATACTGATCCCCCAACTTTATGACCAGCCTGTGTATATACAGCGCCTTCAGAAAGTATTCACACTTCTTGACCTTTGTCACATTTTGTTGTGTTTCAGCCTGAAGTTAAAATGGATTGAATTTTGATTTTTGTCACTGATCTACACAAAATACCCCATAATGACAAAGTTTCTACTAATTTTTACTAATTTATTGAAGATGAAACACAGAAATATCTGCTTTTGTATTCCCCCCCCCCCTCCCCGAGTCAATACATTGTCGAAGCACTTTTGGCAGCGATTACAGCTTCGAGTCCTCTTGGGTATGTCTGTATCAGCTTCGCACGTCTGGGTTTGGGGATTTTCTCCCATACTTCCTTGCAGATTTGTTCAAGCTCTGGCAAGTTGGATGGGGAGTGTCGGTGAACAGCAATCTTGAAGTCTTTCCACAGATTCTCAATGGGATTCAAGTCTGGGCTTTGGCTGGGCCACTCAAGACTTTCACATTCTTGATCTGAAGCCATTCCAGTGTCACTTTGGCTGTATGCTTGGGGTCATTTCTGTTGGAATGTTTAAATCTTCCACAGTCTCAGGTCTTTTGCACTCTGAAGCAGGTTCTCCTCAAGGATTTTCCTGTATTTGGCTCCATTAATTGTTCCCTCTATCCCTGCAAGTCTCCCATTCCCTGCCACTGAAAAGCAACCCCCATGGCATGATTTGCCACCACCATGCTTCACGGTAGGGATGGTGTTAGATTTGCGTATTGAGCTCGTGCTCAGTTTCCACCATACGTAGCACTTTTTATTCAGGCCAAAGGGTTCAATTTTCATCTCATCAGACCACAGAATATTTTGCCTCATGCTCTCAGAGTCTTTCACGTGCCTTTTTCACCCTCCAGACATGCTGTCATGTGCGTTTTTCTCAGGAGTGGCTTCCGTCTGGCCACTCTCCCTTAAAGCCTAGATTTGTGAAGCGTTGCAAACTGTTTTCCTTCCAGAAGGTTCTCCCATTTCAGCCAAGGAACTCTGTAGTCCAGTCAGAGTGGTCATTGGGTTCTTGGTCACCTCCCTGACCAAGGTCCTTCTTGCCCGGTTGCTCAGTTTGGTCAGATGGCCAACTCTAAGAAGAGTCTCGTTAGTTGCATATTATTTTGATTTCCCAATGATGGAGCTCACTGTGCTCTTGGGAACTTTCAACACTCTCGTAATTGTTTGGTACCCTTCCCCAGATCTATGCCTTCTCATAATTCTATCTCTGAGTTCTATGGACAGTTCCTTGGACTTCATGGTAGAGTTTCTGCTCTGACATGCAGTCAACTGTGGGACCTTATATAGAAAGGTGTGTTTCATTCGAAATCGTGTCCAATCAATTGAATTATCCACAGGTGGACTCCATTCAAGTTGTGGAGACATATCAAGGATGATCAAAGGAAATTGGATGCACCTGAGCTCAATTTGGAGTGTCTGAGCAAAGTGGTTGAATACTCATTGACTCGAGACATTTCAGCTTTTCATTTTTAATTGATTTGAAAAAATTCTAAAAAAGAAATTCCACTTTGACATTGTGGGTTAATTTGTGTACATCAGCAACAAAAAAAATCTCAATTTAATCCATGTGAATACTTTCTGAAGGTACTGTAATGTATGTGTGTGTGTGTGTGTGTGTGTGTGTGTGTGTGGTGTGTGGTGTGTGTGTGTGTGTGTGTGTGTGTGTGTATATATATATATATATATGTATATGTATATATATATAAATATACTAAAACACACACACCACACAGCACTATACATATACAGTGCCTATAGAAAGTCCACAACCCCTCTCACAATTTTCACCTTTTGTTGCCTTATATCCTGGAATTAAATTTCATTAAATCAGACTTTTTCCATCTTTATTTACACATCATAACCCACAACTTCCAAGTGAAAACCAAATTCTACAAATTTCAGAAAATTCATTAAAAATTTATAACTGGACTATCTTGATGAGATAAGTGTCCTCCCCACTGAGTTAATGCTTGGTGGAAGCACCTTTGACAACAGTTACAGCTGTGAGTCTGTTGGGAGAAGTCTCTACTAACTTTGCACACCTTGATTGGGCAATATTCACCCATTCTTCTGCACAAAACTGTTCAAGCTCAGTCAAGTTGTGTGGGGTGTGTTGATGGAAAGCAATCTTCAAGTCATGCCACAGATTTTCGATTGGATGTAGGTCTGGACTCTGACTGGGACACTCAAGGACATTTATCTTTTTGTTTCTTCGCCACTCCAGTGTAGCTTTGGCTGAGTGCTTCGGGTCATTGTCATGCTGAAAGGTGAACTGCAGTCCCAATTGCAGCTTTCTTGAAGAGGGCAGCAGGTTTTCCTCTCGGATTTTTCTGTATTTTTCTCCATCCATTTTCCCTTCTATCCTGACA
>CM068963.1:6642207-6679877 GCA_035128595.1 Eptatretus atami
AGACTGGAAGCACCAAGGACCTGAAGACTCAGACTTTCGTCCTGCAAAGGTGCCAACAGTGCCATACCCTGTGACAAGTAAATCTATGACTCACCAGGCCAGAACCAGACGTTTGTTGACCTCTGGTTTACAACATGCAGAGTCATAAATATCACGACCAAGGTAAGTGATGTCTCTGTGACCTCATCATCCTCACAGAAACCAGTACAGATAAGATAGCAGCATCCAAGATGTCAGATAAGATAGCAAAAAAACCACCCTGTATCTTAGTTTTGACCCAGAAAACCCATTACCCCAGTGGCGCAGATTCTTCATTCAGCACCTCGAGGGCACCCAAAAGGATATCCAGAGTCTCCGCAAAGATGACTGCATCGTCTGCCAAATCAAGGTCAGAGATCTTGACATTCGCAAACGATGCACCACAGCTTGATCTCTCCGACATCCTCCTCAGAATCCAGTCCATACCAGCACTGAAAAGTATGGTGGCCAGTATACACCCCTGACAAACTCCAATAACAACTGGAAATAAGTCAAGGATGGCACCACATCTCACAGCACTCTCAATACCAGAGTATAATTTGGACATCAGATTGTTCAGTTTTGGTGGCACCCCACGAAGACCGAGAATCCTGCAAAGGGCATCCCAATTCACTGAATCAAACGTTTCGCAGAGATTAACATATGCTCGAAGCAGCCCCTGCCGAAACTCTCATCTGCGTTCGGTGAGGACATTAAGGACAAGGATACGGTCAATTGTTGACCTCTTTGGCATAAAGCCTGACTGCTCTAAGAGCTGGTGCTCAAGCAGATGGTAGCAAATCTCATCAAGAATGATCTGAGCAAAGACCTTGCCCGGCAATGAGAGCAGCGTCACCCCTTGGTAGTTGCTGCAGTCCTGGCGATCACCCTTCCCTTTCCAGAGAGGGACAGCAAGGCCCCTCTCCCAGTCAGTTGGGATGATACCTGTGTTCCAAATGGAGTTCAGCATTTGCACCACCCTTGAGAAGTTCAGCATGGATGCCACAGATCCCAGGAGCTTTAGCCCATTTCAACCAGTTCACAACAGCCTGTGTTTCCATTAACAAAGGTGGATCACAATTGATTGGAGGGTCAGCAATAGGAAAAGTAACACCCCTGACATCCAACTCAAGAGCTGATGGGTTCAGCCTGGGACAGCCGCTTAAAGTAACCGACCCAGCTTGCCTTCACTTCAGACTCCTCTGTCAGGAACCCATACCCTCCGCTCTAACTGCCGTACACCGAGGGACGGGCTTGGAGGAACGCAATACATGAATTCTCCTGTAAGCAGGATGAGGATCACTTGACCACAGGTGTTGCTCGACCTCCTCACAGATTCCTCACACATAGGCCTCTTTGTCCACTCTCAGCCCACGTACAGTTTTGCGCCTCAACCCCTGAACAGCTCAGTTTTGCTATTAAGCCTGGCCCTGCGACTTTGGTAAATGCTATCCAGTGCCCCTTTAGAGGCAAAATTCTTCTTCGCTCTCCAGTGAGTTCCAAGACATCCACCTGCAACATCAAGGATGGTAATCTTGAAGGCACTCCACAACTCTTCAGCATTCCTCAAAGCACGCAGACCCCCCAAATCCCCACTCAGCCTGTTCGCAAACACCTCAGCTGCCCTCTCATCCTTGAGCTTGCCAACATCCAGCCGAGGCTGGGATGGTACCATTCTTCTGGACTTACGCTGCAACTTCAAAGTTGCTACAACAAGCCTGTGGTCAGTATTGAGGAACAGAGCACTCCATGAGATGCTGCAGTTCTGGATCATCCTCCAGTGACGATCAACGAGCACTTGGTCAATCTCCTTTTCCGCGTCACCAGCGATGGAATACCAAGTCCAGCGATGAGCCTTTGGGTGTTGAAACCATGAACCAGCCACCCCTAAGTCCAAGACTTCTTGCAAAGTCAAGGAACATATGGTCATTCTGGTTCACAGTTACAGACCCATGAGAACCAACGCATTTCTCATAACCATCCCCATCAGTGCCGTCGATACATTGAAATCCACCAAGATGAGAAGAGTATTTTGCCTGGAGCACTGATTAACCACAGACTCCAGTGCAGCATAGAATGCATCCTTCACGGTGAGATCACTCACCTCAGTCAGAGCATATACAGTGACCAGTGAAACGATGCCCAAGGAGTGATGAATCCTGCATCTCATAATACGCTCATTCACCGGTGTTACCTCAATTATCATTGGAGTCAGCTGATTGGACACAGCTACAGATGTCACTTGACTCCACCCACCATAGCACCCAGACAAAATGATATGGCTGTCATCTTGGTTTTCTGATGGGGCCCCAAGACATCAGGCCTGTAGGCCTCTGCTGATTATATACTGTCTGGGTTTGTTGCATCAGATTTCCATGGCTTTGTTTGGATTGAGTGTTACTCACAATGAAGGTCCCTGAACAATATAATCATCTGTCAAATAAAAATTATTAGTCAGATTTCATGAAGCCTGTATGTCTCACAAAAAAAAAAAGTTTCGTAATTTTTGAACAGCCCCACATTGGGGTGAAACAATCTGTGACCATGTGACGAATCATCGTGTTCTGATATAACTGTGACAAATCAACTCTTTCAAGAGTGCTTTAAATGCATGTTTCCCAATCGGCTCGTAACCAGATTTTTAAAAGCCATGCACTCGCACTTAACAGCGAAGTCCCATTCCTCGAATGACCACGTTACAGTTTTTTCTGAACAAAAGGTGTATTATAACAGAGAAGAGAGAGAGAGAGAGAGAGAGAGAGAGAGAGAGAGAGAGAGATGACATGGGAGAAGGACGGACACACACACACCGGAGGTAACAGATATATCGGTGAATCCCCTGTTTGGAATCACTATGAACATTAATTTTATTCATTCACCTGGGAACACGGGGCAGACACGGCACACAGTTAATGAGACAGATTAGGGAATGTAATGTGAGCCGTGGGTGATTTTTTGGAATTTCATTCTCAGACCCAGCTTTCACCACATAGACACATGAGACATGAGCAAGGATGAGGGAGTTGAGTGGACAAGAGGGAGTGAAAATATATATATATTTTGTGTCACAGGTTGTAACCAAGCGCGGTCATTCTTGTTCATTCAAAAAAAAAAAAAAAAGTGAAAATTTATACTGCGGTGATAGAATTGCTTGAGCCATGGTGCATTCAAGAAGTAAGAGGACAATGGGAGTATTCATTAACATCTTAGAGCCCGATAAGACCATTGTATCACTCATCTTTATCAACAACTACATCACACACACAATTACTCACGATTCCTCGCTCTTCCATGAGCCTCGATATTGAAAAGGACAAATCTGGAAACTGCTGAGTGACAAGATGTAATGCTATTTCCCACTGGGACCCTGAAACCAAATTGGAATCCATGCGTTGGGGGCTCAAGGGATCACCATCCCTCAAGAATGTTGCACCCAACCTTCAGCAGGTAAGATAATGACCTCAGTTTTCTAGGTTGCTAAGGGAATCCTGCTGATTGATTGTATGTTTTAAAAACTAAAATAATATCGGAATATGATGCCATCAAGGACAAATTTCGAGGGATGTTGAGCAAGATGGGCTCCTTCAAGACAACATGCCAGTGCATGGGCCCTGTTGCGCAAGCAGCCATTCAGCTGGACCACCCCTACGTAATCTGGACCTCACCTCTATTATCGTCTATTTTGACAGTTGAAGTTCCACCTGCATAGCTGCCGATACGCTGACGAGTACCTGATTGAAGCATTTCAGAGGTGGCTGAAGCGGCAATCTGAAAACTTCCATTTTACTGCCATAGACAGCTTGTGTTGCTGCACTATTTGCTGCAAAAAAAAAAGAGAATTATAACTTCAGTAAAAATAAGACAGACAATGAGAAAATGTGTTTGCCAGTTTATAAATCATGAAAAGGAAATTGCAGGAAGAGGCGAAACATGGCATTGCAATGGAACACTCTCTGACAGGCTGTCAAATGAATGTCATGAAAGAGCCAATGAGGCTCAACCGAACTGCTCTTTTTCAAGCACAAAATCTCTTCTGAGCTGCTTATCATAAAACCACACTTTAAACTTTTGTTATCATTTTAGCTTTTGATTGGTAAGAATATTGTGATGACGGCCTAAGCCACCAGCTCGTTGTGGCCCAGTCACAATAACAGATGAGCAAGGCCTCACTTGACACAAAATGTATGAAATGCGTTTTTAACTCAACTGGGATGAGCATCTGTGAAAGGGATGTGGAAATTAACGAACCCCCTTCACCCCCACAAATCAAAAAACCAAGAGGAAAACAACAAAAATATCAAGAGGCTTCACAAATTACATTGACACCTTGAGCAGGCTAAAAGTTGGAAATATGCACGTGGTTTGTGGTTCAAGTTATTGCATGCACAAACAATTGAGAGTAAATTATTCCATCGAAGCACGTTTAATTCAATTGAGTTAAGAGTGCAGATTCACCCAGAGCAAAATATACAGTGGAAATTCAAACGAGGTTTCCAAGACTACAGTTATCTTTCAACAAAAATGAAGCACAATCAAAGGGGGAAATGAGGAGAGAGAGGAGAGAAGAGAGAGACAGAGAGACAGAGAGACAGAGAGACAGAGAGACAGAGAGACAGAGAGAGACAGAGAGAGAGAGAGAGAGAGAGACAGAGAGACAGAGAGACAGAGAGACAGACAGAGACAGAGACAGAGACAGAGATTCAACTTTGTCTCATCTGGGTTCAAGAACAATGGCGAATCTGACAGAGAGCATGGTTTAGTTTCACAGTTCCTTCTGCATGATATGGAAACTGTGGGTTGAAAAGAATGCGAAAACTCTTTCATGATTAAGAGCGAGTTCACAGGGGCAAGGGTATCTCCTGTAGCCCTTCTTCCATCGAGTTGTTCCCATGTGCACACAAGCACCATGACCCATGCAGCAAGGAAGCTATTTGAAAATGACAATGAATCCAGAATCCATGCAGCCCACACTCTTTCGAGCAACAACCTACCTGTACCAGTGTCATGCAGGCAACACACACCAATGTTTCACAACCATCACCATTGCCAACCACTCAGTCAACCAAATCTCCCCATTACCTTCCAAAATATGTGATGCACCTGAAGGTAACAGAAATTTGTTCAGGTTGATAGCGATAACTCACCTCTTTTCCGAAGGCACCGTGAGATATTTCATGTCCAACAATAACGAGTGCAGACAGATGGGTCCTCCGACGTAACATCCTTCCAATGGGCAAGACACAGATCGATGTCTCACCCTGTCTGTGAAACATCAGAGTTTATAGGTAGGTCAGGATTAAAAACTCAGGTCAAACAACTCAAAAAGCTATCCTGCCGCCCATACATACAAACATACATACATACATACATACATACCCAGTATCAGTCATCCTGAAAGGTTTTAGAAGTCCTTACTGGTAACCCTGGAGCCAATGGCAAAATATTCATTCAAAAAGTGTTTCTGGCCAGGATGTCAGACTGATCCAAAAAACAAAATCTGACAACTACTGCAGCAGCTCACAATACCTGTAACAAACCATATAGATGCTGTATATAAAAAAGATAGTACATTAACACAGGCATATGCCAACAATTGAAATACATATCTCCCCTTATGGTCAGTGGACCATGCCGACTGAACGAGGAGAGAACAGAGGGGAAATGATCATAAAAGTAGAACAAAGTCCAGTTTCAAAAACAACATGACAAGATAAGTAAGAAACTAAATAACAAACCAAAGAGGGAATTCTGTCGATCACAGAAAACACTGAAAAACGAGTTTCGAACGAGCCAGCCATCATCAGCCTGGAGTGGGTTCCCCCCTGCAATATTCCTGACCAACACAGGGTGCTTGCCGTGCATTTACTGTACGTAGTTTACGTGGTTTCTTTGCACAGTTAACAAGGTTTCTGAAATGTTACTCAGGGACTATGGTGTCAGGTGCTGTGGGACAGCTTGATTGGGAGGGAGAGGTGGGATTAGGGGTTATGGGTGTGGGGTTTGGGGGGTAGGGATGCATTGGGAGAGACAGTGAGATGCACGCCACATTGATTACAGCTAGTGCACCAGAAATGCCTCCATGAGTTCATTCCCGTCATAGTGTTGGGCCTCAGGAGGGGGTGGGGGGCACCAACATTGCTGCAAATGTTTTTTAAACTCTCATGCTGAAAGCATGTGGAGCGATACAGCAGTTCCACTACGAAGTACTGTAAGTTTGGTAGTCGACTGTTCAGTGTTTTCAGAGACTGTGACGAGACCACAAGTTGCATTTAAACTTGAAATTCTTCTTTCCCCATCTGCATTTCAGAAAGCTCACTCTACACGCATATGTATCCAGGATGTCATCTGTAACCTTTGCTTGCAGTGAATGTTGCTTGAATGACATCTTGACGTTGTTGTTACATCACTCTCGACAGCGAGGGGAACTCGGCCAAAGGCGTCAAGTGGTGTTTCGAAAGGGTGACAAAAAAATAAAAACAATATGGTGGCCTTGCAGAGTGATACAACACTGGCAGGATGGTCCAGAGATATGCACAGTTGCTTATAAGTTGTCTAGCCTGGGTTAGAATCCTGACCCAGCTATAAACTGGCATCCTCGTGTTTCACGGGCAGGGCGATTCATCAACGTGTGCGCCGTCCCTCAGATGGACATTAAGCTGCGCGTCCCATCTGACGGCATTAGTTGGTGGGCGACCGGACGTTAAAGATCGCACGGTGTCCTTCACGAAGAGCAGGCGAGCTATCAGCGGCACTGCGGCACCCTCAGCCAACGATACCACCTTGCGGCCTTGTGCTGCACATCAAAGAAGAAGGATTGAGTGAGATATAAAAAAAACGTTTTAGTAGATTTGAAGTTGCTTTGTTTTTTGTTGCAAATGTCCACCCAATGAAATTGCTGGCTTTTTCAATTGCCTGATGATTAAAGTGCCTGCAGTGTTAAGGGGAAGCATGGAGCAGCGCAGTGATGATTTTTCATGAAGATTTCTGTTACATCCTGCTCTCAGATTGTGCTAACAACAAACAGGAGAATGATTTTCTCTCCTTCGAGGAAAGCTTGGAAATCTTCCCGTTTCTCGACAATGTGTCACTTCATTAAGGACAAATTACCGACCACAGTCAAAATCTGATGAGATAATTTGTCAGCAACTTCCAAGTCACAGAAGTTCAAAGTTGATACGAATTCGAACATTTTAAGGTAAACCAAGTTCGAGCGAGGTGTCGTGGATCGATACGTTGACTCGATGATGGAGGCGAGGAATTAGTGACGGATCATTTATTTTCAGAGGCAATTCATTTGAATATGACAGCACGATGATTGCTTGGGAAGAAAACCATTTATCCGTCAAATAAATAAGTTACATAGGCAGCAGATCGTGACACACAAGTTGTGGAAATGCCAACAACAGTTTTGATTTCAATGCATTATTTATCAGGAACTACGTGCTCTTCCGATTTCAAAGAAATAACGAATGTTGGGGAAATAGGGACTTCCTATTTTAGTGAATGGATGTTCAGCAGTTAATGCCCATGACCCAGGGTACACAAAAACCTCACGACTAGCAGGGCAAGGGAGGGGAGATGGGGGGGGAGGATGAGGGATGTGGGCATGGGAAGAGAAGACGGGGGATTGGGAGGAGGGGACTGGGGATGAGGGGGGGAGGAGGATACCTCTTTTGATCACTCAACATCAAATCAAAAATACGGCCTCGATTGACTTTTACAGTCTTGTTGATTAACTAGCAAATATAATTTGTCGCTTCGCTGACGGGCATATTAAGGGGGGGGGAGGGAGAGGAGAGAGGGAGAGAGGAGAGATGGAAGATGGAAGGGGGGGAGAGTAAGAAGGGGAGGTGGAGAGGGAGAGGGGTCGCAGAGAAGGAGAGGGATCAAAGAGAACGAGAGGGGTGGGAGAGAGAGAGGGATAGGGGTGGGACGGAGAGGGGTGAGTGCGGAGAGGGAGGGAGGGGTAGGGAATCCGGCAGATGTGACTTCCAGTTTAACATCCATCCGAGGGACGGCACACACATTGATGAATCACCCTGCCTGTGAAACACGGGGATGACAGTTTATAGCTGGGTTGGGATTTGAACCCAGGTGAGACAGCTTAGAGCGAGCGTGCGTACCTCTCGGCTATCCTGCCATGGTCTCGTGATTCATTGCTTTATAAAAACTGTATTGATCCAAGCAGCAGTTACGACTGTTAAAAAAAACAAAAAACATTCATTTGTCTAATTCGCACATTCTTTAACACCCCCTTCCTCTTCTCGACCTCCGGGAAGTTGTATGGTGGTGGAGCGGTTTGGCAGGAGGATAGTGTGAGGGGAGGGGAAGGGAAGGCAGCATGGAGAGGGAAGGGAAGGCAGCGTGAGAGGAAGGGAATGGAAGGAAGATAAAATGCACCCAAACACCAGCATTTTCTTTTTAACCGCTGGGTGCTATATAAAACCGGGCAGGAGCATTTAAAACCCACGCTACCTACCTGGCAAATTCACACTAAACCGTCAGTCCTTAACAGTTCCCTGAGCAAAGGGGAAGGGTTGAGGAGCAGGGGAGATAGGTATCGGGGTGGGAAGAGAGCGATCGGGGTGGGCGACAGAGGGAGAGGGGAGGGAGAGGGGTGGAAGAGGGGTGGGAGAGGGGTGGGAAAGAAAGGAGAGGGGTGAGAGAGAGAGAGAGAAGAGAAGAGAGAGAGAGATGGGGTGGGAAAGAGGGGGAGAGGGGTGGGAGAGAGAGAGAGATGGTAGAGAGATGGTGGGGAGAGGGAAGAGGGATAGGGGTGGGAGAGTGAGTGAGGGGTGGGGGGGGGCAGTCAAAGAGAGAGAGAGAGAGAGAGAGAGAGAGAGAGAGAGAGAGAGAGAGAGGAAAGAGAGGGTGAGAGCGGGAGAGGGGACAGAGATGGTAGAGAGATGGGTGGGGAGAGGAAAGAGGGAGAGAGAGATAGGGATACAGGTGGGAGGGAGATTGAGTGTGAGGGGTGGGGGGGGGGGGGTAAGACAGAGAAAGAGAGAGAGAGAGGGTGAGAGGGGAGAGTGATGGTAGTGGTGAGAGAGGGGAGGAGAGGAGGGGGGGGGGGGATTCAATCAGATGTGACGTCCAGTTTAATGGCCCACACATCAATGAATCACCGTGCCTGTGAAACACTGGGATGAAAGTTTATATCTGGGTCAGGATGCGAACCGAGGCTAGACAGCTGAGAGCAAGCAAGCATACATATTTCTTGGCTATCCTGCTGTGATGTTAACAGAACGTTTCGTTTTTTTCTATTTGTATTCATTATGCCAAAGTGATGGGTCATATAATGAAAAAACATTGTACGAAAAGGGTAAACATCGTGTAAAATAAAATTGCACATTTTCAGCGAGCCAGCCATCGCCCCCTACACCACAGAGCAATGTGGGGCCAATGCAGGCTACTGGTCCCTGAACATTGTTCAAGTCAATCGATATACATTATTCAGTGATGGTGCAGTATTCAGTGATTCAGTATTGTTGAATGCTTGCAAAGTGGCTTAAGCACTCCAACAAAACAGTTTATAAGGAATGGCTGACTTGGCAAGCAATTAGTAATCACCAAACTATCATATTAAACACACACCTCCCTGAGACGCTCCAAATATCAAACTATGTCTGAATTAGACAAATGATCACTTTTTTAGGAGTCTGAACTGCTGCTATGTTCAATTCTGGAGCTTACATTTTGTAATTCGGCTTAGTTTAAGCGATTCTCGAGGTTATGCCACGGGTGGAAATGAAATAAAGCAACGAATGCTGGCGTCTCTGGGCATTTATAAGCATTGCAATGTATCCAGCGATTCGCAGGTATGATGAACAGGCATTCGATAATATGAGTGAGGAAAGTGAAAAAAAAACAAAAAAAAAAACTTGCATTCATAAATTGTTGCAGCCTGTTCCAAGTCAAGGCATCATCGAGTAGGCCAAAATAAATGGCCAATTAAAACCACAGCATGGTAAGTCAGGATGCGACTTAAGGCCCCATCGAGAGTGAGGTGGCTGAGGATGCGCCTGATGAAGGACATAATTAAATAATGCCGTTAATCATCGTCAAAAAGGGGTGTTTTAATTAACCCAAACACCCAATTTTCACTCCTACACTCCCTTGGAGTTCCTTTAGTATGGATGCAAAGTTTCAGGCTGATAGGTTTCATGTTTCATGGTTTTGGAGGTATGGAGAAGACACACACTACCTGACTGGATGACTGACACACACTGACATTTATTATTATAGATTTGCTGCAGAAAAGTCACGTCTGAGAATTTTGTGACTGTTTTAATGATGAATTGAATCGTGTCGTCTAATACGCTTGCTTTTTGGTCGATTGTACGCACTAAAGACATGCTTGCTGGACGTGCTCTTACTTAGAAATACGTGATAGTCGGATTGGTTGGGGACGGGGACGGGGGTGGGGGAAGTGCACACCTTGTGTTTTATTGACGATACGCCTGCAGGTAGGTTAACCCTGGTCTGTCCAGAGGTGGTGTTTTCTGAATGAATATGACTTTATTAGGGTACGATGCCTTACAGGCTAGGTAACCTGTTGATTTTCTTCTGTTTATTATTAGTCACCTCCCGGTTTTACCCGAGGGGACTAGAGGTTTGCTCTCCGTCTGTCCGTCCATACGTCCGTCCTACCTGTGGTTTTTCAGACTTTTTTTCCCCATACCCTTTAACATATTCAAATGAAACTTGGTACGTGGCTTTATGATGATAAGTTACAGAACAAGTTTGACTTTCAGGGCCTTTCGTCCACTTTTCACAGAGTTATGCCCTTTTTGGACTTAGAAAATATTACATTGGTAGGGGACATGTATTGCAAAGCAATTCTCACTGTTATTGTATAGTATTGGACTTCCGCTGTTTTTTTTCGACGTTTATTTTTTTTTCAATTCATTTTCTCCGCAACAACTTGTCAGATCGACAAAAAAAAAATTCCCCAAAGGAGCGACTACTCATGCAGAATTTTTTAATGATCATTATGATGTCATATGTCACGGTGTGGCAGCGATGATGGAAAAAAAAAGGAAAAACTTTGGACCTCTTTATATCCGAAACAGTTCCACGGAAAAACCCCCAAAACTTGGCACATGGCAACTACAGGTACTCCACATGGGGAATACGTTTTATTGAGGATGATTTAATCGGTCAGCCTTCATTATGACGTCATAATTGGATATGTCAAACGCTTTATCCGATCTGTATGAAAATTATTGAGGGTGTTCTATGGATAAATTATTGAGGATGTTCTATGGATAAATTTGCATGGGAAAATAAAATTGATGATGTCATCTGTCATGTAGTTTGGCAGCCATATTGGATTGAATATAAAAACCTTTTAAAATATTCTTCTTCAGAACGACTTACTACATTGATGTGAATCTTCACGTGCACATGATATGCTAGCCCTGGGGAATATAGGGTGTAAATTTTAACCTTGTCTGGTCACATGGTCTGGCAGCCATTTTTTTTTTTGAAGAATAAACTTGTAAAAAATTTCCTCCAGAACGGCTTGACAGATCAAGGGTCAACTTCACACACCTGCTCTACAAGCCTTGGGGATACAAGAGTGTTCACAGAAAAATTCATCGGTCACATAGTGTGGCAGCCATATTGGATGGAACCAAAATTTTGAAACGATTTCTCTTGAACAGCATCATCAATCATGATGAAACTTCACAAGTATTATCCAGTCATCATGGGGAATATACGTTTAAAATTTCAACATGATCGGTCACATGGTCTGGCAGTCATTATTATTTAATAATTTAGAATCTTTAAAAAACAAAAAATTTCAATTGAATTTTGGAATCCCATTTTGAATTCAGTTTTATATAGACACCGTCATGGGTCACGTGTCTGATCAAAGTGAGGTTGTATCAAAGCGTGGTGTGGTGTATAGCCCCACCCCCTCTCCTAACTCTCTGACCTCCCCCCCCCCACTATACTCCTTCTTTGTTCTTTAACTCCACACCCCAATAATTATCTGCCATCCCTGACCCCAAGAACTATCCTTACCCTCCCCCCCCCCGCCACGATCCCACCCCGACCCAAAAACTCAACCCCCTTCCAATTATCCACCTCCCCAACTCCAACTCTCTCTCCCCACCCCCAATTTCTTGCCCCACCCATCTTTCTTCTCCATCACCCAACAAAGCGGGGTCGTATCAAAGTGGGATTGTATAAAAGCGGGGCGTCTTGGTATCCGCTCATAACTTCCTGCAGCTATAAAGTGGCAGTTCTCGTTTATGTTATTTTTATTCCACCCACCAAAGACTCATGCATAAACATTTGCATACGACGTGTACATCAATATGAATGAGCAGCATTTAATATCAAGAGTACTTCTCAAGAAAATAAGGAACTCATTTTACCCAATTAAGGAACATACTGCAGCAATGTAGAAACCACTGTATGTTCGTCGTTATAACACATACTTCACAATATATAACCACCGTCAGCATAAAATTAATACATTTTATAGGAAAATGGAAGAAGCATCCACACTTCATTCTGATGTTTTAAAAGTGGTATTCAATTACGGAGCGGCCTCCACGACTATTCCTCAGGTGCGGAGATCCTTGCTGGAATAATAAGTGCGATGAACGGTGCAGGTGGGAGGTTATGAACATTATTCCACATGGCTGCATAGCAATGAAGAGGGATGTACAACACAACGAATAAAGTTTGGGATAAAAATGATATCGCTGCCTTAATGGCACCGTTAAACTGCTTGAAGACTTTGGCTGCTTCAAAAGGTTTTCTCTTCATTTCCCCCTGTATATCCTTTGATCCGTTACATGCGACGATTGTTTCATTCTCAAATGTACCCTGGGTCGCATTCGACTAAAATTGGATTTGTGTAAAGATGGTAAAAGGAAGAGGTGAATAAAACAACTGACAAAGAAAAATTTTGTGAAGGTTAAGTGTGCAATTTTTTTTCAGGAAATACTTAATGCCAAGGAAAAGACCTTTTCAAGTTTATTACGTCATAAATTCCATCAAGAGGCGTATTGCGTTTAAATACAATTTTTACCAATTTTTTATTTTTATTTTTTAGGAGTTAAGGTAACATCACACTACGGTGTCAACAACTCACCAACGATGACATGCACGGGGTCAGTAATTATTTGCTTTTACAACTTGTGCTCTTGCGTAGAAGAGGGCTTGTGATGAGTTTTAAAACCTGACATAAATGTTAGTAACAGGAATAAATATAATCAATCTCATTCTTGCCTCCAGTGCTTCAAAAAACAGCCGTTCATCATCTCCGGTCATTCTTCATCCATACCCATGATCCTTTCTACCCTCATTAACCCTCCCCTTGGCCACCTCTTCCGTGTTTCCAGGTTTCCTCCCTCACCCTTTTCTTTGATTGGTTTTGTTCCATTTCTGCTTCTTCCCAGTTTTCTCTTCCACTTCTGTGAAAGGGAGTTTGTACCTGCATCCGTATTGTGCACCCAGTGTCCTCCTCCCCCTTCCCTTCCTCTGGATCTTCCCCATGTCCTTTCCTCCTCCAGGTCTCTCTCTGTTTTGTTGCTCTACCCTGCTGTTAGTGTGTTTTGTTACACCTGCGTTCTCACTTTGCTGTTCCTCAAAATTCTATCACACACACACACACACCAACCCACAACAGCATTGTGTTCTGTATGTGTTACGTTCCACAACATACAAACACAACACACACACCACACACGAAAACACTGTACCAACTGATAATAACAGCCACAGTGCCTGGAGGAAGTTTCCAGAGAATTATGGGTACAAGGGAGTGCCATCTTTTGATTATTTTTTTTCTGCATGCATTGGGGGGAATTAAGGAGGAATTTTCTCCCACTCTTAGATTCCCACCCACAGTGTTTATTTGTACTCTACCCTTTAAATGTTGAGAATCAAGCAAGGAAGCAGCACATACCATTATTATCCATCCAACCATCGGGACCATACTCTGTGCAGAGCATTGGTGCTGCCTAAGCAGTCTCCTTGGCTATTGGGCACAATCCTGGACGGGTCGCCACTCCGACACAGGACACCAGCAAGCTGGCACTCATTTTGCCGACCTCAGAAGGATGACAGGCTGAGTCAACCCCACCGGGTATTAATTCAATGGCCAAGCAGGATTTGAACTCAGGACCCTAGGATCCCATGCCCACCACCCTAACCATTAAGCCAACACCAGGCACTATTATTATAGTCTTTACTATGACTTGGCCAGGGTCAGAATCGAACTGCCAACCTCCCAGATGCAGAGCAGACAACATTATTATTATTATTATGATGATATCGATTTCAGAACACATATTCAGTATTCATATCTCTCTCTCTCTCTCTCTCTCTCTCTCTCTCTCTCTCTCTCTCTCTCTCTCTCTCTCTCGAGTGCAGCCTGTGGCTGCTGGTTGCATCATTGGTTGGGACGTGGCTATGCCGCTGATGCAGTGTCCCCCTTACCAGTACACTGGTGCTCATTTTGCCGACCTCAGAAGGATGACAGGCTGAGTCAACCTCCTGGTGTATTTTAATTCAGCAGCCAACGGGGCTTGAACTCAGGACCCTAGGATCCCAAGCCACCACCCTAACCACTAAGCCAACACCAGGCTAGTATTCATACCGAAAACGTTCCTTCTTTGCAGCCATCATATTTAACCTTTTCATATGAATGAGGTTTTAACAATTCCTCCTCCTCGTCGTGTTCACCTGTGAACTTCATATAAATATTCACCACTCTTCCCCCAACTGCTCTACTCTGAGCCACGCAATTAAAAACATAGCACATTTATAAACAGCAGTGTAATGGTGTCCTCAGACTTGGAACTTTATTGCTATTTTCAAAAGTAATAATGGTTAGTTGTGAGGTTTTATTGCACGAGTTATTAAGTCAAATCATTCCTGCACCTTTATACTCAGAACAAATTAGCCATTCCACTTCAAGATTGTGAAACAGTCTTTGTACATTGAATGTCAAACCATCTTGTTATTCTTCATGTAATGATGATGTAACTGTATTGTTGTTTTGCATGTGTGTAATGTCGTCAAATTAAATGAGGAACTCGACATCACCGAAAATCAACGTGTGGGTCTCGCCGCACATCTTTCTGGGAGCATGACCTCCCCTCCTCTCTCTCTCCCACAAATCTCCCCTTCCCTTCTGTTTTTTCCTTTTTTCCTCCTCTCTGGAGAGTAGTTATCACCCGGCACACGTTGCCTGCAAAGTCCCAGATGAAGACCACTCAATATGCTCCAGACGTCAGACCTGAGCTTGACCCCTTGGTGACTGCTATATATGGTGGTCCATTTGTTTTTATCTCCCCAACTACCAGCTGCTCACTGACATCTGCTCATTTATGCTGCAATGTGTCACAAAACCATGATTGCTCATTGGTTGCTCAAACTCTTGCGTGCCCTAACAACCAGGTCGATGTGAAGTTGATTTTGTGTTGGGCACGAACATCCAAATTTGAAGTATTTGAGCACCGACCGACACCTCCGATAAAGACTTGCATGGTTACGTATGCATTTCTGGCCATTTAGTGCTGACAATTGCTTTGAAGTTTCTTGAAACAACATAACTCCTATATTCAGCATTGATTTGTGAGTGAAGAAGATGAAATATGGGCCATGAGATCATGTCAAATAAAATATAAAGAAATACGATGAAGACCAACGAGCGTGATATATTGTACATGCAATAGAACTACCCTGACTTCCAAGGAAAGATTGGAAATATTGGCGCTATGATTAAATAAATTAATCATGAAGCTACCTTCACGTTCAACATAACACAACATTTGTATAAACCTGCAAACACCAAGAACAAATCAACGTGTACACATGTTGAAAGCATGAAATTATCTGCTTTCGGGGTTCAGAGATCACAGACCATGGATTGCATGGTTGAACAAGGATGTGAGAGACATTTCGGAGCTTGTGGCATTTCAAAGAAATACCCTCAAGCACTCCGCAACAATTGTTCTTGGATTGCGAATAAACTATTTTGCCTGGCAAGGAATTGCTTCTAATGGATCTATCTCGGCGACGCAACAGCGGCTGAGTGGCTAGTGGTGTATCAGGGACTATGCTTTGTTCACCTCTGACCCGTACACATCCCTGTAAATAAGTGTATATTGTTATAAACTGAAGGGTAACTGAATAGCATGATCGGTCATGATCAGCAATTGCATGCTAGTTAAACCCAATCTGCTTGTTCTGTGAGCAACTTGGCCTGCTGGTTGCACCATCACTGGGGAACTGCTGCACTGCCGATGCAACGGATTGCAACGCCCTCTGCACATAAAAACATTTGGGAAGGAATTAAGAATTTGGCCAGGGTGCCACAGATAACTCACTTATACTCCCTTGAAAGACGATGTGGGATCCTTACCAACCACCCGCTAACACGAGCAAATGGCTCCCCGGCACAACTTCCATTCGAGAGATGCTGCATTCATTGCTGCAAAGCCCCGGCTGACCGGAGCCTATTTTGGTAACTTTGACCTTTGGCTTGAATCACAAACAAAAGCGTATGTGGGTATTATGGAATAATCAGGAAAAATGGAATGGCACAGGGTCTCTCACATTGTAGTGTGTGCATTCAAGCACAGACATGCTCAAACTAGTTTCCATCAACAAGCCAGATGTCGAGATGACAACAGGCAAAACATTGTGACACAGTGAAGCATGAAACGGTTTCCCACAACTATTCCAAACTATTTGGTTGCTTTGTTCACACTGTCTCTTAATGTCCTTTTTCTTCATGTGAATCTCCTCACTCACACTTAGACACTGTCTCAAACAAATCAACCGACGACAGCTCTGTAATAGAAGTGACATCTTGCACTTATTGAGCTCTCGATGTGAGAAAGCATGACTACAGAAGGCTGAACGAGTGTACCCTATTATCGCTCCTGGAGGGGAAGCCATTGGGTTTAGTCTTGGTCTGTCCATGGTGTCCCGCTTTTTGAAGAGTAATTTTTTGCCATTATTTAAATTTTTAATTATTTAATTCGTTAATTTTTTTTCGAACTTTCAATATGGTGTTCTTTTCAATTTTCGATTATTTAATTTTTTTCAAGTATTTAATTCTTTAAATATGCAAATTTTTCCCCCATTTTTCAATATTTTAAATTATATTTTCTTCATTTATTTATTTCTAATTTCAATTCCGTATTGAAAGTTTTTTCAATTTTCAATTGAAAATTATTTCCATTATCATTATTATTATTTATTTCATTTTGAGGCAGAATTTCAAGTGCTACCAATTGGCTAATATCGCGAGTTAGCTACACTGGGAACCATCAGCGATCTCCGATCACAGCCCTCCAGTTAAAAAATTGTTACAAATTCCCAAGACAAATAATAAGTGCCAAGTTATCGGATGTAATCGCACCCTTTGACGATGCACAGACTGTTTTTGAAGTTATTTGAGGAGTATAAGAAGGTATATGCTTCTTCCTTGCTGACTAGAATCCATAGATATCATATTTGGGTTGAATTTTAATGTTGTGTTTATCACAATGACACTATGCCTACCCCATGCACTAATTGCATGCATTATTCATGACAAAATGAATTTAAAATTTCTCAAGACATTCTTGTTCTGTATTCAGCCTTGCTCAACCCGACTTTTGGTGCATTTCCCAATAAAGTGGCCAGGAAGTGCACATATCGAAGTGTCAAAGCAGTCAGAATACACCCAAAGGAAGTGGGTAATAGCCATCAGCAGTCGAGGCTGGGCTGCTTTTGGGTACTTTGTTAAACATAATGGCTGCGTCTTCCGTGTGATTTATGTACAGGGTCCACTGCGAGCCTTATATTGTTGTAAATAATAAATAAACATGTCCATTTTGAAATGAACATTGAGAGTTATGTGTTCTCAGAATACAAAACCAAATCTGAGTTGAAGTTTGAGGTTAAGGTCAGCATTTTAAAAATTAATGTTTAAACTTTGGAGAGCTATTCAATGTCCAGTCCTGATGGCACACAGCTATCCTGATGTCAAACCGCTCTTTTTATTTGTTTTTAACATTTTTTTCCATTGGATTTTTTATTTATTTTTTGGTCATGCTACACTTTGTGCTTCTCAACTTTAACAGATGATATCAACCTGATTACTGACATTCAAGCAGCTCAATTACACTCAATATCAAGCAATGTTAACACTGGGTAATATTGCTGAAAACAAAACAAAACTTGGTCTTCAGTTGGCACCCAATAAAATTAATTAATTCACTTTTCTTTGCATAGTAACTAGATAACTAAAACTCTCTCCAACAATGCATAAAGCTCATGGAGAAAGTTGTCCAGAGGTTTCTGTAGGAGATCATAAGACTTTACATGAATTTTCTTAACCCATTACAAGGATAAACATGGAAATTGGAGGAGGCCATTTGGCCCATCATGACTGCTCAACATGACCACCACATTTATTCAATACATCAGTTTATCTACTGAATTAATTGGGTGAGAAAGGGTGGAAATTTAGACTTTCCTGAATCTGATCACTTGAATCTTCATTGTCAGGTCAGGCCAGATCAGAACTGTGACTTGCCAGATCAGAACACGTACAATGTAAACCTGTACTAACCTGTTTCAAGGTCGAAATGTCAGTAACTAAACCATGTCGCTCACAAGATTTTCTGGTGAGGAAGGTGTATGGATATGGACACACAGCAGGATTAAAAACAAAATCTGTCAAAGGGGGGAGGAGCTCCTTGTGAGCCAAAGGCCATCCATATCTGGTGCCCAACTGTCTGCAGACATCCTCCTGCAGTTGGGTTACCTTTTTCGAGGAGGTTGGTGGCACGATTTGAACTTCGGCCACCGTAAAACACTTTATTCCGCAAAACACACAAATAAAGCAAATAAAACTGAAAACTCACTCCATGGGAGTGCCTCATGTGTACTTTGCAGAGCAGCACAACGGAAGATGGGATTGGGGCAAAGCCTTCAGGATCCCCATTTTTTGATGATATGAGGAAAAACATGGGGTAACCTTCCTGTGTCAGGTTGTGGTGGTGTGTGTCAGGGTGGTGCTGAGGTGTCGTGGTAACTTTAGGATGAGCGGGTAGCTGAGGAGTTTGCGAATAGGCTGAGTGGGGATTTGTGGGGGTCTGGGTGTTTTTGGAGATCCTGAAGAGTTGTGGAGTGCCTTCAACACAACCATCCTTGATGTTGCCAGTGGTTGTCTTGGAACCCACAGTCAGGCGAATAAGAACTTTTTCTCCCAAAGGACACTGGATACTATTGACCAGAGTTGCAAGGCCAGGATTGAAGGCATAGCTTGGCTTTTCAGTGAGTTGAGGTGTAAAATTGTACATTCACTGAGGGTGTACAAGGAGGCGTATGTGTGAGGATTCTGTGAAGGCGTGGAGCATCTGTGAGAATCATATGACCTGTGGTGAAGTGATTCTCACCCTGCTTACAGAGGAATTTGTGCATTGCGTTCCTCAGAGCTTGTCCCATGGTGTGCTGCAATTAGAGCGTAGGGTGGTGAGCTCTTGACAGAGGAGTAGGAAGTGAAGGCCTGCTGAGCCATTTATTTTGAGCAGTTGTATCAGGGTGACACACCAGCTGTTGAGTTAGATGTCAGGGGTGTTACAATCCTGATTGCAGTACCTCCAATCAACTGTGAACCACCTTCATGTGTGGAAATGCAGGCAGCAGTGAACCAGTTGAAAAGGGGGGTAAAGCTCCTGGGATTTGTGGAATCCATGCTGAACTTCTCAAGGCTGGTGGAAATGCTGGACTGTCATTTCATGCAGTTCTGTGCTCTATTTGGAGCGAAGGCATCATCCAAACAGACTGGAGTAAGGGCATTATTGTCGCTCTCTGGAAAGGGAAGAGTGATCACCAAGACTGCAACAATTACTGAGGAGTGATGCTGTTCTCGGTGCCGGGCAAGGTCCTTGCTCGGATACTTATTGATAGGGTTCACCACCATCTGCTTGAGCACCAGCATTTAGAGCTGTCTGGCTTTACACCAAAGAGGTCAACGATTTACCGTATCCTTGCTCTTGGGATCCTCGCCGAACGCAGGTGAGAGTTTCAACGGGGCTGCTCATAGCCTCTGTTAATCTCTGCAAAGTGTTTGATTCAGTGAATCAGGATGTCCTCTGGAGGATTCTCAGTCTTCGTTGGGTGCCACCAAAACTGATCAATCTGATTTCTGAACTATACTCTGGAACTGAGAGTGTTGTGAGGTGTGGTGGTTCCATCTCTGATTTATTTCCAGCTGTGATTAGAGTTCATCAGGGGTGTCTACTGGCCCGCACACTTTTCAGCACTTGTATGGACTGGATTCTAGGGAGGCTGTCAGAGAGATCAAGCTGTGGTGCATCGTTTGGGAATGTCAACATCTCTGACCTTGAATTTGCAGATGATGCAGTCATCTTTGCGAAGACTCTGGATATCCTTTTGGGGCCCTCGAGGTGCTGAATGAGGAGTCGGAGCCGCTGGGTCAAAACGAAGATCCAGGCTTTCATTGACATCTCGGATGCTGCTATCTTGCTTGCACCTGTTTGCGATGAAGATGTTGAGGTCACAGAGAGATTCACTTACCTTGGCAGTGATATTCATGTCTCAGAATGGTGTGAGCCAGAGGTCGATAGACATTTGGGGTCACGCCTGGGGAGTCATGGATTCATTGGATCATGGGGTATGGTGCTGTTGGTACCTGTGCAGAAGGTTGAAAGTATGAGTCGAAGTCCTTAGTGCTTCCAGTCTTGCTCTGCAGCTGTGAGGCTGACTCTGTCCAAGGATCTGAGATGAAGACTCAACTCCTTTGGTACCAGGTCTCTTCAGGGAGAATCCTCGGCTATCGCTGGTCAGACTTTATGTCCAATCAGCATTTGAGATTCAGATGAGATTTGTTACCTGTATAGCCCGTGAGCATCAGCTGTGGCTGTATGGATATGTGGCTCATTTTTCTGATGCTGATACTGCTCACCAGATTCTCTCAGCGAGAGAGCCTCGTGAATGTAGGAGGCCAAAGTGCCAACCACATTCTGCGTGGTTGCAGCTGGTTGATTGGCATGTCAAAGAGATGGGGTTGGGTCAGGCATCTGCCTGGGGGATGGCCAGACGGAGGCCTCTGGAGTACTGGCGGAACGTGGATGCAGCGACGCGCTGCTCTGGCGCATGCTCCCATACCTGACCTGACATGTTCACCACCCTCTCTGTTATATCCCTTATATCCAAGCTCTGTGTCTTCTGCAGATTTGGAAAGCTTGCTTTTAACCACCTTTCCATATCATTGATGTAAATTTTGAATACTAATGGTGTTAGTACTGATCCTTGAGATACCCTACAACTTCCATCCTCCCATAAGACATCTTCCCTCTCACAGCCATATTTTGCATCCTATCACTAATCCAGTTTTCAATCCTGAGTTAGCAACCCGATCAGCTACTCATATTGGATAAAAACCTCAGATTTGGC
The DNA here is from genome assembly GCA_035128595.1 of Eptatretus atami. Classification (NCBI taxonomy): domain Eukaryota; kingdom Metazoa; phylum Chordata; class Myxini; order Myxiniformes; family Myxinidae; genus Eptatretus; species Eptatretus atami. The sequence continues at coordinate 6,663,670 of CM068963.1, forward strand.
GGTACCTTGTCCAATGTCTTCTGAAATTAATTTGTTAAACATAAACTCCCTTTGGTAAATCTATTCTGACTGCCTTTAATTTGAATTTAATTTATCTCTACATTTGAAAGTTTGAATTTACAGTGTATTGAAAACCAATAAAAACAGACAACATAAAAACTGACCGAGATACAACAATACAGGAACTAGACAACAAAGCATCAAACAAATACCCTGGAGTAGAAGAGGGCCACCAAATATGTCTCAAACAGATGCGCAAAACAATTACCAACAATACCTGCATAGAACGAGGATGATCCTGAAAACGTACCTCTCCCCCAAAACAAAATCAAAGCCATAAACCACTCGCAGTACCAGTGTTCCAGTGCAGTTGCGGAATAACAAACTCACCACAATCGGAAATCAACAAACTGGATATCAAAACAGAAAACTCCTCTTGGTGTTGACTTAGCGGTTAGGGTTGTGGCTTGGGATCCTAGGGTCCTGAGTTCAAGCCCCGTACCCACTGAATTAACACCAGGGGGTTGACTCAGCCTGTCATCCTTTCGAGGTCGGCGAAATGAGTAGCAGTGTAGCAGCTAAAAAGCTGTACATGAAGAGAAGGGGTATCGACAGATTGATTAAATCTGGTATTGGTGTGGTGCAGGCATGAGGGGCCAAATGGCCTCCTCCTGCGCCTTAATTGCTTGTAAATTCCCTTGTAAATTCCTCACTATGCACAAAATGTTCCACAAAATTCAATGCATCCCGATTATGTACCTGCCAAGTTGAGAAGGAGGTAGCTGCATGATGGAACTCAACCAAGTGCACAGAATGACAACTGCAAGATTGGCTGAGCATGTGAAAAGTTAAAGACTGCAAAATCCAATTTGTACACAAACATGAAGAAGACAAGACAAACTCACCTTACAATTTTTTTTTCTCCCAAAAACAGCTGCGAATAAAACATGGCACATATGAAAGCAAAACAGCAATGAATACAGCCCCAGCAAATGCAAAAAAAAGACAAAAGGAAAATATGAGGCAAAATATTACCAAACATACACCAACAACTGGGAGAACAATCAAAGAACAGGGAGATATATCAAAAAACTTGCACAGATTGGGCCGAGCCAAATAAGTCAATGGAATGGCTAAGCAGAGGTAAGTTCAACTGGGATTGAGAATGAATCATAATAAATGCCCAAGACCAATGCACGAATGCCTTTAAGAAAACGGTGGAACTAAGTGAATTGGAAACAGAAAGCAAGAGTCACCTCTTATCGGGATGTAAAAAAAATTCATATCAGAACAGCTGTACACACAAAGGCACAACAAGGCATGAAGAGTAATCCAATGGCACATTGGCAAAAATTTCAATATCCTAGTTCCAGAAAACATGAACCAAAAGCAATAATTTCAAACAAGGAAGCAACGCTCATGTACGACCCAGTGATCCCATCGAGTGTGGACAGAGAAGACACTACAACCAGATATAGACAGTACTTAGGTATAAAAAAAGAAAAGAAGGCATTGCTAATTGAGGTTTCAGCACCCATTGATTTTGGCTTAAATAATGCGGGAATCAAGAAAATGACCAAATATCAGGATCTCAAAAATGAAGTGAAAAGATCCTGGAAGCTGAAGAACGCTGAAATTATAACAATGATAATTAATTGGTAAAACGGGAATGATAAAGAAGAACCTCACGGAGATCTTAAAAACCATCCCTGGGAATATCACTACAAAATAACTACAGTTGGAAGCTTTCCGGGGCTCAGTGACGATCCTGAAAATATCCCTTGAAACAAAACTTTGAGAACAAGAACACTTCAGAATTTGACCCATGCATCGAGATCCCTTACCAAAGCAGAGGTGGATACTTCGAGCACTGGGAGGATTCCGTTCCACCTCCTGAAACCCGCAAATGGAGATAATGACACACACACACACACGAGTTCGTATTGTGTGTGATTGTGAACCCAAATAGAGAGGGGGGGAGAGAGAGAGAGAAGAGAGAGAGAGAGAGAGAGAGAGAGAGAGAGAGAGAGAGAGAGAGTTTACTTGTGACCATCCCTACCTTGTTTACATTATTTTTGACATACCATCCCACATCTGATGCATCAATGTATGTGGGGTCCTCAGATAGAGGTTAAGCGGGCATCCTGTCTGCTGGCATTAGTTTGTTTGTATACATCGTCGAGGCTCGTGGAACAGTTGGTACAATGAATGGATCAAGATGTATCAGCCCCCCCCCCCCAAAAAAAAAACAGGATGCAAAACACGCATGCATGGGTGGAGAAGTTGGACACAGAAGGAAACTCCAAGGAGGGAAAACTGGAAAGTTGGAAAGAGGAGGGAGTTGGGTGAGGTTAACAAGGTAGAAAAATCATGGTTTTGGATTTTGTGTGTGAACAGCTGTCGTGAAGATCTCGCTTTCTATTATTTAGTTTTGTTTATCCTTTCTTTATCTAACCTTCCCTTCTCCCCTTACCTAGAATGGCTTTATGCCTTGTTTTGGGCGATTTCCTTAAAAAAAAAACCTGGAGGGAAGAATGAGATTGAAGAGGATCTGAAAGTTGGTTCCACAGGTGGAAAAAAGAAAGAGGAATAAATGAGTGGAAGTGAGCAGTGATCTGGATTTAGCTAATTTCACCAGAAGGGGGTTGATGATGGGCCATGTAGTCCTACAGAAACCTGGGGAGCACAAGCATGAAAAGAGCAAAGGGCACAAGAGCAGAAAGTAGGCAGTGAAAGAAAGAGAGCCACTGAAGTGTCTGTGATGGCAAAGTGATAAGCCCATAAGACTTCAGCTTCATCATGGGAAATTCCAATAATCTTGAAGGCTTTGATTTCCATGGCATTGAGCTGAGCAATAAGTGAGGCAGAGGAGCCAGCCCAGAGGGGGAAGCAGAACTTCATCAAGCTGCAGATAGAGGCTTTGTATGTGGATAGTTCAGGTGTGCCAAGGAAGGACTTTGTGTGACAGAGGATGCCCTGTCCATGGCTGGCTTTGGAGGCCAACTTTGAAATGTGGTTTGCCCAAGAAATATCATGGCTGAGAGTGAGACCCAGGAGTTTGTATGACTGAACTTCCTCAAGAGGAATGTTAAGGAAGTAGATTGGAGGGTTTGCCAGACTCCTTTCAGAGAGAGAGAGAGAGAGAGAGAGAGAGAGGGAGGGAGAGAGACAGAGAGTATTATATTTGTCAGGATTGAAAGACACATTCCAAGTGTTTGACCAGCTAATGATTTTGTCAAGGTCTGTAGAGAGGGAAGAGGCTGCTGTCTGCCTATTTGAGGGAGGAGGGATGTCACGGCAGAGGGTGGGGTCATCAGCATGGAGATGAAGAAGATTTTCCAGAGTCAGTGAGATCATTGATTAAGATTATGAATAGGATGGGACTGAGAACACTGCCTTGGGGGTACTCCCGTCTTGACAGGGAGAGGAGGTGAAAGGATTCTGGTGAGAGCCACATGTTGTGTACGAGAGTAGAGGAAGTCAGTAACCCAAGACTGGAGTTTAGAGAGCAAGGTGGGATGCCAGATTGTATTGAAAACTCGAGATATGTCAAGAGAGACAGCACTGATCTCCTGTCTGACATCCATTGTTATGAGAGTAGAAGTAGCATGTCCAAGGAAGAGTGACCTGCTCTGAAACCAAAATGATAATCTGAGATGAGGTTGTTGGAGAAAAGGAAGCATATCAACTGTGATGATGAATTCCATGACCTTGCTGATGATTGGAAGTAAGCTGATAGGTCTGTATAGTTGAGGGGATCCATTTGTTGTTCATCTTCAAAGTGATCCATATGCATTTGCATGAGTTGTTTGAAGTGAATGTAATTGCTGGCTTCTTCAATTTTGTGAAGATCAATTTGAATCTCTTCCTTTCTTACATAGCTGTGAAACATTAATTTTGTATTTCTCTCACCAGGAACTTCAACGCAGCAGGAGGCTCTTGGGCCCATCAAGCCTGTGCGATAGCTGCTAACGTGTTGTTGTTTGTCCTTGCTCTCTTCTTTTAAAAGTTGAATGTCAAATAAGCAGCAAGAGACATTTTAAAAAATTTTGATAGGACACCGAGGGTTCAAACCACCGACCACAAGCCTCAGAGTGTCCGCTCTAACCATTACACCACCGAGTCTGCTCAACAATTACTGGAATGAAGGGTAATTGGATGGTATTGTTTTCGGTCCCTCGTATCTATCAGTAAGTACCAGCTTAGAGTTTCTCCAAGTTATCGGGATTTTTTCAATCTTCCAAGCACAATTCGTAAATAGTTTTACTAATTCACTGTGCAGCAATTCGCCACCATCTTTAATTGCATCTACAACAATTTCACCTTCTCCAGGGGTCTTTACTTCTTGCCATGCTTCTCAATGCAAAATGGATTTCATCGGTAATCACCGGAGGGATGGCTTCATTGTTAATTGTTACGTCCGATATACCGGTACAATGTCTTTTCTGTCGATCCAGGCATTCGTACAATTCTTCTGCAGATTTAATGATACTGTTATAGATTTCCGCCCGTTCGGCGTGCGACCGCCTTAGCCCAATTGCGAACGCGCAATCTAGTCGTAGCTTCCGGATCAACGCCGAATTGTCGATATACCTAACTATTCGCGCGGACAGAAATGCCGGGAGTTTATACCTCGACAGGGCCTGCACAAAAATGAGCCGCTTAAGCAGCTCGTTCCGTATGCGATTGCCGAGCGGTTTTATATCGCCAAGTCCCGTCGGACCAGATGTACGTTTTATCGGCTTGATAAGCAGCCAGCTAATTTCCCGAATGCATCATGGCAGTTAATGGAGAAAGGGACGCAACGAGCGGGTTGACATTCAAACAATATGCATTTATTTCTACCACAGGCAATGCAATGAATGGGGATGGGGAAAAAGACACGAGCAAAAAGCCTACAGCCGAGTTCTTTTATTATGTACATGCACTTACACAATTCACTACTTAAGGACAAGGCGCCACAGACTTTCATGCAAACCCAGAAAAGAAAGAACATGCTCGTGAGCCTTTAATGTACTCAGGGCCGGGATGACCGGAGCAGGCCCTGAGAGAACCGGGCCGCTACCTGGCCACCCTCGTGTGACTCGATGGGTCCTTGTTCAGCGACCCTCGGTGTCTTTGCCCGGACCCCCGAGCTCCGACTGGCTCCCTTGGTCGTCCGGCCTTCACTGCGGCCTGGCCTAGCCGACGACGCGCTGCAGGAGTGAACGGGTCTCGACCCCGGCTTCCTGGTTGCGCCGGCGAACCTTCCAGCAACCAACTGCGCCGATCCAATACTCCGAACTCAGCTCCCACCTCCGAACTCTCCAGCTCTCAACGGGGCGTCTCTCCACTCCCAACTCCACCGACTCCGAACTCCCCACACAACTCCGCCACCAAACCAACTCCACTCCCTCGGCGTTCCAACGCGGCCTTTATCGGGTCCGGGGCGTTCACCCCTCCCTTCCCGGCGCGCGGGGGAAAATCCCAGGAGTGATAGGCTTGCCTCTGTTGTTGTTGTAATAACCGTCATTTCTGTTTCCTCTTCGGTGGCTTTCTGGGAGTGGTGGTGTTTTGTTTGTAGAGAGGGTCGCTGTGTTGTGGAGATTGACAAGGTTGTTGAGATGTCGTGGTTGCAGTGGTTGGCGCTTTGGTTGGATGGGTGGTTGTTGAGATGCTGTTGTGGTGTGGTGGAGGTGGCGTGGTTGTATAGTGTCGTTGAAGAGATGCTGTTTGTTTGAAATAAAAGATAGAAAAATAATAACGGCTAACTCAAAGATGCACAGCCCGGCACACGAATAATGCCCATTATACATCGGTGGGGAATTCTAACCTGGAACACACACTTACCGACATAACTGACCTGGGGAACCTGACTGGCGTTCTGTGAATTTCCACAACCGCAACAATACGATCCCCGTTTGTGATAATGCATCCATTTCCTTCTTTCAGTGCAAACATCTCAACACGTCCTGTTGTAGCACTCCGCTTGGAAGCTTTTATTGTTCTCCATAATTTAAATTTTCGTTCATGTTTACATCCCTTATTCTTCTCTAATTTCTTCTATAGAGTCTTATTCAGTTGACGTGATTCAACATTTTCTTTCCGAAAAAGGGAACAGTATTCCTGAAAGGGCAAAATGTAATTAAATTTTCCTATCCAAAGCTTGGCTTATTTGACATCAAATAATAATCTCGGAAGTACACAGACACCACGATTTGAAAACAAAAAACAAATAAACACAGACAGATATTGATGCAAGCACAACGACTAGTAGGCCAACCTGTGCATTCATTTGGACAAGTAAGTTAGAACACATTTTGTATGTGTTTCTAGCATATATAAACAGTCAAAATGGGATTACTATGGCACTGTTTTCCACAAGGAACAAATTAAACATCACCCGGTACACAAGGACAGCTGAGAAAAGCATTTGGCAAACAACAAAGGGACAATGGCACAGCTGCTATGGAAGAATGCCACCCGAATGACCCGATATGAAATTTTAATACCCGGTAACTCGCTGCCGATTTGACCGGACTCCTCACCCTTCCATTACCTCCATTTTTATATTAACTTAGTTCTTACTGGATATTTTCATTCCTTCTTATGTCTCCACGTTCCTCTATTAGTAGTGTGCACATTGTTAAGCATCAATGTTTAATTCCCCATGGTTAACAACTTAAGAGGTTGCGCCCCTGAACCGTGCAAGGGGTTCAACGTCCAATGGAGCCGAGACGTACCCAGAGATCCTCAGCATTCTCTGCTCTCTCATAACCTGACCGATCTATTGATGACTCAACACCGTCACTTATTAACATTAACCTTTGGAAAGAGGTAAATGTGTGACTATGAAAAACAAATAAAGATTTAATCTTTGCTTTTGAAATCTTCACCCAAAATGATCTATAGGAGTGCATTGTAGGCACAAGATAACTTATGATGAACTCTTTTGTTTGTGTGCAGAAAGAATAATCGTATTGTGGCGGTAGAATAATAGCACAGCATCTCAATGAGCTGTTTAAGCAAGAAATAGATGAGCCTTTCTTTATCCGAATTATACTCATATATGTTGCTTTAAGAATACAAGAGGCGTATGCTGTTCTCCAATTTAACGGATAAAAGTAATGGATCAGTGTGGGGATTCACTCCATTGCAAATGAATATTTTTCTCCATTTTCCTACTCCTGGACCAAGTTGCTTCAAAGGTTTATAAAGTTACACAAGCCAAATACTCACAGGTTGAGGGGAAAAGGAGAGGTGAAAGAGAAATAACAAACACATTTAAAAAAAATAAAGGGAAACATTAGAGATCATAATTTCACAGGTAATAAAGATGTGCAAATATTATATAACCACAGGACACACTGTTTATGCTATTTTATTTCATTATTTTTTCTATACAAGATTGCAGCTCATGAAGAGTAAGATACCAGGGTAAATGGCAAAGAATGGTCAGTGGGGTAACAGTTGGACAAAGCAAGCAAGGAAATAGAAGAGAGAGAAGAGAGAGAGAGAGAGAGAGAAGAGAGAGAGAGAGAGAGAGAGAAGGAAACACAATAACCTGCAAGTACGAGGGGTGGTAAGGTTGGTTAATGGGGTAGAAAAGACTTGCGGGTAAAGAGAGCGATGACATGAGATGGTAGTGCCCACTTACTTGAAGCCCGGATGGAGGAGTGCGATTGAAGAGCTTCTGGAAGGTGTGTACAAATGTGTGAGAGGGGAATAAATAGTGGAGATATGCAGTGAGCCTGATTTGGGAGTTTGTTCAGGAGGAAATGGTACGAAGAAAGCAATCAATTCACAAATTGTATGCACAAGGATTGCAGAAGTTTTCAATCTCTCAGGACTTTGGAGTTTTTTTTTTTAATTCAAAAATTCACCTTTAGCCATTGAGGCATGATAAGGATAGTATTACAATTCCTTTCATAAATATTTTTTCTTATATAATTATTAATATAGATAATTATATATAAATATTATTATAATACACTGTTTTGAAGGAAAGCAAAAATTAAATGATGGCCAATAAACCGATGGGGTTTGATAAAATGGCCAACTGTTTAGTAAAATAAGTCTAAAACTTGTCTGTACATATTTGGTTTGGGATCATCAAGTTGCTTACTCGTCTCTCTTTTCTTCTTCTTTCCTGTACAGCACATGGCTGAGAGTAGCATCATTTGCTGGGGTGCAACTGTGCCACTGATGTAGTGTCCCTGTAAATTAGGCAGGAATTGGAAATATTTTGTAAATTACCCCACCACCGAAAGTGACGGAGGTTATTTTTACCCCTAACTGTCCTCTCTGTTTGTGAGCATGATAGTTCTAAAGATGGACGTATTCAGATGAATGTTAGTGGACAGGTTGGGTGTGTGATATTTACTAATATTAGACTAGCGATACCCACGTGCACAGCACGGGATAGCAGTACACATATGCTGGTAGCAGACGACAGACCGTACATGGGGAATGACAAAAAAAACGCATTGTGCAAAATGCAAATGGTACTATGGAGACGCATAGACTTTCCCAAACATTGCTCGGCATGTCCCTAAGTGCCACAGCTATATTTCATAGGATCTGTGAGTCGGCGAGCCGAGTTTTAGCTAGTGTGGCAAGCTTGATATATAAATAGAGAATTTTGGTGCAAAGATCCCGGATTCAGATCTAGTCCTCTCATTTTGATTCATAATGTAAACCGTTCAGTCTGGCAAGGTACACATTCTACCAAGTCACTCCATCCATCCATCCATTGGGACCATCTTCTGTGCAAGCCGTTGTTGCTGCTTGAAGCAGTCCTCCTTGCTAGATTGGCACACAATCTTGGACGGTTCACCACTACTGACACAGGAACCAGCAACTGGCACTCATTTTGCCGAAGTCAGAAGGATGACAGGCTAGAGTTCAACCCTACCTGTATTGAATTCAACAATGAGTGGATTGAACCCAGGATCAAAGGATCCCAGCCCACCACCCTCAAACCATAACGCAACACCAGCATATTCCATCAAAGGTGCATTCTAATTGTTTGTTGTATCCATTTTCATACATTGTAATCTGTCTATGTAATCTACAAAATATAGTCCTTCAGAAGCCTGTTCACCGCCACATGGACATTACGCCATTATTACAGACCTTTCATTTTCTCCTGAAAACACTTGAAGTCGGTGAGATCAAAGCAATGCAACAGATAAACTCTTGAGTACATGATAAAATTCATAATCATAATGGCATCTATGGCTATACTGGCGCCACACAGCCTCACTTCTCCCTCTACTTTAATGCACCCCTATGAGCTCTTCATTCATGCTGTTATTTGGTCTTTTTTTTTTCTTTGGTTCCAAATTTGTTTTGCTCCTCCTGTACTCAAGTGTGATTCAAAGCTTGATGTTTTCAGTATGCTAGATAATGTCCTCAGTGAACAAGCAAGAAAGTGAGACTAGCATCATTCAATCACTCGAGACAGCTACGGTCTCGTTCGCTGTTTAGCTTTGGCATTTCCTCGGTTCTCCAGTTTATACGAGGCGAGAGCATTCAACGTTGATGAAGGAGAATATTGGATAACAGTTTATTGTTTTGTGAAATATCGAGACGGACCATGAATGGTGGACAATGTGAATAATTCCATTGGAAAAATTTGATTGACGCAGCAACCCAATTAAATTAAGCTTGACCGTGCAAGGAGGCGACTCACAATCACATGTGTATTGATGGACTAGCGGGACTCACTATCTCAGATGGATCTGAGAAAATCACAATGTGGGAAGAAGGATTACTGATTCATTTTGTGTAAAACAAATCAACAAAGATCATGTTAGGATGGGTTAACTATCTGAGAACAGCATGAAAAATTGAGAAGCATTCAAGTGTCAAGTGACTCATAACAAGTGGGGCCCTGTCATAAGATATACTTGTGGTTGTAACAATATTCATTTCTCCAAAAATAGTGGTGGCATTAAAATACTGCACACTCTCTTAATAAGATTACGTGAGAGTGTATGAAAATATAATACATATCTTGATCAAGATCTACGTGAGTGGTGTGAAATAGATATTCTTATCAAGATCTATGAGTGATGCTGAAAATAGATAATCTTGATCAAGATCTACGTGAGTGTGTGACACTAGATATTCTTGATCAAGATTTGACATCGAGCGGTGTGAAAATAGATATTCTTGATCAATCTATGAGTAGTGATGTGAAAATAGAATATTCTTGATCAAGATTCTATGAGAGTATGTGAAAATAGATATTCTTGATTCAAAGATCTACATTGAGTGGTGTGGAAAATAGATATTTTTGATCAAGATCTACCGTGAGTGGTGTGAAAATAGATATTTTTGATCAATATCACGGAGTGGTGTGACACGAGATATCTTGACAAAGCGACATAGTGTTGAAAATAGATATCGATCACATCTATGAGAGTATGTGAAATAGATTATTCTGATCAAGATCTATGTGCAGTGATGTGGAAATAGCATATTATTGATCAAGATCTTTTGAATGGTGTTGAAATAGATATTTTGATCAAGATCTACGTGAGTGGTGTGACAACAAGATATTATGATCAGATCTAAGATGGTGTGGAAAATAGCATATCTTGATCAAGATCGTTAGTGAGTGGTGTGAAAATAGATATTCTGGATCAAGATCTATGTGAATGGATGTGAAATAGATATTATTGTATCAAGATCTTTTGTGAATGGTTGTGAAAATTAGATATTTTTGATTCAAGATCTAAAACGTGATGGTGTGACACAAGATATATATTGGATCAAGATCTAAGTGAGTGTGTGAAAATAGATATTCTGATCAAGAGTCTATGTGATGGTGTGAAAATTAGATATCGTGATCAAGATCTACGTGTAGTGTGTGAAATAGATATTCTGATCAAAGATCTAAGTGAGTGATGTGAAATAAGAATTATTGATTCAGATCTTTGTGAATGGTGTGAAAATAGATATTTTTTGATCAAGGATCTTACATTGAGTGGTGTGACACAAAGATATTCTTGATCAAGATCTAAGTGAGTGGGTGTGAAATAAGAATTTATTTCTTGGGGATCCAAGATCTATGTGAATGGTTAAATGGTAAATAATTTTTTTGATCAAGATCTACATGAGTTGGTGTGAAAATAGATATTTTTGATCAAGAATCTACATGAGTGGTTGTGAAAACGATATTCTTGATCAAAGACTTAATGAGAGTGTGTGAAAAATAGATATTCTTGATCAAGATCTACGTGAGTGGTGTGAAAATAGTATTCTTATGAAAGCTATGTGAGTGCATGAAATAGAAGTCAAATGTAGTAGGTAGGAGGATGAGAGCTTGTCCTGGGATGACCATCAATCAACTGCCCAGGGACCTCCAAAAAAAAAAAAAAACACAAAAAAAAAAAAAAAAAAGGAGAAAAAAAGGAATAAGAAAAAAAAAAAAAAACCAGGAGGGGGGTAAAAAAAAAAAAAAAATAAAAAAAAAAAGGGGGGGGGGGGGGGGGGGGTAAGAAAAAAAAAAAAAAAAAAAAAAACTGTCCATGCTGCCATTCCCCCGTCCTAAATCTGGTTGTTTTCTGTTCACGATTACAGTGTCAGTTACTATGGAGGTGGGCACAACCATTATCCTGAGGCATTTTGCTTGGTTCTGTTCACTGTAGTCATAACAGAAAGCCTTCATCATCTTGAGCTAAAACATGAATCTGTTTTGCAAATCAAAAACCAACCACAGAGTCAACATTTCTGAACATCAGAAACATTCAGTACAAAAGGAGCAAATCTAAGGAGTACAAATAACCTTTAATAGCCCGTTACTGCGCTGGTTTAAAAAGAAAAATACTTCCCTTGTTTCTATTTATTTAGCATTTGAGGTTCAGTCCGTCTGTCAGGTGATAAGTTTTTTCACTCATTGAGCTTTTGTCTCACATTTTTCAACAAGCCTTTATTATGACAATATGAAGAAAACTAATAATAAATTTGCAATTTTTTTTTATAAACTGTCGTTTTTGTCAAGTTTAAGTTGAGTACAAAGCGACGTGGACAGGGCTTTGTCATTTATGAGATATTTTCGAGTTAGGCCTCGTATTTAATCGTGAGACGTATTTTACAGAGATTTACTAACATTTTCAAAGAACAACATACTTTCCCATGTCTCCCAGCATGATAATGTCCAGAAGTAAACTGTTCGAACGTAATCTATTTTCTGCCTTATTATCTCAAGAACCACTGATATAGAGAACCATTACTTCAATAACATTTACTACCCTTCGTTATAAATTGGTTAAAAAGGAACACATTGCTATATAACAACAAAATGAGAAAGACAATCAGAGAATTGCAGACCCTCGCCAGGACTTTTTGCTGGTTTTGTGTTTGTGCTGCTTGTGGTGTGTAAAACGATTGTGTTGACAACATAAGCGTTATGTAATACAGCAGACAAACAGACCATTTTTGGTTTATTGACAGATAGATTCACGTTGAATTCATGTAATTTATAGTGTATGCCGGTCCATACTTTCTCGATGTATGTACATTCTAATAGTACGTCGGCTACTTTAAAAATCCACTCACATTCTAAGATAATGATATGAAGACATACTAACATATTATTCAGCATCCTTATTACCAGTATGACCGTATTCTATTGTACGTACTTATAGCACATGTTACGAAATTGAGAATTGGTACATATTTTATAGAGGTACGTTATAGAGGTTAAGTTGAAAACGATCCCCTGCTGTACAATACTTGCTACATACACCAATAGAGATCATGCACTGATTTTTGTGGCCTACATTGGCACATATGTGTGACAGACAGACAGACCAATGGCCACAAACTTTTCTTTTTGTACATTGGCACAACTAACAAATGACCAATGCAAATAATTCTGGTGTTGAGGTAATAAAAAATAAAAACAAAACATATACCCAATTATACAACCACAGCTATTTTTTTAGTGTGTGTGTGCGTGTATATTTTGCTTTAAAAATGTTTTTTTTCTTGTAACCACTTGCTCCGATCGAAGAAACTTTAAACATAGGAGCGGACGTCCACTGGAGAACATTCGATTGCCAATCCGATGTCATAGGTCCACCTATGGTATATGGGCAGCCGATAGATATAAAGGAAAAAAATAAATCGATTTTCTCCAAAACCGTTCAACAAAAAAAATTGAACCTTGCAAATGTCATCAACTCCGCATGGGTGTATACACACGGTGACCAGATGACATATATTGGTGAAGTGGTATTACCATCCACAATTGTTGAACTTGAAATCTTTTATCGAACAATCTGAAACTCATATATCTGATGTATGACCTGATGTAGGCGAAGAGACTAAAATTTGTGGCGGTCATAATCCATGCCAAAAGAAACGATGTGAATAATAGGGTGCAAGGAATGGATACGGTATTTGGGCCATATATAGCAGTGTATTCAGTGAATGAGGTATTCTTGTCAGAATGAATGCGTGCAGGCAAGACTATGCGCTCATGAATCCTGTTTCTAAGGTTGTAGAGAGCTGATTTTATAATCTCCACAGAAACTTTGTGTTATTTATTCATAAATGTCACTTTCAGCCATTGAGGCAAAACAAGATATACATGCTTTCATTTCACATAAAATATTCTCAATTTCATTGTACTGTTGGAAAGCACACATTTCCAGAAAGATCAATGAATGGATCACGTCCTGACATGCAACTGAATCAGCATTTAGTTAAAGTTGGAAAAATACTCTCACTGTGGTACGTTTATATTCAGCATCATAGAAGCGTTTATCGGTCACCGTAGATGTTAACACGGCCATTTGATATTAAAAATCCAGTGCGTTGCCTCATTTAATTATTATATATTATTGCAGAAGAAAGTGCAATGAAATCGTTTGATATCTCATGCTTATAATGCTCCAGATTTCAGCTGAAACTGCAATATGTGCTGCGGCATCTCTCACAGTGTGGTCGATCATGATATGTTTCGTTACCAGATGAAGAGCTCATTATAAACTCAGGGGAACATGACTTCATTACTGTTAATAGAATTGCTCTTGTGTGTTTTTTTTAACTACGTCTCTTCACAATAAGGGAGAGAGACGACACTGATTCTTGTATATCTATTATTTGGAGCATCTTCATTTGAATTGTATTGCAAATTACTTTGGGATAGACAGAATGGTATGAGGATAGATTAAAATATAATAGACATAAAAATTACCCCATGTTTTTTTTTTAGTGGGAGGTGACGGTCATCTCTATGTTTTTACTATCATAATCGATGAACCGTTGCGCAGATATCCTAAAATGACAGACTAGATAGGTTTGAAAATCGCGGACTTATCAGCAATCTTTCGTGACCTCGTGAACCTGACCCTGACCTCAGAATCCGGGGAAAAATATGCGTTGGATATCACTCATGCGACCTCTTACCCACATACCAAATTCATCAAGATCGGAAGTAAAAAAGTTTCTTTGTACCGGGAGGTGTTTTTTGACCATCTTCCAGTTACGTGGCGGCCAAACGGACGGAAATTAAAATCTGTCCGGTTAGATACAAGATAAATTTTTACTATCATAACGATAAACAGTTGCCGAATATCTTGTTAGAAATGGCAGACTAGATAGGTTTGGAAAATGGCGATTTTTATAATTGACCGTGAACTCGTGACCTCGATCCTGACACTTGAACCCGACAAAAGTATATCGTTGTGCACCACTCTCGAACCTCTACCCACATACTAAGTATTCATCAAAGATCGAAAGAAAAACTTGTTGACGGAACGGAGTGACGGACGAGACGTACTATACGAGGACGCAATTTGTCCGGCTATAGGTCATCTCGGTAAAGATGACTCAAAGGTGTTGAAACTCGGCTCTTTTTTTTCTTTTTGGCAATATTAAGGCTCACATGGGAGCTTGCGCATATAATTATTTGCATGCAAGGACTTTGACACATTCATGTATTTCTGACATTAATTAGAAGGGGATTTGTAAGCAATGGAAAAGCAATATATCACTTGCATGGGATTTTAACCAAGGAGTATAAAACTTTTGTAGAGGACAGAATCCAAGCATCAGGAGCTGTGGTTGAGATGAGAACAACAACAGAGCCAATTTCTATCAAGCAAACAACTTCACTAATTTCCATAAAGTAATCAGAGAAGCAAGACAACAAGGACAAGCATTTTAAGAATGCAGAACCTTGCGGGGTATGTTAGCTTGTATGAGGTACTCAAAGATACGAGGAAACTGACGCAAGAAGAGGCCATTGGACTATTCAGTGCAATACATCACCATATTAATTTAAATCTAACAGTTTATTAACTTGAATCACTGGGTAGAGGACGAGGGTAGAGTTGTAACGGATGAGAATAGTGGGCAGGCACAAAACATTTTTTTTGAGGTTTGGGGGGGGTGGGGTGGCAGGGTGAAGCAAACGGTTGTAGGGTGGAAATAAGCAAAACACTCAGAGCAACATTCACATTTGATGAAACTCTCCAACAGACCACAATCACAACATGTATCCAATCACCAGATCCATAACATCAGAACCTACCATTCGACCAATATTCCATAGTACCCCCTCTGTTTCTAATTATTTTCGGCCTATCCAAGTCCAAATTCACAGCATCCGCTATTTTGTACTGCACCACCTTTCCATGGAGACTATCACATATTTACTCGTGTAAAACTCTCCCTTCTTTTCTCTCATACTATGGCCCCTGTCCTGTCCACATAGGTCGTTCTGTTGAAAATCTTCTGCACTTATTTGTGCTACACCCTTTGTTATCCCAAACATCTCGATAAGATGCCCTCACAAATCGTCTCCCTTTATAATGTTACTAGACGACCCTTAACCCGTTGGGTTCCCATTGTGACAGCGGTTGGATGAAAAAAATCATTTCAAGAAAAAAATATGAAGCTCCAGCCTAACTATACCGTTGAGTGGTTTTTTGTATTGGCATCCAAATTCTCCCCGAAAGAAAGTTAAAATTACTGAATCGGAATTGATTTTTTAATAATTTTTAGGTTGGCCAATTTGAACGAAACTTGATACTGACACATAAATGCAGGGGAATGGTGAGGTACTGCACACCCTAAAAAAAATTGCGCTATCGTGTACCGTTGGCTTGTATTCGGAAACATACTCACATACAGACAAGATGAGAGTTCGTAATATATATTATATATATATATATATATATATATATATATATGGGGCTGCATCCTCTCGT
>CM068963.1:6702106-6727674 GCA_035128595.1 Eptatretus atami
AAAGAAATTCGATAAATCACATTGTGAACACTGGATATATTGATGTCCTAACGAACCCTCACTTTAGAAACTTCGCGCAAAGCGTGGGTTTGGCTAGTTGTCAATTTAAAACAGTACAGTAAGTTTCCACAACGTTGTGGTTGTGTTCCTAGAATGTGCAACGTTAAGCAAAACGATGTTAAGCAGATGAGATATTCCCATGGACGTAATGTTATAATAACAACAATAATCATAATTAATGCTGAGTTTATATCGCACATGATAATACCTTAATACCCTCTACACGCTTTACAAATAAAATCAAATAAAATTAAAAATATTCACACGAACCAACATTTATTTAAAATAGGAAAACTAGAACAGTAACATGGAGTTTTAATCGAGTGTTTACTAAAAAGATGTGTTTTGAGCGGTTTTAAATTTTGTCAGCTGGTTGGTTGATGGATGTGTAGAGGGAGTGAATTACACAGAGATGGAACAACTACTTCAAATGCTCGGTCACCATAGTAACGAGTTGAGACTTTTGTGACACTGAGGAGGGATTGGGCTGTCAATCTCAAAGTGCGTTCTGGAACATAAGGTGTGGTCATGTCCATTATTGAGGCCGGGTACATGTTGTTTTGTGCTTTATAGGTGAGTAGAAGGATCTTAAAAACGATTCTATTTTCTATGGAAAGCCAGTGAAGATGTTTTAGCGTTTGTGAGATATTGTATGTTGCCTTCTTGGAACTTTCTCAGTAATCCTAGCAGCAGTATTTTGTACACGTTATAGCTGATGGACATCAGATTGTGCCAGATCATAAAGCAGGCTGGTACAGGCATCCAATCAGCTGGCAATGAACGAGTGTACCAAGACGAGTGGAGCTTGCTTCGTAAGATAATTCCGAATCTGTCTAATGGATCCAATTGCTGCAGTGGAGGAGCGGCAAACATTCTTAATTTGTTCTTTCATGGTTAGGTGATGATCCATGACTGCACCAAGGTTTCTTGCATGAACAATGGAAAACACATCAACATCGCCAAACACCACGGTCAGTGGATGAGGCACTGCGAGGAACTTTCAGGAAAATTGGATGATTTCCGTCTGAGAATCGTTTAATGCAAATTTGTTTTGGGTCACCCAAAGCTCAACATCGGCGATGCAGGAGTTGATCCAGTGAGTCTTCACCTTCAGATGGTTTGAACAGAATATATAGCTGTGTATCATCTACGTAAATCATCGATATGTCATGAGCAGTTTTGACAACACCTGGAGCACTCACTGTACATTGTGAACAGAATCGGTCGCATGACCGACCCTTGGGCTACACCATAGTTGTCATGATTATGTATATATATATATATATATATATATATATATATATATATACATATATACTATATTTATATACATATATAATTAAGGGTGGTCCAAAACAGCAAAAAAAATAAAATATATATTCAGATGTTGTCTTCCACAAGCCTTAAATTATTCCACTATGATTCAATAACGCACATAAAAAATTTAAGTTGATCAGAGGTGATTTAGAGGTCGCTCCATATGACGACTTTTAGTTTCATGAGTTGGTTAAATTAGGGTATGGTCAGGTACGATTACGGGTACTTCTGGATGTCCAAGGTGGAAATGGAGTGCATTTTCGAACTCTATGGGGTCGATTTACTCTAAGAAATGACTGCACCGACATTGAATTCACTACCATTTCGAAAATATGACCTAAAACAAGATTTATCATTACTGGAGTTGAGTAACTAATCCTACTCATTTCGATATTTTCTAATCTATAATTAATTTGTTGTCCGTCTAAACATTTCTTAGAGTAAATCGACCCCACTGAGTTCGAAAATGCAGTCCATTTTAACCTAGGAAGTTCAGAAGTGTACGGATTCGCATCTCACCAGACCCTAATTTTCAATCAATGGAATTACAAACTATTAGAATATTTCGTCTCATTTACCAAATACCACTATCATCTCGCCTCTATTGCTGTCTCCACTCCCGCCTGAACTTATTTCTAGCTGGCCCAACTTCCAGTGTTTTAGATTCAATGATTCACGAAAAATATGTTAGTTATTTATTTAGTTATTATTATATTAAATTAGGGTATGGTGAGATGCGAATCCGTACACTTCTGAACTTCCTAGGTGAAAATGGACTGCATTTTCGAACTCAGTGGGGTCGATTTACTCTTAGAAATGTTTAGACGGCCAAAATTAATTATAGATTAGAAATATCGAAATGAGTTGGATTAGTTACTCAACTCCAGTAATGATAAATCTTGTTTTAGGTCATATTTTCGAAATGGTAGTGAATTCAATGTCAGTGCAGTCATTTCTTAGAGTAAATCGACCCATAGAGTTCGAAAATGCACTCCATTTCCACCTCAGACATCCAGAAGTACCGTAATCGTACCTGACCATACCCTAATTTATTCAAGTCATGAGACTAAAAGTCATCATATGGAGCGACCTCTAAATCACCTCCGATCAAGCTAAAAAAAATTTATGCGCGTTATTGGATCATATTAGAATAATTTTAAGCTTGTGGAGCAACATTCTATTTTTTTCGACTTTTTTGGACCACCTAAATATATATATATATATATATATTATATATATATATATATATATATACGTATATACATATATATATATACACACACACACACACACATATTGTTACGAATGTGGCAGCCATGAGCAGTCAACATTCAGGTCCTTATAAAACAGTTATATCGGTAAGTGTGTGTTTCTAGTTAGGGTCCCGTCCTTGTTTAGTGGGTAATTAAGTGTTCGTGCGTTGCGAAGTTATCTCATAGTCAGGCTTTAAATCTTTACATCTGACATCTTGAACAACAACGATAACAACACGCCTTCGCCTCGCTTCCTCAACCCGACGCCATAGCGCCCGCGGTGGGCGGAGTTCAAGGCGGAGCCTCGCGGCAGCTCTCGCCCAATCTGGGTGATGTGAGTGAGGTTGCCGTCCTTCGACCAATGGGACTCCTCCACTTTGTGAGGGGCGTTCGCGGGATGTCACCACGCCCCCGGACCAATCAACGGACTTGGCGCCCGTTTTGGCCAGTGACAGAGGCGACGAGCGCATTTGTGCGCCAAAACCGTCCAGTGAGGGAGAGCGGGTCGCGAGGAGGCGTCCCTCCCCCCCTGGACAAGGAGGGGATAATGATTCAGCGCAATCGGACTGGGCCAGAGAGTGTTGAGACCCGACGGTGGCGGAGTGAGGTTGCGATCGGTCCAGCGCAGTTGTTGGGCCAGAGAGTGTTGAGACCCGACTGTGCGCGAGTGAGGTTGCGATCGGTCCAGCGCAGTTGTTGGGCCAGAGTGTGTTGAGACCCGACTGTGCTCGAGTGAAGTTATGATCCGTCTGGAGTTACGATCCGTCTGGAGTTACGATCCGCCTGGAGTTTAGTTGGAGTCGAGTGGAGTTCAGTTGTGTTGAGGTCCAGCTGAGGTCCAGTCAAGGTCGCGTCGCCTTGTCAGCCTCGTTGCCTGGTCGTCTCGTCTGGCCTGCCGGCGTTCTGTCTGATCACCTTCGCGCCAGCTGGCATCCATCATTGCATTGTGTTGCGGGTTCGAGTCCCGCCGAACCGGATCATCGAAAACCGCACGAGGCGGGGAGGTGCGAGACAGGCTCTCCCCTTCGGCTCACCTTCCCTCCGAGCTGGGGGCATCAATAAAGGCCGGCCGGCCCATTTCTTTTGTGCGTGTGTGTGTGTGGGCCCATCTGTTAAGTAGAATCGTTAGTGCTTGCGTTATTGTACATTGGAATATATTCGGTTGTAATCTGCTCTTTGTCTCCCTTCCCGGTTTTTGCCCATTATTGTAAAATAAATTTCCTATTGTTGAATGTCCTCTCGTTTCCTGTCATTTCTATTATTGGCTTAGCACGGTGCGTGTTGAGAAATAGCGAAGCAGTAAATTGTTCATTTGGGCGACGGGCCTCGGTAACCATCCGCTCGGGTTACACACGGTAAGGGCTCGTTCCGCTCGAGGTCTGTCGAGGGTGTGAATTCCCGGTAGCTTGCCGCGTGGGTAATTAGGTATATTGAAGTTTGGCAATTAACCCTACCCCACGAGGTCGAATTATTGGCGATTCATGGTCCTGTAAGGGACCCGTGCCTTCCGGACTTATCCGAGGATCACGACCTAAATTCCGGTGTGTTCGGTGGAGCCGACTCCACTGCTCCCTCTAGTGGTCGTTCTCGCCACTGATACCCAGCCCCACAACATATATATATATATAATATATATATATATATTATATATATATACATATACACACACACACACACATATATATATATTATATATATATATATATATATATATAATATACCACACCACACACACAACACATATATACATATATATATATTTATATACACACATATCCATATATATATATACACATATACATATATATACATTATATATACAACATATATACGTATACATTATACATACGTATACATATATTATATTATATATATATATATTAATATATATATATATTATATATATGACTTCATTTTGTTGATGTTAATGGCATGTGTTCTATTCACCAAGTACAGGAAAACCATTGTCGAACCTTGCCAGTGAAACTAAAGTGCTTGAACAATCTCTGCAGCACAATCCGATGGTCTATTGTTTTAAACACTGCACTGAAATTGAGAGGTACAAGGACCACTTATTTGTGGCCATCTTGGGCTAACAGTAAGTCACTCTGCACATTGAGGGGGTCTGTCTCAACAGAATATGTTCCACATACCGACTGGGTCCGGGCCAATAAATCGTTGGCGGTCAAATACTCCTTGATTTGAGCAGCAGCTGCTCTTTCAACTAGTTTTATTACATAGCTACGATTAGACATTGGGCAATAGCTCATGAGCTCCTCATGTGGAAGACTGTTCTTCTTCAGTCGAGGGGCTATAATGGTGGGAGGGTGGTGGGGTGGTTTGCATTCCCAAGGCATATTTTTAGTCACCCTAGCATAAATTTAAACTCACGTACCACTACACATTAGAGACAAATCTCCCGACCGAATCTCCCACACTAATGATGAGTATGGGCTTATCACTTCACTATCACAGACAGGTCGGTGGTCTCTGTCTTCTACTGCCTCCTTTCTGGTCTTGCACACCCTGCTCTTTCCATTCTTTATCCCCCCCACCCCAGATATCTGCAGGGCTCACACGGTCCACCATCAACCCTCTTCTGGTGAAACTATGGAAATGCAGCATCACTGCTCATCTCCACTCATTGGTTCCTCTTTTTCCGTGCCTGTGGAACCAACTTCCACATCCTCTTCAATCTCATTCAGCCCTCCAGGTCTTCAAGACAGCTGTTCACCACCATCTCAGATCGTCCCCCATCCAAAACAGTGATCTTTTCTACCCTCGTTAACCCCACCCCAAATCCCTCCTAATTTTCCAGTTTTCAGCTGGCAGAGATGTCGACACAGATGTGCCACAAGATTGTGCGATCAGAGCGCTGCCAGGGATTGATACGGATATTTCTACGAAGACAAATCTTGTGTTGAGAGAACCAAGAAGGCTCATCGTGGCTGCAAGGATAGGTGGACAAACATCGAGTGCTTGCATTCCAATAAGTGTCAGGTGTTCATGTTCATTATTAATGAGTGGTGAACAGCAACAAAATGTAATGTGTAATGAGCCAGTGTAATAAAGATTATGTGGCTTGTTTTCAATACTGTACCTCCATATTATAACAAACATGATGAAAAACTATTTACGTTCCTAATTTATCCGAAAGGCCGTGCAACAACGTACTGCAATTCAAATAATTTGCACAAAACAGCTCATTAATACTCATGACCCTGGAAGCACGGTAGCTAGCGATGCGTTGAGTGTCAGGGAGGAATTAACACCTCGATTGTTCTGAGTGACACTTTTGAGAACTACCGTAGTCGATTTTGCTTCATCCTCTACTCCAAATAGACATCGATGAATGAAGGAAAGAAAAAAGGGGAAATCTGCCAATTTGACTTGATATACCGTGTGGCCCAGAAGTAATAGTGCAGTCAGAGAATCCACATTTAAACAGAAAAAGATCCCACATGGTTTAAATCTTCCACTTTTGGGGTATTCTGCAAACAAAATAATTATCAATTAATAACAAACAAAAATAAATTAATGATCAAAATCATCATCTAATTGTAGTGACTATTGTTTCGGCAACTGATCCACTACTTCTGGGCCGCCAGGTATATAGTCCACATCAACTGATACGCTGAAAAATACGATATTTGCTTTGAAGTAAAACAATACAATTATTCATGGACAGGTATGCTACTAACACGACTACAACCTCACGCAATATTAAATACACCACACCTTTACACAAAATCATGATAACAAATACAAAAAGTGACAAAACATCATCACGTATGTTCTGCCCTAATGAGCAGTGAATCCACAAATTATTAGCCCAATAACTCCCCCCCCCCAACCACCACAACCCAAATTCTGAGAACTAAGATCGAACGATCTATACTGAAGTAGATCTGCATGAGGACGTGCACACTCACCGACTCGTTACAATCACCTCTCCCATCCTTTAAGTGGAAACGGGTGAGATCAACAATGCATTCCATGTAGATCTACGGTGGAGTGGTAACGGTATAGGATTTTGTATCAAGTGGATAATGTGAGAACACGACAAAGTTTGGAGTTAATCACCGTCTCGCCATGAAGTCTGTCACGGCACGGGTTGTCAGATGCCTGCTCACCCACACGGACATGATTTCATTTGAAGAGAGCTTGCTTTCTCATGCAGAACATATGATGGATTGGGGCAAAGTCAAATCATGCACGTAACCTTTCCAGCATATGCAACATTGACAAAAATAATTCCATTATCAACCGTCACACAGTTCACGCAGCCTCGACTTGAAATACGTGCTTGTGATGACATTCACACTTTGTACGTTCTTGTTTTCAGAATTCGTTACAAGGAAACACACACAAATACACAGTAGGTCGTTTAGGCCATCATGTCTGTACGATGGAGAGGAAGCCGTCAGCACAATGACTGCAGATGCACATGAACTGCCCAAAGGGTAAAAATTGGTTTGTCCCATGACTTTTCCAACGGGTTTAACTCCATTCCAGGTTGGCAAATTGTCATTCCCATCTGAGCTGATTGTACGACGCAGGGATCACAGGTTCAAATCCCATGCATTATCTGTATTTTCCATTGTCTGCTGCTCTTGTTATATTTGATGTAAAAGTGCATCGACGTCACCTTGATTTCCTTATCCTACGTGTGATGCATGTGCGTGCTCCTCCATACGCCTCAAGTTCATTCTTAAGTAAAAATCCTCCACTCTATTATCATTCAAATTACATTTCACACTCTGTGCTCCAGATCTCCCATGACTCTCTGCATCTGTACACGGTTACATTCACTGGAGGAGTCAAAAGGTCTTCAGCCAGTGCAGAATTGAAAATTATTCCAGGGTACTTGCACACAATGACTGACTTTTCAAAATGTACTGCGGCATCTTTCGCTTTCAAAAGCAAAGGCGACAAGATAGGACACTTTGGGTAACATCCCTTTCAAAACAGGACATGATCGATGATGGCACTGCCTGTGAAACCACTGGAAAAAAAAAAACTTCAGAGTGAGATTGGGATTCAAACAGAAAGGAGACATCTCAAGCACTAAGACACAACCAATGAGCTATGTATGTATGTAAGTAAGTAATCTGTCCAGGAGCAATCAGTGTTGGTGGAGATGGTACAGAACAAGGTGATGGAGTCGAAAGGAGGGAAAGAAGAGAAATAAATATGGAGGTGAATTTTGTGTGGGAGGACCAGACTGGAAGAGGGGGGAATAATTGTGAAGAGGGAACATCCAGGGATTGTGACATGGTGGCAGATCAAGAGTGACAGTTGGTGCTCCAGAAAAGAAAAGAAAAAAAGAAGAGAAACACATATACATGGCGTCGAAGGCCTTCAACCATCACCTCCTTCTCCATAAACATAACATTGTATATACACACACACACACCCACACACCCAACACCACCCCGCACACACACACACACACACACACACACACACCACTTTAAGACTCCAAATAACCTTTTAATGTGATAAAATGCCAAATGCAATGCTTCAGATCAGTGTTGCCATTTTGTTTCTGGATCCAATTTCATCTTCAATTGACCCCAGACAAGACAATCCAAGGGTGAGTACACAACAAGAGTTATCGACCTAAATGTATAATCATGAAAGCTTGACAATAAATGAGGGAACTTCATTAATATAAAGAAGTCTGATGCAGGAGTGGGCCATCAAATCCATCATGCCCATGCATTTCCACCAACATCTCTGCACCCCTCTTCCTCATTGATTCCAGATATCTTTCCAAGTCCAATTTAAACACTTCCATCATGTCAGCTGACACCACTGCTCCAGGGAGACCAATCCATGCATGAACTACCATCCGAGTGAAAGACCCCTGCCGATATCCAAACTCTCCTCTTCTTTACTCTCAGTTGCCATGGCGCCTCATCGTATCGCTGTCCATTCTTCTGAAATGACTATTGCTTCCATACCTTTCATCATATCCTCTTAAACATCTCTATCATATCCACTTGTAATCGCCTCCTTTCTAATATATAAATTCCTGTCTCCTCCAGTCGCTCGTCATTGCTGAGTTTAGCTATGCCCGGAATCAATCTAGTCTACCTTGACTCAAATGGGAAAACAGTTCTCACACACACACACACACACACACACACACACACACACACACACACACACACACACACACACACACACACACACACACACACACACACACACACACACACACCAGAGGCAAATATATAACCTCCGTCCACCTTTGGTGGTGGTAATATAATTATAACAATATCCCCCTTCCGCCACGCGGCGGGGGATAAAAACTGGTCGACTTGAAGTTCATCAACATGGGTTGTCATATACAGGAAATCCAATCAGGAATTGTAATATGTTTAGATTACATTGTATTCCAAGCAGGTATAAACAAACAATGAGCATGGTGTTGAGAAATAGAACAAAAAAATATATGACAAAGAAATCTGAAAACAAATCAATTCAACCAGCTCCTCAACTGTGAAGTCATCCATTTTAGGAGAAGATGAGAAAATGGATTAAAATACCGTGTTGTCAGGTTTGTGTGCAATGACCTTATCATGTTGTACAGTCATAACTCGGAAAAGCCACAACGTCAGCTCAACACAACACAGACGAGGAACCATATATATTAAAACATGCTGGTTGAGGAACACCACGAGGCTCTGACAATGTGCACAATCAGCTGAAACCTCACACTGGAAAGATGACACTGAAGAAGAGATTTGATGAAAAGGAATTGTCCCCACGAGTGAATACTCCATCAGCAATATGTAGTTTGCATTTGCAAGCTCTGTATGACCAAAGGTAGATTCTAGAGAGAGTTGATAAATTATTACTTTGGCCACAGTGACAAAGACATTTTCAGGGTAACAAAACAAAGTTGAAAGAAAACCAATTACATGTGCCACACATATTTTATTGATTTAAAAGAAAGTTAACATCTAATATATAAAAATCTTTCTAATCACTAACTCACTCACTCACTTACTCACTCGTATAAATGTTTAGTACTTTCTCGATGGGCTAAAGAGCTGAAATTTTGCATACGGATGTATCTCAAAGCCAAGGTTCCATGAAAAAGCACAACAATGTCTCTAAACGAAAATATCCGTGAACAAAAGTCAGCCTGTGGAGCTTCGCTCCTGCTCATGGAGGGTCACGCGACCAACGACAATGGCACGTCACGTAATCTTCCATGGGCGCGCTCGCTCACGAGTGTTTCTTGGGTTTATGGCAGTATAATTCGAGAAGTGTCTGTGTGGTTTTGTCGGCTACTGACGGGGTACAGTGGTAGAAAGTCGTAAATATTTATTGTTTAAAGATGGTGTACAGTGCTAAGTGTTACAGTGCACATAGGTGTTGTACAGTATGTTACATGTACAGTCAGATCTCCATCAGGCACCCTGGTGATAACAAACATTCAGAACATGTTTTATTCACTGAATCCAATCAGGAATTGGACGGCCCCAAGTATTCACAATCAACATTGCTTGAAATACGGATGTAAACATCGCTTTGTCCTGGTACGATGAATGCAATCACAAGGCCCTACGCTAGAAAATAGTCGAAATATTGATGAGGTTGTCAAAAATAATTATCATAAATATCAAAACGAAACAATCATTTTGTTATTCGCTGCATCTTTCTGGCACCCTAGTGGCAGAATACACCGCACAGGGATGCCGTTGAGGAAACGGGATGGCGACACCCAGCAAAGCGATACTTGCTTGGTTCCAGCCCTTGGAACAGTCAGGGGAAGAGGCTCGGAGAGAACATGAATCGGAAGTTAATTTCTGCAACATAACTGCAATGGGTGCAGGGTAGGGTACGGTAGGGTGCAAGGTTGTGTGGGTTCTGCAGCGGTTTTTTGGAAACGGAAAATCACTGGCTCTACAATTTGCATCGTTTTAACAGCCAGCTGTACGGTATGGTCCATTTTTGCTTCGCAGGAGTGTTTTGTCTTCCCAGTAAGCCATGCCTTTTTCATCAATTTATTAAAGCATGCAAATGACTGTTATACAGTAAGGCCTAGTCACAATTTGCTCTAGCGCTAGGATACGATGGCCGTACCCCCCCTGAATTGACAGAAACGTGCGGTGGCGCAGAGTTTCTGAAGTGGCCTCAGGATGGCCCTACGCCGTATGGCTATATTTTACAGGCGTAGGGGTCGCCGTGGAATTATAGCGTGGAGTTATAACTTTTTTCATTTCTACGTTGGCCGTAGCAATTCGACAAGCGAAAAAAAAGAACTGGTAAAAAAAAAAAAACCACTCGTTACCGTCCGTCTGGCCGCACGTTCGCCTTAGGGGCCCCCTGCGGTCCCCTGCGGTCGCCTTGCGGGCAACTTGCGTCTGCCTTGAAAATTTATGGCCGCCGCAGGGACGCCCTAAGGTCACCGTGCGACATCAAATCAAAGACCGTACGGCACCCCCACGTTTTCGGTCTCCACAATTTATAAATACCCCGTGCAGCTCCCCGAAAAATAAAAAATATGTGACTGCTACATTGTGTGACCGTGGAAATACTGCGGCCGCCCTATAATTGCTAGTGGCCATAGATTTTGTAGACCCTACGGCCGCCGTGCAAATGGTGACTTAGGCCTAACTGTGTTTCTCACTGGAACCAGAATTAAACCCAGATCAGACATAGAATCGCTATCTCTCCAGCAGCTGATTACACAATCATTACGGATCAAAGTTCAATCAACGTAGCAAAATAGAAAGATGCTAACTTAACATGATGATAACTCAAGTTAGCTCCGTAACATTCTTGTAGCTGTTCCCATGTTGCACACAATTAACAATCACTGTTTGTTTCAACTTTGGTTTATAAGTTCTAGATTCACTCATTAATGTTCACCATGGAATTATAATCAAAATTTCCACCTCTTAGGATCGCCTAGAAACCCGTTAGAATGCAAATAATTGTTAATGACAAAGGTTAAAAGTTATCAAATAAACTATTATTATACGGGGAGAGATAAAACCAAACAAACCCAAGAGGCAAATTTACTGTACTTGTGGATAAATAAATTTTCACAGGGGGGGAGAAAAATGTGTTGAAGTTCATAACATGTGTGAGAATAGGATTGTATTGTTTGATATGTATACGAGGTAAAGCATGCTTGGTGTTGGAAATGAAAAAAAATATATGAAGAATGAAAAAATATTAACTCTACTGTGAAGTCATTCATTTAGGAGAAGTGAGAAAATGGATTAAAATACGGTGTAGGTTTGGTGTGCAATGACTAGTCGTATAGCTATAACCGTAAAAGCCACAACGTAGCTCAACACAACACAGACGAGGAACCATATATATTAAAAATGCTGATTGAGGACACAGAGGCTTCTCAATGTGACATCAGTGAACTCACACTGGAAAGAGACACTGAAGAGATTTGATGAAAAAGGAATTGCCAGAGTGAATACTCCATCAGCAATATGTAGTTTGCATTTGCAATCTGTATGACAAAAGTAGATTTAGAGAGAGTTGATAAATATTACTTGGCCACAGTGAACAAGACATTTTCAGGGTAACAAAACAAAGTTGAAAGAAAACCAATTACATGTGCCACACATATTTTATGATTTAAAAGAAAGTTAACATCTAATATATAAATTTCCTAATCACTACACTCATCATTACTCACTCGTATAAATGTTTAGTACTTTCTCGATGGGCTAAGAGCTGAAATTTTGCATGGGATGTATCTCAAGCCAAGGTTCCATGAAAAAGCACAACAATGTCTCTAACGAAAATATCGGTGAACAAAAGTCAGCCTGTGGAGCTTCGCTCCTGATGGAGGGTCACGCGACCAACGACAATGGCAGTCACGTATCTCCATGGGTCGTCCAGAGTGTTTCTTGGGTTTGGCAGTATAATTGAGAAGTGTCTGGTGTGGTTGTCGGTACTGAGGGGTACAGTGGTAGAAAGTCGTAATATTTATTGTTTTAAAGATGGTGTATCCAGTGTATACAGTGCACATAGGTGTTGTAAGTATGTACTGTACAGTCAGATCTCAGCAAACTGGTGATAACAATTCAGAACATTTTTACTGAATCCATCAGGAATTGGAGGCCCCAAGTATTCACAATCAACATTGCTTGAATACGGATGTAAACATCGCTTTGTCTTGGTACGATGAATGCAAATCACAAGGCCTAGCTAGAAAATATCGAAATATTGATGAGGTTGTCAAAATAATTATCATAAATATCAAAAACGAAACATCATTTTGTTATTCGCTGCATCTTTCTGGCACCCCTATGCAGAATACACCGCACAGGGATGCCGTTGAGGAAACGGGATGGCGACACCCAGCAAGCGATACTTGCTTGGTTCCAGCTTGGAACAGTCAGGGGAAGAGGCTCGGAGAGAACATGAATCGGAAGTTAATTTCTGCACATAACTGCAATGGGTGCAGGGTAGGGTAGGTAGGGTGCAAGGTTGTGTGGGTTCTGCAGCGGTTTTTTTGGAAACGGAAAATCACTGGTCTACAATTTGCCATCGTTTTAAACAGCCAGCTGTACGGTATGGTCCATTTTGCTTCGCAGGAGTGTTTTGTCTTCCCAGTAAGCCATGCCTTTTTCATCATTTATAAAAACATGCAAAATGACTGTTATACAAGTAACGCTAAGTCACATTTCTTACGGCTAGGATACGAGCCGTACCCCCCCCTGAATTGACAGAACGTGCGGTGGCCGAGAGTTTCTGAGGTGGCCTCAGGATGGCCCTACGCGTATGGCTATATTTTACAGGGTAGGGGTCCCGTGGAATTATAGCGTGGAGTTTAACTTTTTTTCATTTCTACGTTGGCCGTAGCAATTCGACAAGCCGAAAAAAAAAAAAACTGGTAAAAAAAAAAAAACCACTCGTTACGTCCGTCTGGCCGCACGTTCGCCTTAGGGCCCCCCTGCGTCCCCCTGCGGTCGCCTTGCGGGCACTTGCGTTGCCTTGAAAATTCTATGGCCGCCGAGGACGCTCAAAGGTCACGTGCGATCTAAATCAAGAACGTACGGCACCCCCACGTTTTCGGTCTCCACAATTTATAAATACCCCGTGCAGCTCCCCGAAATAAAAAACATATGTGATGCTACATTGTGTGACCGTGGAATACATGCGGGCGCCCTATAATTGCTAGTGGCCATAGATTTTGTAGACCCTACGGCCGCCGTGCCAAATGTGACTGGCCTAACTGTGTTTCTACTGGAAACAGAATTAAACCAGATCAGACATAGAATCGCTATCTTCTCAGCAGCTGATTACAAATCATTAACGGATCAAAGGTTCAATCAACGTAGCGCAAATAGAAAGATGCTAACTTAACATGATGATAATCAAGTTAGCTCCGTAACATTCTTGTAGCTGTTCCCATGTTGCACACCAATTAACAATCACTGTTTGTTTCAACTTTGGTTTATAGTTCTAGATTCACTCATTAAGTTCACCATGGAATTATAAATCAAAATTTCCACCTCTTAGGATCGCCTAGAAACCCGTTAGAATGCAAATAATTGTTAATGACAAAGGTTAAAAGTTATCAAAATAAACTATTATTTACCCTTAACTTCGCGAAACTCCTTGGACTTTGGCTCTCCCACATGGGTTCCTCAGCGAAAAACGGGCAAGTTGGGGATATAGAGGTTTGAATAGCAGCCGCTAAACCGGATACTCGGTATATGGAGGTTTGAATAGCGGGTAAACCGGATGCTGGGTATATGGAGGTTTGAATAGCAGGGGTAAACCGAATGCTCGGGTATATGGAGCTTTGAATAGCGGCGGTAACCGGATGCTCGGGTATATGGAGTTTGAATAGCGGCGTAATCCGGTGCTCGTGTATATGAAGGTGAATAGCGGCCGGTAATCCGGATGCTCGGTATATGGAGGTCTTGAATAGCGGCCGGTAAACGGATGCTCGGTATATGGAGTTTGAATAGCGGCGGTAAACGGGATGCTCAGGTTATTGGAGGCTTGATAGCGGCCGTATCGGATGCTGGTATGGATGGCTTGAATAGGGCCGGTAATCCGATGCTCGGGTATATGGAGTTTGAATAGCGGCGGTAAACCGGATGCTCGGTATATGGAGGTTTGAATAGCGGCGGTAAACGGATGCTCGGTTATGGAGGCTTGAATTGCGCCGGTAATCGGATGCTCGGTATAATGGAGGCTTGAATAAGCGGCCGGTAATCCGGATGCCGGGTATATGGAGGTTTGAATAGGCCGGTAATCGGATGCTCGGGTATATGGAGGTTTGAATAGCGGCGGTAAACCGGATGCTCGGGTATTATGGAGGTTGAATAGCGGCCGGTAATCCGGATGCTCGGTATATGGAGGCTTGAATAGCGGCCGGTAATCCGGATGCTCGGGTATATGGAGGCTTTGAATAGCGGCGGTAATCCGGATGCTCGCGTAATATGGAGGTTTGAATAGGCTGGTAAACGGATGCTCGGGTATATGGAGGCTGAATAGCGGCGGTAACCGGATGCTCGGTATATGGGAGTTTGAATAGTGGGTATAATACCGGATGCTCGGTATATGAGGTTTGAATAGTGGCTGATAAACGAGATGCTCGGGTATATGGAGGTTTGAATAGGGCTGCTAAACCGGATGCTCGGTATATGGAGGTTTGAATAGCGGCTGATAAACCGGATGCTCGGGTATATGGAGGCTTGAAATGCGGCCGGTAATCCGGTGCTCAGGTATACGGAGGCTTGAATAGCGGTGGTAAACCGGATGCTCGGTATATGGAGTTGAATAGCGGCGGTAAACCGGATGCTCGGTATATGGAGCTTGAATAGTGTGATAAACCGGATCCGAGCTATATGGAGGTTTGAATAGTGGTGATAAACCGATATCGGTATATGGAGGTTTGAATAGTGGCTGAAAACCGGATCCTCGGGTATATGGAGGTTTGAATCGAGGCTGGGTAACCCGGATGCTCGGTAATGGAGGTTTGAATAGTGGCTGGTAAACCGGATATGTCTGGGAATATGGAGGTTTGAATAGCGGCGGGTAAACCGGATGCTGGGTATATGGAGGTTTGAATAGGGCTGGGTAACGGATGCTCGGGTATATGGAGGTTTGATAGTGGCGGCTCGATAAACCGGATGCTCAGGTATATGGAGGTTTGAATAGTGGCCTGATAAACGATCCTCCGGGTATATGAGGTTTGAAATCGCGGCTGTAAACCGGATGCTCGGGTTAGATGGAGGTTTGAATAGCGGCTGTAAACGGATGCTCGGATATGGAGGTTTGAATAGCGGCGGTAAACCGGATGTTGGGTATTGAGGTTTGAATAGCGGCTGTAAACCGATGCTCGCGGTAATGGAGGTTTGAATAGTGGCTGATAAACGCGATGCTCGGTATGGAAAGGGGGGGGTTTGATAGTTGGGGGGGGTTGAATAAACCGAATGCTTGGGTATATGGAGGTTTGAATATGGCTGATAAACCGGATCTCGGGTATATGGAGGTTTGAATCGCGCCGGTAAGGATGCTCAGGTATATGGAGGCTTGAATAGCGGCGGTACCATGCGTGTAATATAGGAGGTTTGAATACGCGGTGAAAACCGAGATGCTCGGTATATGGAGGTTTGAATAGTGGCTGATAAACGGATGCTCGGTATATGGAGGTTTTGAATAGTGGCTGATAACGGAGCTCGTAGGAGGTTAATATGTATAACGGATCTGGGATATGGAGGTTTGAATGCGGCTGGTAAACGGATGCTCAGGTATATGGAGGTTGAATAGTGGCCGAATAAACCGGATCGGGTATATGGAGGTTTGAATAGTGGGTAAACGGATGCTCGGTAATATGGAGGTTTGAATAGTGGCTGATAAACCGGATATGCTGGTATAATGTGAGGTCTGAATAGCGGCTGATAAACGATGCTCGGTATATGGAGCTTGAATAGCGGACCGGTAACGGATGCTCGGTATATGGAGGCTTGAATAGCGGCTGGTAAACCGGATGCCGGTATATGGAGGTTTGAATAGCGGCCGTAAACCGGATGCTCGTATATGGAGGTTTTTGATAGCTAAGGCTGATAAACCGGATCCTCGGGTATATGGGAGGTTGAATAGCGGCGGTAAATCCGGATGCTCGGGTAATATGGAGGTTTGAATAGTGGCTTAAACCGGATTGCTCGGTATATGGAGGTTTGAAATAGCGGCTGATAAACCGGATGCTCGGTATAATGGAGGTTAATAGCTGGCTGGGTAAACCGGATGCTCGGGTATATGGAGGTTTGAATTGCCGGTGATAAACCGGATGCTCGGTTATATGGAGGCCTTGAATAGCGGGGTAACCGGATGCTCGGTATTGAGGTTTGAAATCGCGGCGGTAACGATGCTCGGGTATAGGAGTTTGAATTAGCCGGCTGATAAACCGAATGCTCGGAAGTGGAGGCGTTGAATAGCGGATGGTAAACGGATTGCCGAGGTATATGGAGGTGAATAGCGGGCTGTAATACCGGATGCTCGGTATATGGAGGCTTGAATAGCGGCGGTACGGCAGCTCGGGTTATATGGAGGCTTGAATAGCGGCCGTAACATCGGAACCATGTGTATATGGAGGTTTGAATAGCGCCGGTAACTGATGCTCGGTATATGGAGGCTTGAATACGGCCGGTAATCCTGGAGCTCGGTATATGGAGGCTTGAATAGCGGCCGGTAATCCGGATGCTCGGTATATGGAGGCTGAATAGCGGCTGGTAAACCGAATGCCGCGTATATGGAGAGTTTTGAATAGCTGGCTGATAAACGGATGCTCGCGGTTAATGGAGGTTTGATAGGTGATAACCGTGCTCGGGTATATGGAGGTTTGAATACGGGCTGATAAACCGGATGCTCGGGTATATGGAGGTGAATAGCGGCTGATAAACCGGATGCTCGGGTAATGGAGTTCTTGAATAGCGGCTGGTAAACCGGATGCTCGGGTATATGGAGGTTGAATAGCGGCGTAACGAGCGTTATGAGGTTTGAATAGTGGTGAATAACGATCCCGGAATACGTTGTATATGGGGTTTGAATCGCGGCGTAAAACGGATGCTAGGTATAGGTGGCTTGAATAGTGCTGTAAACCGGATCCGGGTATATGGAGGTTGAATAGTGGCTGATAAACGGATGCTCAGGTATATGGAGGTTTGAATAGTGGCTGATAAACCGGATCCGGGTATATGGGTTTGAATCGCGGCTGGTAAACCGGATGCTCGGAGAGGGAGGTTTGAAATAGCGGTGTAAACCGATGCTCGGGAGATGGAGGTTTGAATAGCGGCCGGTAAAACGGATGCTCGGTATATGGAGGTTTGAATGGGGCTGATAAACCGGAATGCTCGGGTATATGGAGGTTTGAATAGGGCTGATAAACGGATGCTCGGGTATATGGAGGTTGAATAGCGCCGTAAACGGATGCTCAGGTATATGGAGGCTTGAATAGCGGTGTAAACCGGTGCTCGCGATATGGAGGTTTGAATAGCGGCGGTAACCGGATGCTCGTTATATGGAGGTTTGAATAGTGGCTGTAAACCGGATCCTCGAGTATATGGAGGTTTGAATGCGGCTGTAACGATGCGGGTATATGGAGGTTTGAATAGTGGCTGATAAACGGATCTCGGTATATGGAGGTTTGAATAGTGGCTAATAAACAACCGGATGTCGGGTATATGGAGGTTTGAATAGCGGCCGTAAACCGGATGCTTGAGTATATGGAGTTTGATAGCGGCTGGTAAACCGGATGCTCGGGTATATGGAGGTTTGATAGCGGCTGAATAACCGGATGCTCGGTATATGGAGGTTGAATAGCGGCTGTAAACGGATGCTCGGGTATATGAGGTCTGAATCGCGGCCGGTAAACGGATGCTCGGGTATATGGAGGTTTGAATCGGCTGATAACCGGATGCTCGTGTATATGGAGGTGAATAGCGGTGGTATCAGGATCTCGGTATATGGAGGTTGAATCGCGTGGTAACGGATGCTCGGATATGGAGGCTTGATAGCGGCGTACCGGATGCTCGGGTATATGGAGGTTGAATAGGGCGGTAACCGGATGCTCAGTATATGGAGGTTTGAATAGCGGCCGATAACCGGATGCTCAGGTATATGGAGGTTGAATAGCGGCCGGTAATCGGATGCTCGGGTATATGGAGGCTTGAATAGCGGCTGGTAAACGGATGCTCGAGTTATGGAGGCTTGAATAGCGGCCGGTAAACCGGATGCTCGGTATAGGAGGTTTGAATAGTGGCTTGATAAACGCGATCTCGGGTAATGGAGGTTTGAATAGGGCTGTAAACGGATGCTTGTATACTGGAGTTTGAATAGTGGCTGATAAACCGAATGCTCGGGTATATGGAGGTTTGAATAGAGGTGAAAACCGGATGCTCGGTATATGGAGGTTGAATAGCGGCTGAAAAACCGGATGTCGGGTATATGGTTTGAATAGTGTGATAAACCGGAATCCTCGGGTATATGGAGGTTTGAATACGGCGGTAACCGGATGCTCGGTATATGGAGGTTGAATAGTGGCTGATAAACCGGATGCTCGGGTATATGGAGGTTTGAACTAGCTGGCTGATAACCGGATGCTCGGGTATTGGAGGTTTGAATAGTGGTGATAAACGAATGCTTGGGTATATGGAGTTTGAATAGCGGCTGATAAACCGATGCTCGGGTATATGGAGGTTTAATAGCGGCCGGTAAAACCGGATGCTCGGTATATGGAGGTTGAATAGCGTGGTAAACCGGATGCTCGGTATATGGAGGTTTGAAAGCGGCCGTAACCGGATGCTCGGTATATGGAGGTTTGAATAGTGGCTGAAACCGGATCTCGGGTATATGGAGGTTTGAATCAGCGGCTGTAAACCGGATGCTCGGTTTATGGAGGTTTGAATAGGCTGATAAACCGGATGCTCAGGTATATGGAGTTTGAATAGTGGCTGATAAACCGGATGCTCGGGTATGGAGGCTTGAATAGCGCTGGTAAACGGATGCTCGGGTATATGGAGGTGAATAGGGCGGTAACGAGCTAGGGTATATGGGTTGAATAGCGGCCGGTAACGGATGCTCGGTATATGGAGGTTTGAATAGCGGCTGGTAACGATGCTCGGTATAGGAGGCTTGAATAGGGCGGCAATCCGAGCTGGTTATGGAGGCTTGATGCGGCGTAAACGATGCTGCGTATATGGAGGTTTGAATAGTGGCTGATAAACCGGATGCTCGGGTATATGGAGGTTGAATAGTGGCTGATAAACGAATGCTGGGTTATGGGAGGTTTGAATAGTGCTGATAACGAATGCTCGGTATATGGAGGTTTGAATAGGCTGATAAACCGGATGCTCGGGTATATGGAGGTTTGAATAGGCTGATAAACCGGATGCTCGGGTATATGGAGGCTTGAATGCGGCGGTAAACGATGCTCAGGTTAATGAGGGCTTGAATAGCGGCTGGTAAACCGGATGCTCGGTATATGGAGGTTTGAATAGCGGCGGTAAACGGGATGCTCGTTATATGGAGGTTTGAATAGGGCGATAAACCGGTATCTCGGGTATATGGAGGTTTGAATCGGCCGGTAAACGGATGCTCAGGTATATGGAGGCTTGAATAGTGGCTTGATAAACGGATCTCGGTATATGGAGGTTTGAATAGTGGCTGATAACCGGATGCTCGGTATATGGAGGTTGAATAGGGCTGATAAACGGATCCTCGGGTATATGGAGGTTGAATGCGGCTGTAAACCGGATGCTCGGGTAGATGGAGGTTTGAATAGGCGGTGGTAAACCGGATGCTCGGGAATATGGAGGTTTGAATAGCGGCCGGTAAACCGGATGCTTGGGTATATGGAGGTTGAATAGTGGCTGATAAACACGGATGCTCGGGTAATATGAGGTTGCTGAAATGTGATAACCGGATGCTCGGGTTATGATGGAGGCTTGAATAGCGGCCGGTAAACCGGATGCTCAGTTATGGAGGCTGATAGCGGCTGGTAACCGGATGCTCGGTATATGGAGGTTGAATAGCGGCCGGTAAAACCGGATGCTCGGTTATATGGAGGTTTGAATAGTGGCTGATAAACCGGATCTCGGGTTTTCTGGAGGTTTGAATAGTGGCTGATAAACCGGATGCTCGGTTATATGGAGGTTTAATGCGGC
The DNA here is from genome assembly GCA_035128595.1 of Eptatretus atami. Lineage (NCBI taxonomy): Eukaryota > Metazoa > Chordata > Myxini > Myxiniformes > Myxinidae > Eptatretus > Eptatretus atami. Next base: position 6,722,907 of record CM068963.1, read on the forward strand.
CGGTAAAACCGGAATGCTCGGTTAAGGCTGTCACACCTTGACGATTTAGCCGAACGTATGCCGTTTTTTTTTACATTTGCGAATACGCTGGCACACGTCGAAATACTTATTGGTAAGTCTGTATACTTAGGAATACCTGAAAAACACTGCCATAAGCGTTGTACGTGGCTTTAATCGTTGACTTTGTGGCTTGTTCTCTCTGTTTTCGAATGCTTAAAATTTTAACACGTACTCGGCGTTTGCTACCCGTTCCGCTACGCCGCCAATAAGGTTTAGGCAACGTTATGCGATCGTTGAGACACGTTAATTGTATGTTACTCATAAGTCGAACACGTAGATGCTAACAATTCGCGTACCAAGATTATTCTAACCTAGAAGTAACGTTTTGTAAGCAACGCTACCGAATCGTTGTCACAATCTCCGCAACACGCTACTTGTGAAAGTTCTCATACGTGCGAAACAATAAAGTAATGTTCAGCGGTACCCGTGACTTATTTATAACTATGAAAACGTGCTGATTATTACGCTATGCATACGCTGGACTATGTTGGCATAGGTTGTGGACGCTAAACCGACGATAAACAATCGTTGGGTATAACTTATGATAAGTTATCGAAGCGTTCTGTGTTCATTACGTAATTATGCTTTGTCAAAGTGTTTTTTAATACTTTAAAAGTAAAACAAAGAAATATTTCATCGTGGAATGAGGAAAAAAAATTAGCCGAAGAACATCGAACAATGGTCAAAGTAGTCTCCTATTCGTGGACTGATAAGAGGATCTCATCACACACACCTCCATACGCTCACTACTACTACTGACATGCGACTACTAATATAATACTACTACTAAACTACGATACTGACTACTGACATAGAACATATATATATACTACTAATATGAAGAATACTACTATACTATGACATAGAATACAAACTAATACTACTGATGGTAGACTTCTACTATACAATGCTACTAACAACTACTATACCTATTACTACTGTCACAGCACACAACTCTGCTAATGAGTATTACTACTACATGATTATAGGCATTGACATCTACTCAACATGGAGTCTGGAAACAATGATGGGTTCTCTTGTGAACGCATTTAGTATGTACCAATTCCCTAAACGCTGCCAATCGTCAGTACGGTAGATGTAAGTTAGAAACACTTAGTAAGTTCTGTGGTGTCCGGAAGACGTCAATTTTAATTGTCTACATAGACAATGTCGTTATACATACGTACAGGTTATAGCATGTATTCAATGGTTAGATGCACGTTTTACAGGTTCAAACATGCTACACTAGGTTAACGCACGTTACCTTAACGTTCATGCACTGGTAGCATTGTCAAGGCAGTTTTACTAGTTTCATGGCACGTTACCATACTTCAAGACGTTAACATAGGTTAACTGACGTTATCATTTGTAAGCAGTTAACTCAACGGTTATATTGGGTTTCAAGTATGGTTGCCATTAACTTGACGTGCTTGACTTATGAGTAACCTACAAGTAACGTGTGTTCGCCGTGTTTAAACGATCGCGGAACGTGCAAGAACAGATGCCACGCAGGGAACGTGTGAGCTACGTCGAGTACGTCTTAAAATTTCAGCATGCTTGAAATTTCACGACGTATCGACGGACTAGGTATATGCAGGTACTTCAATGATTTTGAGCATAATCTCGTATACTCAACTTCCTATAGCGTATTTGACGTGTGCTAGCGTTGTAAACCATTTTTCATAGATGGCATACGCTGGCAAAATGTCAAGGTGTGACTGCGATGTTGACAATCAAATCCGGGAGTTTGATTTCAATCGGCGTCCGAAGTTCCACAGGCTACGCCGAGTTCGCCGGCGATACGTATAGGCGCAAAGGGTAAGTTGAACTATCGCTTGTCTTAGGTTTGAACGCCGATCACAAGGTAAGCATTCGTTGGTAAAAGTTATGTATAACACAACGAAACTTCTGTGCCGTACTATCTGTTGCAAACGACCAAAGTTTTGAATAACGCAAACTCAAAAAACATCAAAAATTTCGCGTACTCAACGTTTAGATCAATTTTATACGTTGCATTGCTGGCTTAAACGTCAGGGTGACAGGCCTTATATGGAGTTTGAATAGTGCTGATAAACCGGATCTCGGTTTTCTGGAGGTTTGAATGTGGCTGATAAACCGGATCCGGGTATATGGAGGTTTGAATCGCGGCCGGTAAAGCGGATGCTCAGGTATAATGGAGCTTGAATAGCGGCTGGTAAACTGGATGCTCGCGTATATGGAGGTTTGAAAGTGCTGTAAACCGGATGCTCAGTATAGAGGTGAATAGTGGTGATAAACCGGATGCTCAGGTATAGGGGGTTTGAATAGTGGCTGATAAACCGGATGCTCGGGTTATGGAGTTGATTCGCGGCGGTAAACGGATGCTCAGCGTATATGGAGGCTTGAATAGTGGCTGATAAACGGAATGCTTGGGTATATGAAGTTTGAAATAGCGGTGATACGGATGCTCGGTATATGGAGTTGAATAGCGGCGTAACCGATGCTCAGGTATAGGAGGTTGAATGGTGGTAAACGGATGCTCAGGTATATGGAGTTTGAATAGCGGCCGGTAAACCGGATGCTCGGTTATATGGAGGTTCTGATAGTGGCTGATACGGTTCCTCGGGTATTATAGGAGGTTTGAATAGCGGCTGGTAAACCGGATGCTCGGGTATTGGAGGTTGAATAGTGGCTGATAAACCGGATGCTCAGGTATATGAGTTTGAATAGGGCGATAAACCGGATGTGGTAATGGAGGTTTGAATGCGGCGGTAAACCGGATGCTTGAGTATATGGAGGTTTGAATAGCGGCGGTAAACGATGCTCGTGTTATGGAGGTTTGAATAGCGGCTGATAAACGGATGCTCGGGTATAGGAGGTTGAATAGCGGCTGGTAACGGAATGCTCGGGTAATGGAGGTCTGAATAGTGGTGGTAAACGGATGCTCGGTATATGGAGGCTTGAATAGCGCTGTAAACGGATGCTCGGTATATGGAGGTTTGAATAGCGGTTGATAAACCGGAGTGGGTATATGGAGGTTGAATAGTGGCTGGTAACCGGATGCTCGGTATATGGAGGCTTGAATAGCTGGTAACCGGATGCTGGGTATATGGAGGTTTGAATAGGGCTGATAAACGGATGCTCGGGTATATGGAGGTTGAATAGCGGCTGGTAAACCGGATGTCGGTATATGGAGGTTTGAATAGCCGGTGATAACGGATGCTTGGGTATATGAGGTTGAATAGCAGCTGGTAAATCGGATCTCGGGTATATGGAGCTGATACGGCTGTAACCGGATGCTCGTGTATATGGAGGCTTGAATAGGGCTGTAAATCAGGATGCTGGGTATATGAGGTCTGAATGCGGCGGTAAAACGGATTCAGGTATACTGGAGGCTTGAATAGTGGTGATAAACCGGATCTCGGGTATATGGAGGTTTGAATAGTGGCTGATAAACCGGATGTCGGGTATATGGAGTTTGAATAGGGCCGGTACGATGCTGGTAGATGGAGTTTGATAGCGCTGTAACCGGATGCTCGGTATATGGGTTTGAAAGCGGCCGGTAAACCGATGTTTGGGTATTGGAGATTTGAATAGCGGCTGGTAAACCGGATGCTGGGTATATGGAGGCTTGAATAGCGGCTGAAACCGGATGCTCGGTATATGAGGTTGAATAGCGCCGGTAAACCGGATGCTTGGGTATATGGAGGTTTGAATCACTGGTAAACCGGATGCTCGGTATATGGAGGTTTGAATAGCGCTGGATAACGGAATGCTCGGGTATATGGAGGCTTGAATAGGGCTGGTAAACGGATGCTCGGTATATTTGCTTGAATAGCGGTGGTAAACCGGATGCTCGTATATGGAGGTTTGAATAGCGGCGGTAAACCGGATGCTCGGTATATGGAGTTTGAATAGTGGTGATACCGATCCTCGGGTATATGGAGGTTTGACTGCGGCTGGTAAACGGATGCTCAGGTATATGGAGGTTTGAAGTGGCTGATAACCGGATCCTCGGGTATATGGAGGTTTGAATGCGGCTGGTAAACCGGCATGCTCGGTAGATGGAGGTTGAATAGCCGGTAAACGGATGCCTGGGTATATGGGATTGAATAGCGGCGTTAAACCGAATGCTGGGTATATGGAGGTTTGAATAGCGTGGTAAACCGGATGCTCGGTATATGGAGGTTGAATGGCGGCCGGTAACGGATGCTCGGGTATATGGAGGTTTAATAGCGGTGATAAACCGGATGCTCGGTGTATATGGAGGCTTGAATAGCGGCTGGTAAACGGATGCTCGGGTATATGGAGGTTGAATAGCGCTGGTAAAGGATGCTCGGGTATATGGAGGCTTGAATAGCGGCTGGTAACCGGATGCTCGGGTATATGGAGGTTTGAATAGTGGCTGGTAACGGATGCTTGGGTATATGGAGGCTTGAATAGCGGCTGGTAAACGGATGCTCGGGTATATGGAGGCTTGAATAGGGCCTGTAAACGAGGCTCGGGTATGTGGAGGTCTGAATACGGCCGTAAACGATGCTCGGTATATGAGTTTGATAGCGGCGGTAAACCGGATGCTGGGTATATGGAGGTTTTGAATAGCGGCGGTAACCGAGCTCGGGTATATTGGAGGTTTGAATAGCGGCCGGTAAACCGGATGCTCGGGGTATATGGAGGTTATAGCGGCCGGTAACCGGATGCTCGGGTAATGGAGGTTGAATTGCAGACA
>CM068963.1:6729549-6740294 GCA_035128595.1 Eptatretus atami
TTTATTATGCATAATACACTCACAAAATTATACATATACGCGAACCTGCACTGCACCTGGAAAATAGGGACAGGAATACTGCACTGTAAATGGTGGGAACTTGCAATACCCCCCCACCTGATGGTGGCGCTACATGAATAAACATTCACATGGAGTATTTGCATACAACCCCTCCCCCCCCCCCTCACCTTGCAAAGATGAAACACCCCGAAATATTAATTGGTGTCATGCTGATCCTATGTATCAAGTCTGGATGCAATCAGCCCGTCACACCCAAGGAGTGACGAATCCTTAGTCTCATAATACGCTCATTGACCGGTGTTACCTCAATTATCACTGGAGTCAGCTATATGGACACAGCTACAGCAACTCCTTGGACATGGTAACTATCAAGCGACCAGACCAATCGTCGGTGCAACCACCCGCCATGATCTCACCACTATCTGGTCTACGAACCTGAGAGAGTGCTGCAATACCGATGCTCAAATGCTTGAGCTCAGATGATACAAAGACAGATCATCCTCTCTTTGGGATAGGACATGCAGGTACCCACCGAAGGACCGCCTCAGGTTAACCCAAGGAGACCGCCGTCTGGTGAAGGACACCTCAGCACCACATCGACCGACACACACTACCGCAATCTGACCCGAGAAGGCTACCCCTTGGTTTTCCTCCCATCATCAAAGAGTGGGGGTCCCAAAGGCTTTGCCCCAATCCCGTCATCCTGTGAGCAACTCTGCAGAGGGCAGCTGCACAGGAGGTACTTCCAAGGTGTGGGTTTTCAATTTTCTTATGTTTTGCAAAGTGAAGGGTTTTACGGTGGTCGGAGTGGAAATCCTGCCACCAACCTCATAAAAAAGTAACCCAACTGCAGGAGGACATCCGCAGACACAGTTGGGCACGAGGTATGGATGGCCGTTGGCTCACAAGGAGCTCCTCCGCGCTTTGACAGGTTTTGTTTTTAATCCTGCTGGGTGTCCATATCATACACCCTCCTCACCAAGAAACCTGGAGGGGGAGATGATTTAGTCACCGACAACCCAACCACGAGGCAGGTTAGTACAGGTTTACATGGTACCTGTAGCAAGCCACAGATCTAATCTGGCCTGACCTGACAACACACTCCGGTCTGTGAATTATCGTAAGGCTATCCTGCTCACAGATGGGCAGAGAGACAAACAGACAGGGGTGAAAACATAACCTCCATCCACCTTCGATGGCGGAGCTAATTACATGAGACAACACCCGACTTGTCATCTGACAACCACAGCTGCTGAGCTTGGGGGAAATTGCATCACTTTCCAGGTTAACCGCGGAATCCATTTTATGACGTCACCTTTCTGTTTGCACCGAGTTAGGAAATTAAGAGATTTCCTCCTCCCATGGATGCCAGCCCACATGAATTTGTCAGTGCTCTCTCCTCTACCCATGATCTTTTGTACTACCATTAATCCTACTTCACTCAACCCTCTGACTTGCAGGTCAATGTTTTGTTTCCTCCCCTCCCCCCCCCCCTCCTTACCTTTTATCATGTTCAGCCTTTCTCTGATTTTGTCCGACAATTGGAATATTGCCCCTTTTTCCCCACAATGGCCTCGCTTTTGCATTACCCAAAATTTTGTCTTCAAAAATAAATAAATAAATCTCTGCAGGAATGATAGATTCCCCCCATTTTGCTTATGATGTGGACAAGGCAGCACAGTCTATGGTTGACGTAATGCAGAATGGTCTGTATAGTTTTTGGATGAGGAGGGAACAGGAGAGAGCAGAGAGATGGTGTTACAACAGAGGACTTAAAAATTTTCCATCCTTTGCAATGGATTTCGTATTGGAAGAGCCAAGCAGGACTCATCTGCCCTCCAAGAATCAGACTCCCAAATTTCAATTTTTTTTATCTTTTCATCCAGTGATATATCCTGTATGTCCTATTTATAAGGTACATCATTACTTCACTGTACGATTTTTCTTATTTTGAAATTGTATTAGCCATCTATTTCCGCATTACAGGCCATTTGTGTTGGAACTCAGTTGCTCGAATATGCTTCAAGAATCCGACTTGGATTTCCATACAAATCAGACGAATAAAAATTTCTGTTATGGGTGCAGTTCAAGGAGGAGACATGCATGGATTGGGATGTAATGGGCATCTTTTGAATGGGGATGTAAAGCCATCTGTTCCATTTCCATTCAAATTGTGAACATTCAACATCCGGCGGTTGAAATTCAGGTACGACGGAATAGTTGGTTAATATGGAGCATTTCACAAAGCGTATAACGTGTATACAAGTGGACTGCACTCAAACGAATTGCCAACAGCAAGCAAGACAGCCGGTTAATAAGAGGCGATCACGGTATCACACATCAAAGCAAGACAACACAGTGAGCATGAAATGCAGTTGTTCTGTATTATCCGACTGTTTTACTCCGTTAATAAATAAATAAATTAACAAACATGGCTTCCCTCACAAGAAACATCAACACAGGAGGCCAGTCGGCCAATCAAGCCTGTCCGATGGTTGCCTCCCGATGGTTGTTTGTATGTGCTCTATTCTTCTTTAATGTTGAATGTCAAGCATGGAAGCAGCACGCACCATTTTTTAAAGTCTTTGGTATGACTCGGCCGGGGTTGGAACCACAGGCCACCCAAACTCGGAACGGCACTCCAACCATTACACCACCGAGTCTGTTACCTGGTACTTCGCTTAAATATCCTTTTTAAAAGCAAGATTGTCAGCAAGTATGCCATTGTCAATAGATGTTGGATAAGTTCCCCTTTTGGGGTTGGCTTAATAATTAGCACTACATAATTAGCAATTAGTGCTGGATTACTGGTATGTGAATATGGTGTGGATATAATGGACCAAAAATATGCTGTGGATACAATGGAACTTGAGGTTGACCTGTTTTGTGTTTCCATATGAACTTCTGGTCATGATATAGGGAGCCAAGGTTCAAATGTCATATAGCATACCTTTTTGTCCATTGTCGAATAATTGATGTCCTTGTTATTCATGTAAAATTACACTGCTAATGTCCTGCATGTGTTATATGTACAAGCTCCACTTTGACTCTTAAGCTGCTGTCACACCTTGATGTTTTAGCCAGCGTATGGCAACGTATCAAAATGTAAGTAAAACGCGGCGTACGCTGAACTATTGATGCTTTTTTAATTTTTGGGCATATAATACACGTGTTGGACGTATGCATAATGTATTAGTAACGTACACAGAACGTTTTTAATCACATATAGATAACTTATACCAACGAATGCTGAGCGTGTTGTCGGCGTTCACAACCTATGCCCAACGATAGTGTAACTTATGCATAGCGCGCAGCGTATCGCCGACGATCACGTGGCGTAGGCTATTAATAGGCTGTGGCTCGACGATTCAAATCATAACCGCACTAGACATCGAAGTGTGAAGCCGCTGTCACACTTGACGTTTTAGCCAGCGTATGCCGACGTATGAAAAATTTGCCGAACCAAGCTGGCACACGTCGAATACGTTATGGGTAAGTTTTGATACGTTAAGAGCATGCTGGCATACGTCGTAGTACGCTGGCATACGTCATTGTAGCGCCGAGTACGTCGAGAAATTTTCAGCATGTTGAAAATTTCTCGACGTACTCGACGTATGACACACATTCCGCATACGCTGGCATAGTTGTAGGCACGCTACGCGATCGTTGACACACGTCGACATACGTTACTTGTACTTACTCATAAGTCGAAACACGTCAAGGTAATGGTTAGCGTCAGTGTTTCAGACTCCCTGGTTTTTTTTTTTCTTCGGTATGACGTTATGATTTAAAATCGTTGAGCGGCAGCCTTTTAATTATATTATATTATAACCGCACTAGAAATCGAAGTGTCAACATGACCGTCATACCGAAGAAAAAAAAAATTCAAAAAAAACAGGGAGTCTGGAACACTGACGCTAACCATTACCTTGACGTGTTTCGACTTATGAGTACCTTACAAGTAACGTGTGTCGACGTTGTCAACGATCGCGTAACGTGCTACAACAGTTACCATAGGTTAGAAATAAGTTTTGGGTACGCTACAAATTACCTCGACGTGTTTCGACTTATGAGTAACTTACAATTAACGTGTGTCGACGTGTGTCAACGACTGCGTAACGTGCCTACAACTTATGGCCAGCATTATGCGGAATGTGTGAGTCATACGCTGGCATACGTCGGGAAATCTCAAGCATGGAAAATTGTCTACAGCTCGGCGAACTACGACATTTGCCAGCGTACTACGACGTATGCCAGCGTTCTACGACGTATGCCAGCATACTACGACGATGCCAGCGTGCTTTAATGTATACAACTTACCCATAACGTATTCGACGTGGCCAGCGTTTTAGCCCAATTTGCACACGTCAGGCATACGTTGGCTAAATCGTCAAGGTGTGAAGAGCCTTTAAATCAATGTATTCACCAAAAAATTCAATCTTCACAACATTGCAATACATTGTTGGAGCTTGTGCAGTAATATGGATATTTTGTGGGTAGGATTTCCCTGTTGGGAAAGGTGGGACAAGTATCCGAACATCTGCACCATTGGGTTCACCAGCTGATGGTACAGCAGGGAATTTCAAATGAAAAAATGTTTTGGAAAGGACCAAGGAGAGTGTACGAGACCCTGATGAAAGTTTCTAACATGACCTATTTTAATGAAATGCCAAAGCCAGATCTCATGGCTTAATGGTTAGGTGATTGCCTTCGGATCTCCAGGTACTGAGTTCAAATCCCACTTTCCCGTTGAATTAATACCAGGTGAGGTTGACTCAGCCTGCCATCCTTCTGAGGTCGCATGTTGAGTGCCAGCTTGCTGGTATCCTGTGTCAGAACTTTCCCGTTGAATTAATACCAGGTGAGGTGACTCAGCTGCCATCCTTCTGAGTCGGCATGTATGAGTGCCAGCTTGCTGGTATCCTGTGTCAGAGTGCACCTGTCCAGGATTGTACCAATAGCCATGGAGACTGCTTAGCAGCATCATGCTCTGCACAGAGTATGATCCCAATGGATGGATGGATGATGGTTGACTTAGCCAGTCATCCTTCTGAGGTCGGCAAAATGAGTACCAGCATGCTGGGATGATTGAGCCATTGGAGTATCCTGTGTCGGAGTGGCGACCCGTCCAGGATTGTGCTGAATATCCCAGGAGACTGCTTTGGCAGCACCAATGCTCTGTACAGAGTATAGTCCCGATGGCGGGATGCTCTGTACTGGGAGAGTCCTGAGTTTAAGACCGCAGCTGTGCAAAAATAACACGAGGCGGGTTGACTCCGTCGGTCATCCTTCCGAGGTCGGCGAAATGAGTACCAGCTTGCTGGAGCAAATCAGTCAACTATCCTGTGTTGGAGTGGTGACCTGTTCAGGATCGTCCCCCCCCCCCCCCCCCGAGCCAATGAAACCTGCCTTGGTGGCATCATGTGCCTGATGGCATGAGGATCATCATCCATCTTAAGTCAGATTTGGCTCGATCAGACTTCGACCTGTTTTCCAAGTTGAAGGAAGAGTTTTGTGGGAAGAATTTTTGATGATGGTGATGATCACAGCAGTTGAGAAGTTTCTGAATGAATTGGATAAAGGATGTAGCATAGACAAGCTAGAGCAGTGATGGAATAAGTGCACTGACCTCAACCCATCTTAATTGTGAGTTGAAAAATTATAATTGACCAAATAAGATTTCCTGATAGTCGAAATGCAAAACTTACTTGAAGGGTTCCCCGGTGAAAAATTAAACTTTTACCTTTAAAATGGTGCAAATAAATTATTGAAATATCAGCTGCTTTTTCATATCCTTCTCTACCTGTGTTGCAAGTAGAGCGAAAGGCGGTGTATACCGTTTGATAAACTGATTTTAAACATATACTAGACGACCCGTGAACCCGTTGGGTTCCCGTGTGACAGCGGTTGATAAAAAAATCATTTCAAGAAAAAAAAAAAGATAGCTCCAGAGAACATAACTGTGAGGTTGTTTGCTTTGATCAAATACTCCCGAAGAGTGCTTGACTGAATCGGGAATTGATTTTTTTTATAATTTTTTTCGTTGCCCCGATTTTAACGAAACTTGATACTGCACACCGCAGGAGAATGGTGAGTAAGGTGGCCCTAAATTTTTTGCGCAACGTGTACCGTTTTGGCTGTATTTGGGAACAATACATACATAGAAGATGGAGTTTATAATATATATATATATATATATATAGTAAATGTTTATAAATGTTGTGAGAATAACTGTTTGAGAGGAGATATATTAGTTATATGAATAAAATGGAAATGTTGAAAAAAAAAGTATTGAATATGCAAACGTTTTCTGAATTTCTAATTAATGAGAAACAGGATTAAATGAGACTGACCTATGAGTGAAGAAGATGAAGGAGAATAGATTTTGTTTTCATGTAAATTGAAACCGGCCCATCTATTCCTCACCTTACTCAACTATATCATACTGTTTGAAACCTACTCAACTAATATCACACTGTTTGCATATTTGGCTTGATTAGTAATGGTATCCCCTATAGGACAATTGTGGACGCAGGCAGGCACAGGGACGGATGGACGGACGACGCAGGCATACGAGACCGAGCTCCTTTTATATTGTGGATCCAACAGTTACCCTTCAGCAGTCTCGTGTTCATTGCGTTTATTTTTTTTTTTTTTTTTTTCTGTCTGCCTGTCTGGTAGTCAAACAAAAATGAAAATAATTCCAAACAGGAAACTTACTGTTTTTAAGGACATCATAAGGGACACAAACAAAAGGCAGGGAGAACTATAATCCATCGATAGGGACCATACTCTGTGCAGAGCGTTGGTGCTGCCTAAGCAGTCTCCTTGGCTATTGGACATGCTCCTGGACAGGTCGCCACTCCGACACAGGATACCAGCAAGCCTGGCACTCATTTGCCAATCTCGGAGGATGACAGGCAGAGTCAACCCCACCTGGTATTAATCAACAGCTGAGTGGGATTTGAACTCAGATCCTCAGATCCCAGCCCACACCCTAACCATCAAGCCAACACCAGGCATGAGAACTATCATGCAATGTGTTAAATAAGGTGGTATAAAGATGCTGCATCAAGCGGCAGTAAATGTACAAGTTTTTTTTTCCTCTCAATCTTTAAAAAAAACTTTATTATGAAATTGAATATATAATTGACCAAGCCTGGTGTTCGTTTAGCGTGAAGGTGGCTGGCTTGGGACAAGGGGCTGAGTTTGAGCCCATCTGCTGTTGAATAACACCAGGTGGAGTTTACTCAGCCTGTCATCCTTCTGAGTTTGGTGTATGAGTACCAGTGTGCTGGTGTAATAACCATTCGGGGTAACCTGCATCAAGAGTGGCAACCCATCCAGGGCTGTACCCTTGCCAATGAAACTGCCTCGGCAGCCCTATGCACTTTTACTGTGGCAGAAGGAATGGTATTATATTATATACTTGAACACTGAAGAACACAAATCACCTTTTTGGCACTTTCAAAACCCTTCCGTTTATCAGTAGGCCTGCTTGGACAAATATAACTGCATTTATCACGACCATCAAATTTGCGCTCGCAGACCGTCAAGTCCTGTTTCTCACTGTGCAGGGTAAGGTTCTATGAACTATCCAGTGATTTGATTTTGGAACAACTTGTTTATTAATCTTGACTGTATTATTTGTTAGGTGAGAGTTCATCGTAAGGGTTGAGTATGGAGTGAAGGAGTGATAATATATTTTTTCATGAAAAAAATAAGTGACCACTATATTCGTTATTGTTGTGTGTCTGTCTGTCTGTCTGTCTGTCTGTTGGGTGTCGATCTAGTCGAAAAAAAAAAGTTTTTTGAGATTTGTTCTACCCTTATTATCAGTATTTAAAATGGCGATTTCGATGAAACTTGGTTGGTAGGTTCGTACCATGACCTGGTTGTGTGCAAATGAGAACCGTTGCTATGGACACCACGTTGCCTAGCAACGGGACTTTGAAATTTTGAAAAATCATTAAAAATTTATTTTTCAAAAATCAAAAATGGGCCACGAGCGACTGTGGGCAGTACATTCAACCATATTGTCAAAAATTTCCACCGATCCTATGAAAACTGTCGAGAAGATAGACTTTGAATGAACCCTGCGAAAACAATAAAAATACGAAGTTCGTTATATCTCAGAGACTATGAATCAGATATACATGAAACTGGTATGGTAGGTTCATGGTATGTCCTGTAGTTATGTGTGAGAAAGAACCGTTGCTATGGACCCTCCGTTGCCTAGCAACGGCCAAGAAACCTCTAAATGTGGGGGGTATTTTAACGAATAAACAATCTGCAGCATTAACCCTTGAATCTAGAATCATGAATTTTCTTGTGCTTAATCCTCAGGTCATTCCCCATCGAACGGGCCCATCGCGTCAGGTTCTATTGGGTAGTCGACTACCCATGTCGCCTACCGCTTGTCTGTCTGTCTGCCTGTCTGTCCCGAGCATAGCTCCGTGGGTTTTGATCGATCCTGATAAAATTTTGGTGGAGGTTATATCATGATCTTGTGTGTGTTTTTCCTGAGAATGGCATGGTGCACCCCATTATGGGCGGAGCCACGCCCAAAAAAAACGTGTTTTTAGGGGGTAGCCGATTTCAATTGCATCTTCTCCTAAGGGGTTTGTCGAATCTGACAGGGGTTTCGCTATTTGGTTAGCCAAATGGCACCTCCATAGCCCCACGGAGCTCGATTTTTCATTTTCGTTCCAGGTCAAGTCACAAACTTAGAAAATTGCGAATTTTGACATAAAAAATTATCTCGAGGGTTTGTCGAATCTGGCTGGGTTTCGGTATTTTGTTAGCCAATGGCACCTGCATAGCCCACGGAGCTCGATTTTTCATTTTCGTCCAAGGTCAAGGTCACAAGTCATGAACTTAGAAAATTGCAATTGTGTTTTAGGGGGTAGCGATTTCAATTTGCATCTTCTCCTAGGGGGTTTGTCGAATCTGGCAGGGGTTTCGGCATTTGGTTAGCCCAATGGCACCTGCATAGCCTCACGGAGTCGATTTTTCATTTTCATGCCAAGTCAAGGTCACAAGGTCAGAACTTAGAAAATTGCGAATTTTGACATAAAAATCCATCTTCTCCGGGGTTTATCGAATCTGGCAGAGGTTTCAGTATTTGTTAGCCCAATGGCACCTGCATAGCCCACGGAGCTCAATTTTTCATTTTTCAATTTCGAAATTTCGAAAATTTCGAATTTTGACATAAAAAATCATACGACCGCCCAATCTTTGAGAGCTGGATGACAATCTTTTTTAGCATAATCTTGAGGTCATTCCCACCTAAAGTTCTGAAACCATTTTGCTCTATCTCGAACACCTTGCCCGTGGCACCCCCCTTCAAGTTTGTTTTTACGCTGATTATCAAAGTATGATAATCGAGGAGTGCGAATTGCCATAATAGCCGATATGACGTTATATTGTTCCTGGAATGTTCCAGAGAAGTTTTGCACCAAAGGCATACTCCTTGACCTTGACCTTTAAAGTCACAAAGGTCAAATTTTCAAAGTTGTGGGAATCGAACCGGGTTTTCGACCTCTTCGACGAACTAACTCCAATAAGCTATAGCACGTATCCTGTTTCCTTTTTTTAATGTCCAACAACATGTCTTGTGACCTTAAAGGTTATGCAAAGGTCAAATTTTTAAAGTAGTTGAACGAAACCGGGTTTTCGACATTTTGCAGCTAATAACCTGTCACTCGTACCACATCATGTTGATCATTTTTATAACTTGGTCAAACATTATCACATTGTCTCATCCTTGACTTCTGAAACAATCTACATCGTCAATACCGCTCGTGAACCATCGTGTCTTCAGACTTGTTTCATATTATAGTTGGATTTTTAAGTGTGTGGAAAGGCCATGAGTGTTTGGGAAATTTCTGTCTACATTTGGATTTTGAACCATCCCGCTTAACAAGCAATTTCTTGCGCATCCGTTATGCAGCATTAACTTGTAATCGTGATTAATTTTTTCAGGGAGGGGCTTTAGTGAATGTTTTGACTATGTATGTATACATAAATGGTTCAGCAGAGTAAGAGGAGCAGAGAATAAGAGCTATTGTAGCCAGAGATGGTCAAAGAAATATTATCAATCCCTGTAAGCATATTGTTTCAAAATCCGGGCAAAAACTAATTTCTGTAATGTGAGGTCATTGTTCGAGCCCATTGCAACAATATTTATCAAAAATCAAAACAGACCACCAACAAAACCTAGAACAATATGGGGAAAAAAAACCCACAAAACACCTTCGCGGCTATGATTTCACTGTGACATCATTAATGAAACTGAGATTGCGGCTTTTTGTTTTCTGTTTTTTTTCCAAATAAATGAGTTTTTCCAAACTCATTATCCAAAATCAAAGTGGGTAAATATTATTGCATTTGGCCTAAGAATACAATATTGCTCATATATATATATATATATATATATATATATATATGTATTATAATATATTACATACAACACACACACACACACAACACATATATACCAATTACCCTCCCCCCCCAACACACCATCATTTGGGTTGTTTTCAGCACAAATTGGATCGCGTGAAACGGTACATGCTCCAAAAATGAAATGCACCACAGTAACAGTGACACCCAGTCGAGAATTACCAAGAGCTGATTGTCTTTTCGAAATACAACTCTGAACAAATCTACTAGGAAGGGATGCTATGAAATTTAATTACCATAGGGCCTTTTCCAAATTGTCT
>CM068963.1:6745809-6759692 GCA_035128595.1 Eptatretus atami
TATATATATATATATATATATAGTAAATGTTTGATAAATGTTGTTGAGAAATACTGTTTGAGAGGGAGATATATTAGTTATATGAATAAAATGGAAATGTTGAAAAAAAAAGTATTGAATATAGCAAACGTTTTCTGAATCTAATTAATGAGAAACAGGATTGAATGAGACTGACCTTATGAGTGAAGAAGATGAAGGAGGAATAGATTTTGTTTTCATGTAAATTGAAACCGGCCCATCTATCCTCACCTTACTCAACTATATCATACTGTTTGAAACCTTACTCAACTATATCACACTGTTTGCATATTTGGCTTGATTAGTAATGGTATCCCCTATAGGACAATTGTGGACGCAGGCAGGCAGCAGGGACGGATGGACGGACAGACGCAGGCATACCGAGACCGAGCTCCTTTTATATTGTGGATCCAACAGTTACCCTTCAGCAGTCTCGTGTTCATTGCGTTTTATTTTTTTTTTTTTTTTTTACTGTCTGCCTGTCTGGTAGTCAAACAAAAATGAAAATAATTCCAAACAGGAAACTTACTGTTTTTAAGGACATCATAAGGGACACAAACAAAAGGCAGGGAGAACTATAATCCATCGATAGGGACCATACTCTGTGCAGAGCGTTGGTGCTGCCTAAGCAGTCTCCTTGGCTATTGGACATGCTCCTGGACAGGTCGCCACTCCGACACAGGATACCAGCAAGCTGGCACTCATTTTGCCAATCTCGGAAGGATGACAGGCAGAGTCAACCCCACCTGGTATTAATTCAACAGCTGAGTGGGATTTGAACTCAGGATCCTCAGATCCCAAGCCCACCACCCTAACCATCAAGCCAACACCAGGCATGAGAACTATCATGCAATGTGTTAAATAAGGTGGTATAAAGATGCTGCATCAACGGCAGTAAATGTACAAGTTTTTTTTTTCCTCCAATCTTTAAAAAAAACTTTATTAATGAAATTGAAATATATAATTGACCAAGCCTGGTGTTCGTTTAGCGGTGAAGGTGGCTGGCTTGGGACCTAAGGGTCCTGAGTTTGAGCCCATCTGCTGTTGAATTAACACCAGGTGGAGTTTACTCAGCCTGTCATCCTTCTGAGTTTGGTGTAATGAGTACCAGTGTGCTGGTGTAATAACCATTCGGGGTAACCTGCATCAGAGTGGCAACCCATCCAGGGCTGTACTCCTTGCCAATGAAACTGCCTCGGCAGCCCTATGCACTTTTACTGTGCAGAAGGAATGGTATTATTATTATATACTTGAACACTGAAGAACACAAATCACCTTTTTGGCACTTTCAAAACCCTTCCGTTTATCAGTAGGCCTGCTTGGACAAAATATAACTGCATTTATCACGACCAATCAAATTTGCCGCTCGCAGACCCCGTCCAAGTCCTGGTTTCTCACTGTGCAGGGTAAGGTGTTCTATGAACTATCCAGTGATTTGATTTTGGAACAACTTGTTTATTAATCTTGACTGTATTATTTGTTGAGGTGAGATGTTCATCGTAAGGGTTGAGTATGGAGTGAAGGAGTGATAATATATTTTTTCATGAAAAAAATAAGTGACCACTATATTCGTTATTGTTGTGTTGTCTTGTCTGTCTGTCTGTCTGTCTGTTGGGTAGTCGATCTAGTCGAAAAAAAAAAGTTTTTTTGAGATTTGTTCTACCCTTATTATCAGTATTTAAAATGGCGATTTCGATGAAACTTGGTTGGTAGGTTCTACCATGACCTGGTTGTGTGCAAATGAGAACCGTTGCTATGGACACCACCGTTGCCTAGCAACGGGACTTTGAAATTTTTGAAAAATCATTAAAAATTTATTTTTCAAAAATCAAAAATTGGGCACGAGCGACTGTGGGCAGTACATTCAACTATTGTCAAAAATTCCAGCCGGATCCTATGAAAACTGTCGGAGAAGATAGACTTTGAATGAACCCTGGTCGAAAACAATAAAAAACGAAGTTCGTTATATCTCAGAGACTATGAATCAGATATACATGAAACTGGTATGGTAGGTTCATGGTATGTCCTAGTTATGTGTGAGAAAGAACCGTTGCTATGGACCCCTCCGTTGCCTAGCAACGGCCAAGAAACCTCTAAATGTGGGGGTATTTAACGAATAAACAATCTGCAGCATTAACCCTTGAACTAGAATCATGAATTTTCTTGTGCTTATCCTCAGGTCATTCCCCATCGAACGGGCCCATCGCGTCAGGTTCTATTGGGTAGTCGACTACCCATGTCCGCCTACCGGCTTGTCTGTCTGTCTGCCTGTCTGTCCCGAGCATAGCTCCGTGGGTTTTGATCCGATCCTGATAAAATTTTGGTGGAGGTTTATATCATGATCTTGTTGTGTTTTCCTGAGAATGGGCTGGTGCACCCATAGGGCGGAGGACCACGCCAAAAAAAACGTGTTTTTAGGGGTAGCCGATTTCAATTTGCATCTTCTCCTAAGGGGTTTGTCGAATCTGACAGGGGTTTCGCTATTTGGTTAGCCAAATGGCACCTGCATAGCCCCACGGAGCTCGATTTTTCATTTTCGTTCCAAGGTCAAGGTCACAAACTTAGAAAATTGCGAATTTTGACATAAAAAATTATCTTCGAGGGTTTGTCGAATCTGGCTGGGGTTTCGGTATTTGGTTAGCCCAAGTGCACCTGCATAGCCCCACGGAGCTCGATTTTTCATTTTCGTCCAAGGTCAAGGTCACAAGGTCAGAACTTAGAAAATTGCGAATTGTGTTTTTAGGGGTAGCCGATTTCAATTTGCATCTTCTCCTTGGGGGTTTGTCGAATCTGGCAGGGGTTTCGGCATTTGGTTAGCCCAATGGCACCTGCATAGCCCACGGAGCTCGATTTTTCTTTTCATGCCAAGGTCAAGGTCACAAGGTCACGAACTTAGAAAATTGCGAATTTTGACATAAAATCCATCTTCTCCGAGGGGTTTTCGAATCTGGCAGAGGTTTCAGTATTTGGTTAGCCCAATGGCACCTGCATAGCCCCACGGAGCTCAATTTTTCATTTTTCAATTTCGAAATTTACGAAAATTCGAATTTTGACATAAAAATCATACGACCGCCCAATCTTTGAGAGCTAGGATGACAATTTTTTATGCATAATCTTGAGGTCATTACCCACCTAAAGTTCTGAAACCATTTTGCTCTATCTCGAACACCTTGCCCGTGGCCCCCTTCAAGTTTGTTTTACGCTGATTTCATCAAAGTTGGATAATCCGAGGAGTGCGAAATGCCATATAGCCATATGACGTTATATTGTTCCTGGAATGTTCCAGAGGAAGTTTTGCACCAAAGGTCATACTCCTTGACCTTTGACCTTTAAAGTTCACAAAGGTCAAATTTTCAAAGTTGTGGGAATCAACCGGGTTTTCGACCTTCTTCGACGAACTAACTCCAATAAGCTATAGCACGTATCCTGTTTCCTTATTTTAATGTCCACAACATTGTCTTGTGACCTTTAAGGTTATGCAAAGGTCAAATTTTTAAAGTAGTTGAACGAACCGGGTTTTCGACATTTTGCAGCTAATAACCTGTCACTCGTACCACATCATGTTGATCATTTTTATACTTGGTCAAACTTATCACATTGTCTCATAATCTTTTTCCCCCGCTTCTTGAAACAATCTACATCGTCAAATACCGCTCGTGAACCATCGTCGTCTTCAGACTTGTTTCATATTATAGTTGGATTTTTAAGTGTGTGGAAAGGCCATGAGTGTTTGGGAAATTTCTGTCTACATTTGGATTTTGAACCATCCCGCATTAACAAGCAATTTCTTGCGGCATCTCGTTATGCAGCATTAACTTGTAATCGTGATTAATTTGTTCAGGGAGGGGCTTTAGTGAATGTTCTTGGACTATGTATGTATACATAAATGGTTCAGCAGAGTAAGAGGGAGCAGAGAATAAGAGCTATTGTAGCCAGAGATGGTCAAAGAAATATTATCAATCCCTGTAAAGCATATTGTTTCAAAATCCGGGCAAAAACTAATTTCTGTAATGTGAGGTCATTGTTCGAGCCCATTGCAACAATAATTTATCAAAAATCAAAAACAGAACCACCAACAAAACCTAGAACAATATGGGGAAAAAAAACCCCACAAAACACCTTCCGAGCCTATGATTTCACTGTGACATCATTAATGAAACTGAGATTGCGGCCTTTTGTTTTTCTGTTTTTTTTCCAAAATAATGAGTTTTTCCAAAACTCATTATCCAAAATCAAAGTGGGGTAAATATTATTGCATTTGGCCTAAGAATACAATATATGTTCATATATATACATACATACATACACACACACACACACACACACACACCAATTACCCTCCCCCCCACCCACAACACCATTTGGGTTGTTTTCAGCACAAATTGGATCGCGTGAAACAGGTATATGCTCCAAAAATGAAATGCACCACAGTAACAGTGACACCCAGTCGAGAAATTACCAAGAGGTGATTGTCTTTTCGAAATACAACTCTAAACAAATCTACTAGGAAGGGATGCTATGAAAATCTTAATTACCATAGGGCCCTTTTCCCAAATTGTCTCTTGGATTACAGAAACAGTGAAAAAGAATAAACTAACATCCACTGTGAAAGTAATCATTTCAGGTTAAACATTAAGTTTATACAACTGGATTGTGCAGAGGTGGCAACTTACCTTTGAGCTACGCCCCTCCAGGTTACATTCCCCACATTAATATAAAACGTCAGATCGGTGCTTCACAGGCAGGGCTTTATCCCTTGTTGTATCACAAGGTGTGCCACCCATCGAATTACTGTTAAGCCAAGTATCCAACATTATTGGTGGACGTTTAATATGCCATGGTGTCTTTCGTGAAGAGTAGGCGAGCGATCACCGGCATCCTAAACACATTACAAACCCCCATCCTAGTCGGCTTCAGTGGGACATCAGGCCCGGCCAGACGATTCAAGAAAGACTTGGGCAAGAACCATCCCCCCTCCCCCTTAGCCGACCACACAAGAATGTGCAGGGAAGGATCGGCCTAGTTTAAAGTAGTTGAATATTCATTTTCATGAAGATATGTTTGCAGTTGGTTTAAACGGATTTTGTAAGAGAGAATTGCAATTCAAAAGGTTTTCGCTTTCGCCTTGTATTCATTCGGGCCGAGAACTATTTTACAATTAACAATAACCTCTTGTACATCTCAAAGTGTGGTAGGAGCCAATGATGGCTCTAGTCCTACAAAGAGCACCGAAGCAATTGCCATGCGGTAAGACTTGAGAGAGTAAAATCTTTGCCTTTGTATTAAAAGTATGGAAAGAAATTGGCAGATCCTGGATGCTCAAGCAGAAGTGGCTGCAGGATTAAAAAGCAGCTCGGCATGGGCAGGCAGATGATTGCCTGAGAGTATTCATGTTTTCGGAGTGTAAATGTATGTAAATTTATGGAGTTTCCTGTCTGCTTGAGAGCTTTGGCTGAGCTACGTGATCAGTTAAGCTTAGGGTTACATGGCAGCGTTTCACGTCTTCAACCGCGGAGCAAACCAAGCATGTCCATAAACTTGTCAGAACAGCCTGCCTTTTTGATTTGATGGAGCCCATTTATTACAGGGGTTATATAGTAATGTCCCGCAGCAGTTATATTTCCCCTAATTTAAATACGATCTTCCCTTCTCAATCTCTTGACCACATTGTGGGTCAGCATGATTTATCCTAGCGAGTACACCAAGCGCTGAATTATTTATGTGCACCGGGGAAACTAATCTGCTGCTTTACGACTTTCCAATGCATTGAACATTAGCAGCAGCAATAAACACATAATTAAATAATGACCCATATCTTGCGGTTCATAATTTAAAGCAGGGATTTTCACTGCAGTCTCAGAGCCTGTTGAAGATTCATGGAGAAGCTCTGGCATTTCGTCATGCCTCGTGGTGCATGGCCTGTGTACTTTCATCAGCCTCGCGTTGAGCTTTTCAAATGCATTTAAATTGAGTACGCTTTGGATGTAACCAATGGAGAAACATCGATGCTGCTACCATCAGGCCGAAACTGTTACACAAAATGTGTGGTGCGTCGATTGTGGGGTATGCAGGAAGGGTGCATTTTGTGAACCAGGGTCTGCCAAGCGTATTGGTAGGAGGATTTATTTTGGGTGAAGGAGAAAGGATGAGTTCAGTTTAACAGCCAATAAATCTGCAGCAGAAAACACAATGTGTGGTGGAGAAAAGGTCCTGTTGCAATAAGAGCACAGGAAAGGATGCGTTGGTTGACAGGTGAGCAAAATGTTGGACAAGTCATAGCTCTTTACCACATGCAATTATCCTTACTAGTAGTCGACATTAAGTATTTATAGAGAGATTCTGTTAAAAAAAAAAAAAAGAGAAAGAGAAAAAACTAAAGGGTTCTCAACGACTTCTCTGCACAGGAAACTCAATGCACCTTCAGACACTGCTGTCATGAATGGGCCAAGAAAGGCGAGCCTTTGAACAACCAGTTAATTCTGGGAAACAGCACAGCGTGAACACAGCTCCGCAGCCCACATTTCATCGGGTGTACAATTCCCTCTTCCGTGCGAGCCACCTCTCTAACACGAGCAGGCAGTTATAACAACGTGAATATCCTGACATTTCCCCTTTTCCAATCAGAGTTATTTTTTAAAGCACGTTTAACTGGACCTGAACAGATTGGTTCATCGAACCTTTTAACCATATCGGTCGCATCAAACGCATCTCCGAATGAATGACCTCTCACCATAAATTCAGATCACTAGATTTGCTCAATATGTCGGGGAAGTGGTAACTCCATGGTCTGTTGGATAATATGGTGCAGTCTGAATTCAACTTAGAGATCATTAACTGGTAGCAATGCTCACACATGTGGATCTTGGTAGGAATTCAATTTTTGCATTAGACGCCAGTTCAAAAAATAAATATCCAATACATTTTGAGATCAAAGTCCTGATATCTCAAGGGACGTGGAACAGCTATTCCACTCAATGTTCTAACAGAAGCATGTTGTGGATCATGCAGTCTATATGGTGTAGGCTGTAGGGTGGTCACCCTCAGAGGTTGAGATAGGCTGCACCTCTGGTACCGAGGAAAGGATATTTGTCGATGGAGGGGTAACATGGTGACTGGGTACTGGGATTTACAAGAAGCTGTAGATACCGATGATTATGTTGGTGGACACCCATTGGAGTTTCCACGACATTGGACCTGTGCCCTGTGTTCGTTGAATATGGTTCTACGTGTGGTCCATTCCTTCTGTGACATGTGCTCCTTGCTCCAGATTCGGTGGCAGATGTGTTCAATACCTCAGATCATAGAATTAACAATATTTTCATTTCACCTTCTTCTCCGTTTCCTTGATGGTATTCGGATCAACATTTGTTTGCCCATGATCAGCTGAGATGGGCCAACACTAATTGCTGATACTGGTGTCCATATCAGTCAAATTAACAATTTCAAGATATCTTGAATGGTAGTTGATGACAACAAGATAATGTTCTTTGTTCACTTTTAGCAAATCTACTGAAACATGCCATCAATGTTTTGGCAACACCATTGTTGAGAGTGGTTCCTTCTATTGTGATGGTTTGTGAACCTGGCAGAACAAACGTGTGGGCGTCTTCTCTTTTCGGTCTTTGGAGACCACAATATGGTCTTCTTGGCCTGTTCAAGACATTTTGTCACTCACATGTGACCATTGTATACATCTTCCATGATAATTGCAATCTTGTCTCCATGGGACAAGAGGTCCTTTGATGTGATGTGCAACAGATACTCACATCTTCCGGCATACTTTTTAAATGTGCAGACCAGTCTTGTTTGTTGACATTGAGAGCTATCTGTTGGCTCAAGTCCACCATTGAGGTATCTCTAATATTCTGGATGTTCTGCTGTTGGGCACTGCCCATGTATTTGTGACAAACTTCACAAAGACTTGCACATCCTGAGCGGTTTAAGTAGCCTCATCAGCCAATGGTGGATATCTAGACAATGTTTGCACAAGGTGTTTGTCCCCCTCAAAGGACTCTGCTGTTTTGTGACAATGAATTGTTGTGTATTCATAATTTGTCATTGGAGTCTCAATGGCACCAGATGCAGAGGTTGGGAATTAACGACTGGAAATGAAAATAGTCAGATGAAACCAATAGTTTATGGTAGGTTGATCTGGTATTTTAAACTTTGCAACCCCAGCAGGATAATCTCTGGAATTGTTCTCATGCCCATACTCCTTCCAGACACTCTTTCTCCAAAGTGGTATGTGAGCAGGAAGTAATTGGCTTTATATCTCCATCATGCTGGTGAAACAGTGCAGCACCAAAGCCAATGGTCTCGTTGTCAGCACTTGTAACGGTTAGTTTGTTTGGGTCGGAGAATGGTCGAGCTGGCATTGAAGTTAGCATTTTATCAAAAGTGACTTCCTGCTGAGACCCCCAAAACCAAGCCACCTCTAACTTAAATAAATCTGTTCATGGGCTAAGGCAAGATAACAAATCTGGCAGGAATACATCCAAATATTTGACCGTACTGATCATCTTCAATAACTTAGTGATGTTGGGTGGTGCTGAAGGGTCATTTATCACCTTGACCGAATCTTGATTGGCAGCCATGTTGTCAGCATGAACAATGCAGCCAAAATAGATGATCGTCTGATTTTGCAGATTTGACATTTGTCCTTGCTGACTGAGGCCAAACTTGCATATTCTGTCAAGGACCTGGTTCAAATGAAGGTCTGGGTCGTGGAAAGTTCTCAGTGACCATTATGTCTTCATACAGGTGACAACATAGCTCCAGGTAGTTTTGGTGTGGATTCTTCCAATGTACGCAATATGTATTTTTCATGCCCGAGTATCTTCTCAAGGTGAAAACATGGAAACGTTCATCCTCATTTTTCAATATGAAGGATCAAAATGTATGCTCCAGCTTCTCTGCCCATGGTGGATATGAAGGAACTTTCTTATGAAATATCATCAATGAATAGAATGACAATAATCCTTTCGATCTCATCTTGTACTGTTGATGAAACATTTTGTGCAACACCATTGTCTTTAAAGATCAGAATGCTACACAACACGCTAAAATGTAATTATCTGTGTGTACGGTATCTATACATATAATAAATGTCAGTGTGTGTCAGTCAGTGAGTCAGTGTACCAGTGTGTGTGTGTCTCCTCCATAACTCCAAAACCATGAAACCTATCAGCCCTAAACTTTGCATGCACACGAAGGGAACTCCAAGGGACTGCAGTCATGTAAATTGGGTATTGGTGTAAATGTAAACATCCCTTTTGAATATAATTAACTCATGTCATCATGAAAAAACAAAAACAGGCTTATCCTTGGTCAGCCCTCTCTCCCTTGCAGGGGTCTTAAGCCACCCTTTGTTTCAGCCTCCCAAAAATGCCTTGCCTTGGAACCACGGTGCCCTCTCACGGACTAATTGAAGTATATAATTCAAAATCTGTCTTCGGATTTGAGGATCTGGGCGTGTGGACTCTAAGCGTCGAAATCAGGAGTGAAATCTGAAAACTTAAATGAAACAACAATTCTTACAACTCAGCTTATTTATGTATTTACTTTGAGTAAGCAAGGCTGTCATCGCCCCTTATCGATATTTACAAACTGCCAAAGCATTAAACTTACCTTTTTCTACTGGTCGGACAATTATATTGAGTGAAGAAGAGATTAAGGAATATACCGAAAGTGTGAGTGCAACGAAAATAATTAACCAGCGAGATAGCCACGAAGCCTGCCGCCCGGGGCTGTGGCTGGGGTCTCCGTGGGCAAATTTCTGAAGTTAGGAAGGCAAAATAAATTAAATTAAAGTTCCAATGTTCCAAAGTTTCAAGAGAGAATTGGAAATATTGTAATTCATTTACTCTGAAAATTTTCTACTCAATGTTTGAGGCGTCGCTCTCTCCACTTCCTCCGCCTCTCTCACCCCCTTCCTCGCCTCTCCCACCCCCTCCTCGCTCTCTCTCTCTCTCTCTCTCTCTCTCTCCTCTCTCTCTCTCCCACCCACTTCCTCCTGGAGTGTAGAGCGAGGGTGGTGAGGCATCGCTCTCACAACCCTTCCTCCTGGAGTGTAGAGCGAGGTGTGGTGAGGCATCGCTCTCACAACCCCTTACTCGCTCTTTCCCTTCCCTATCCCCCTCTCTGTCTCTCCACTCCCTCCTCCATTCTCTATTTCTCTCTCAGCCAGCTCTTCACACCTGCTCTCTCCCGAAGTGTTTAGACACATGTGGTGAGGTCTCTGTCTCTCCACTCCTCGTTCCCCTTTTACTCACCTCCCCCTCTCTCTCTCTCTATTCATCTCTTCCTCTCCCCCATTGCCTCGTTTCCCCCTTTCTTCAGCTCGCTCCGCCACCGCCTCTCTCTCTCTCTCTCTCTCTCTCTCTCTCTCTCTCTCTCTCTCTCTCCTCTCTCTCTCTCTCTCTCTCTCTCTCTCTCTCTCTCTCTCTCTCTTCTCGACCCCTCTATCCTGGTATTCCCATCACCGAAGAAACGGGTGCTGCTTGTCTCCAAATGTGTGCTTAATTGTTGTAGTCCAATTGATATATATTAGATCCCGGGAAACATCGGGTACCTTTGTGGGAGGAGGGAGGAAAAGGGTGGAGGTGGGAGTCTGGAGGAGAGGGGGGTGGTAGGAGGCAGGGGAAGGGGTGAGAGGAGCAACCCTTTGCTAGTACAGTATCATGGAGGAGTGTAGTATTCCATATAGAGGGATGATGTAGGGAAAAAAATGCCCACCTATCCAAATGTGTACACAATGATACGCTTATAAACTACTGTAGGGTGAAATAATAAGCATTTGAAGGCCATACCTTTTATTCTCGAGCGTTTTCTGAACTACCAAGACTTAAACGACGCTAAAATACATCGCTAAAGTACTACATCGGGAGATCCCTAAAACACCAATTGGTACTTCTGCTTCTAGTTCTTCCCCAATAAAAACAATGCAAAACTGCAGCCCAACCTCCCTCAATAACTGCTGAAGCAATAATGGTGATTCCAACGCGAGGAAGTTACTTTGTCTCTGGGCTAGCGCACGCAACCCAAAATTAAAAAATATATATCAAACATTAATCGTTTTATTCTGAAAAGAAAAAAAAATCAAACATAAATGTGGACTCAACCAAACCAGGCCAGGATCAAGAGGAGGGAAATTGGACACTGGACAGAACCATTCCAAAAGCGATACCTATGCAAACCATCTTCCAAATCAACTGAAACAAGTACTAAAACAATTTAATAACACGGGTGGATTCAATCCACACTAAAACAACAAAATATAGAAAACATTAAGCATTTTCTTATTTTTTTAAATGATAATCGTATCGTTTCGCAAATGTGATAAACCACATATTGGACTGAACCAAAAGCCAGGATTTAGGGGGGGAGGAGTAGAATGCATCATAAGTTGGATTTAATAAAAGATTGATTTAATTCATGCCAGAATAAAAAAAAAAACACATAAAGCATTTTATTACTTTAAAATTTTTTTGCAGAAACACGTAAAAAAAACAACCCTTTTAAGAAAAATGTAAAAATATAAAGCGATGGAATCTCAAAAACACAACCAAACAAGGTAGGAATGACAACCACAATCCTCTTATGGATTACCATCACATCTTTTGACATTTTAATTTTGTTATGGGATTGTGATGGATGAAGAAGAATGAGGAAGAAGAATAACAATGAAGAATGACACCACATTACGATGCCACAATATGACAACAATCCTCTTCTGGTTTAGCATAATGATATATTTTCACATTTCACTTTTGTTGTGGGATTGTGATCGAACAACATCAAAAGATATCGTGATGGTAATCCATAACAGGATTGTGGTGTTGTATTGTGGTGTTGTATTGTGGCATGGTAATGTATCATTCCTACCTTGTTTGATTGTATTTACATACAATATATAATATATATATATGTATATATGTATAGGATTAGGTTCTCGAATAAGAAGGTCTTTTTACAGCTTCGCGCTCCCCCTTTTATAAGCACCAGGTGAAGGGTGGGGCGAGGACCGGAAAGAGACATGCTGTGGCCCAAATCCTGCTCCTCTATGGGGCTACAGTGACCCGAGCCATGCCCCGCCAGACTTTGGGTCCAGAAACCAGCTCCGATGCCTACCAGCTTCGGCACGGCTCAGAGCTCCTGACTTAATATGGGGGCATGCTCCCCGAGCCGGCAACCCGGCCCCGAACGTGCACAGAGTGTAGTCTGTATGTCGGATGGCAGCGGACTTTCTCCGCCACCCTTCACGAGCCAAAATGGCAGTGGCTCCTTCATGAGCCAAAATGCACACCTGGGACCTGAACCAGACTCCCAGATTGCCCTTCCCACAACCCCTCCTTGTTGCTTTCGGTCTTGCCATAGTCTGACGACTGGATGAGGGCTATAACAATTCCGGACTCTCACCCGGGACGTTCCTGGTGAGATGCGGTGGAGCAATATAGCATCGGTTGTGTGGTCGAGCATCACGCGGTGCCAAGGACAATGGCCGACTCCGCACGGTGCTCCTCAAAATAGAGTTGCGAATTGTTGCGTTGCAGAGGTACGAGGTTGTGCGGGAATATATTTCGCGTGTGCGGGAGGCGTATGTGGTCAAAGTGGTGAAATTTGGTGAGTGAGCTGCGGAGTAAGGTGAGGTGCCATTTGGGAATTGGCACGCAGATTTGAATGAAATGATGGCACGCAAATTCCCGTGTGCGGGTTGTCTTTTGTGCAACAGGGATGACCCGAGCCAAGGGAGGCATTGCGTTGTGCCTATTAAACAATTGTCTACTGAATGGTGTGTGTGCTTGCAAGCTTGTTGTTTACAATGGCTAAAAGGAAAGGGTTACAACGGTGCTTCTCCACCACTTTATCTCTGATTTCTTTGGAAAGCTCCTCAGTCTTCATGTTTTCCTTGTTGGTTGACCAAGTGAGTTGCACCTTAAAACTCCTTAGATAAGTGGGGAGATAAATTTTTTAAATTAACCACTGACTACATACAGGTGAAACTATTACACTTATTTGTGTAAACTTTCAAACAAATAATTTACTCCCTGAAGTTATTTGGGGTTAATTAGGCAAAGGGGTTGAATACTTATGTAATGTGTGTGTGTGTGTGGTTGTGTGTGTGTGTGTGTGTGTGTGTGTGTGTGTGTGTGTGTGTGTGTGTGTATATATATATATATATATATTAATGTTTGTATGAATACATATATATATATATATATATATATTATAATGTATGATATGTATATATTGTTGCAGTTCTCGGAACGCATGCATTCCAACAGATAGTGGCCCCAAGACAGTTATTCCATTAATATAACGTGTAGATAGTCCCTTCCCTTTTGTCTCGTGGGACAACAGGGGCGTGTGTTGGCGAGGGTCTCATAGCTCGGTTTGCTTAAATCACTACTTCTTCTTCATTTCATTTCTAATGTCATTCTCCTCTTCTTTTTCTGATTATTCCTGAGGTAAATCTGAGCCACGTGCTCCTTCGCTGTGAGATGGGTCCTCAGCAAAAGGCAAAGCAGGCATTACACCCCCACCCCTCCGTAGAAAACTCAGCCTGCAAAACGCACACGGCAAGCGATAGTTTCCACGCAATGGACAGGAAACGCATCAACACGACGCCCACGCCTGCCGGAAAACATACCAAGGCCGATAATAGAAAGGCAACCCCACGCCAAATTGCGCGGGATGCGAGTGTGCAAGGCACAAGTGGCACGTTCCTTTCAACCCACTTCTGAACTAATTATATCGATCGGGTTTCATCCCACGCACACGATAGTAGAATTGGGCAAGCACTGGCCACGTGCGTAATGGCGGATCGGAACCGAAGATGTTGTACGGAACGTGCTCTCAAAGGCAGA
>CM068963.1:6760116-6775387 GCA_035128595.1 Eptatretus atami
AGCCTCCGCCCGATCGCAGCTTCGCTGGCCGTAGAGGCGAGAAGGTAAGATGTTATGGCAAAACCATGCACAAGACAGTAAGATGTGTCCATTCGTGCCCGGCCCTGTACGATAACAAAGTGTCGTGAGCAGCGCACGGGTCTGCCTTTGAGAGCATGTTCCGTACAACATCTTCCGTTCCGATCCGCCATTACGCACGTGGACAGCGCTTGTGTTTGCCCGATTCTGCTATCGTGTGCGTGGGGTGAAACCCGATCGATATAATTAGTCCAGAAGTGGGTTGAAAGGAATGCGCCACTTGTGACTTGCACACTCGCATCACGCGCAACGTGGCGTGGGGTTGCCTTTCTATTATTGGCCTTGGTACGTGTTCCGTGCAGCGTAGACGTCGTGTTGAGTGCGTTTCCTGTCCATTGGGCAGAAACTCCCGCTGTGTGTGCATTTGGCAGGCTGTGTTTTGCATGGAGGGTTGTGGGTGTAGTGCCTGCTTGGCCTTTGCTGAGGACCCATCTCACAGTAAAGGGTGCACGTGGCTCAGATTTACCTCAGGAATAATCAGAAAAGAAGAGTAGAAATGACGTTAGAAAATGGAAATAAAGAAGAATGAATGCAATGCAAAACCTGGCTATGAGACCCTCGCAACGCACGCCCCTGTTGTCCTGCAAGACAAAAAGGAAGGGATTATCTGCACGTATATTAATGGAATAACTGTCTTGGGACCACTATCTGTTTGTATGCATGCGGTTCCGAGAACCACAATATATATATATTTTACACACACATATTAATTTAACATATACACACACACACACACACACACACACACACACAGCACACCACACACACACACACACACACAACACACTACATAAGTATTCAACCCCTTTGCCTAATTAACCCTAAATCACTTCAGAAGTAAACTATTTGTTCGAATGTTTACAAAATAAGTGTATTAGGTTTCACCTCTATGTAATCAGTTGGTTAATTTAAAAATTAAGCTCCCCACTTATCTCAGGAGTTTTAAGGTGCAACTCACTTGGTCAACCAACAAGGAAAACATGAAGACCGAGGAGCTTTCCAAGAAATCAGAGATAAAGTGATGGAGAGCACCGTTCAGGAGAGGGTTATAAGATTTCAAAGTCACTCATGATCCCTTTGAGTACGGTAAACCATCATGAGGAAGTGGAAGATGCATCATACCACCCAGACTCTACCCAGATTAGGTCACCCATCCAAACTCAGCAGCCAGACAAGCAGGTAACTTGTTCTGGATGTCACTGTAAATCCAGCAATGACCTTGCTTGAAAACAAAGCAATATTTATGAGACTTGAAAACAAAAAAAACAGCAATGACCTTGCTCACCAAATGCAACAATGACTTTGAAAGATCTGCAGGACTCCATGTATGAAATGGGGGTCAGTGTTTATCAATCAACAATATAGTAAGTCCTCGCTTTTCGCATGTTCACATATTGCAGTCTCGATTTATCGCAATTTGGTTTTTAAGACAAAATATTTGATTATTGCAAAAGTGTTTCACTATCACAATGCCATTGCAAGGAAAAAAAAACAAACTTTAAAACACGTGCCTGAAATGACAACCACCCAGGATGCGCGTAAACAAATTTTCACTCTACTACACATGTACTGTATGTCCTTTGCACTCACAGGGTGGAAGACGCTCAGTGATAGAGGTTTACGTTCCTTTGGAAACAGCCCAAACACTCCTTAATGAGTTCAAACAAACCCATCAATCCTTAGCCAACCACACCTCATCTCAAGAAACAACGAAAGGCTGTTACATTAGAGGTGAAATTTTATATAATCAAGACGTGAGCGTGATGAAGGAACAATGCAAATCGGCGGTGCATACGAGATAGCTGTATTGACTGCATTGATCATGAAAAGTTTGGCAAAAAAATATATATATATACAGTAATCCCCCGCTATATCGCGGTTCACCTATCGCGCCCCTGCTTCATCGCGGTTTTTCCCTTGGAACCTAACTAATTTTTTCTGCGGATTCCCCCGGTATATCGCGGTAATAATATATAAAATATAAATTATTTAAGCAATAAATTATAACGCGTGGCGCTCGACCAGTCACACAACGCACGAGACAAAGTTTCGCTTGTGAACTTCGAATATTTTCTACGTTTTTTCTCCAAGCCCCACGATGCCGCCCAAACGCCTTGCACCTTCTAAGGCTTCTGGCAAGGAACCGAAGCGCCAGAGGAAGGTTTATATTCACTCAATATAAATCAAACCCAATCGTGTTTACACATCGCCCAGCGTTTAATAATCACGATATAAATCAAACCCAATCGTGTTTATACACCACCCAGCGTTTAATAATCACGATATAAATCAAACCCAATCGTGTTTATACACACCCAGCGTTTAATAATCACTCGATATAAATAAACAAATCGTGTTTATACACCACCCAGCGTTTAATAATCACTCGATATAAATAAACCCAATCGTGTTTACACACCACCCAGCGTTTAATAATCACTCGATATAAATAAACCCAATCGTGTTAATACACCACCCAGCGTTTAATAATCACTCGATATAAATCAAACCCAATCGTGTTTATACACCGCGTTTATAAAAAAAATAGGCATTTTTGGGGGAGGCGTCCATTCATCGCGGATTTTCACTTCTCGCGGGGGGGGGGGGGGTTTGGAACGTAACCCCCGCAATAAACGGGGATTGCTGTAAAATATTGGAGACTGTGACCAGTTTGAGTGCTTTGAGACTAACCAGAGTGAGAGACAGTGCCATGCAGAACATGGAGCGGTTATTGAGTGCATGAATCAAAGATCAAACTGAACATCACATGCCTTTATCTCTTTGCTGTGATCCAAGAAAAAGCCCATAATTTGTGGAATTATTTAAGAACATCAAGGATTAATGAAATGAATCAAATGGAAGACCAAGAAGGAACCCGAAGAAGTAAATAGCAAAGATGGAGTCATCAGGAGGAACCTGGATAGGTTTTGGGTTTCAGCCGCTACTCCACAACCCTCAAACCCATCCAGGCACAGCCAAGCGAGACTTACAGAAAAATTTCTGCAATAATTCACTTCTCCTTTGAGAGATAGACAATGAAAGAGGAATACAGAGTAAAAGAGATGAAAGAAGAAAAAGCAAGAATTAGAATGAATAAAGAGAACTGCAAAAAGTGGAAAGAAGTATGAAAGGCACAAAGAACAAAGAACAAAGATGTCAGGAAGAACCCAGACAGATAGATTTCAGCAGTTACTCCCCAGGCTCAAACGCAGCAACATGTACAAGCTACCCGAGGTCCGTCAGCGGGGAAGCACAGTCCACAGCGGGAAAATACATTAATGATTCGTGGAATGGTTTAAAGACATAAAGGCTTTGGAAAACATGAAGGATTCATGGGTGGAGGTGAGTGCCTCTGCAATAAATGCTGGAAGAAATTGTGGTCTGAGTCTGTCCACAATTTCACGGGGTTTGCTGATGATGTTGACTCCAAGCCAAATTGTCGGATTGGTGAAGCAGGCTGGTTTTGATGAGGTTGACGAAGAGGACGTGGAGGGCTTACGAGATAGTCTCATGTAGAACCTTGAAGCAACGAGAGCATCTCATAGAGTTCGAACAGCAGCAGGCTGAAGAAGAAGATGCTGTGATGCCTCAATTCAAGCAGCTCACCATTAAGAAACCTCAGCCAGATTCTCAGCACGTTTGAGCAGGCCATATACTTTGTTTTCAAGCAAGATCCAAACGTTAAAAGAAGCACTGATTTTAGCAGTGCTGTTAATGATGCCTTTCGCTGCTACAAGGAACTTTATGCAGCAAATAAAAAGAAAGCCATCCAGCCCACTCTCCATGCATTTTTCAGGCTGAAGAAGACGAAACTCTCTAGCCCACCATATTTCGTTGTAGCCCACCTAAAAATAACCCGATGAAGCAGGAACATGTGTACGGCTTATGTGCCTGTATAATAAATACATTGTAGTGAAAACTTGGGATCATTCCAATTTCACGAGGCCAATATTTCATTGGGGTGGAGTCAGGTCAGCTGTCCAGGTAATGGGTGTAAATCAATGGCGTAGAGTCAGGTCAGCTGAACAATAACCAATGTATGTAGATACTGCATATTCAACATGTGATATTTTCTAAGTTCAAAAAGGGCATAACTCTGAAAAATTTATGAAACTCCCTGAAACTCGAACTTGTTTTGTAACTTATCATAATAAAACCATGTACCAAGCTTCAGTTCAATATGTTAAAGGGTATGGGGGGGGGGGGGATCTGAAAAAACACAGGTGGGAGAGATGGACGGACGGACAGACGGACGGACAGCAAACCTATAGTCGGGGTCCTGCAGTGAAACTGGAAGGGGACCAATAATAATGATGATGATGTACATTTCATCACACACATGGTAATACAACTAACGATGATTTGCAAAGTGACTTCAAGATATATTGAGAGAGAAAGTCCCATTAACAATACTCGTTTGCATTTTCCCAAACCAAATTCATTGCCTGAGATGAGGTTGCTGCCGGGTCTTTAAATGACCTTTGTAAATCCACCCCTAAAAGATCAACATCCCCCAGGAATCTTATGATTTATTGTAGAACAAAAGTACATCCAAAACCTAAACTGCTTAAAGTTCTCCGGAATTGATGTTCACATTCTGCAGAGGTTCTCTCATGGGTTCCATATCTTTCCCATATTTCTTAGATATAGTTCTCTTGACCTAATGATCCTTTTTGAGAGTGAGGTGTTACTCTTATTTGCAGATCAGGCCTCAGGTTGATAGCAACTACTTCTGGTGGGAAAAAAACATACTGGACTCCAAATCTGCTTGTACCTTCAACTTTCCAGGTATTAATCATGTTCTCGCATGTACTTATTGTTGACTTAATTTGCCCGCTTTTAACGCTCATCAACAAAAAAAATCCTCTACAAATGTGAACACATACTTTCTTGCTTTGTTACTACACACCCACAATAGAATGCTGAACACCAAGCCCCCAATTTTTGACAAATTGTGTACCGACCTCACACCAAAGCCACAGAACAGTTGCACAACACATGGTACATTGTTCCTCTTTCACTATACTAGCGAGCCAGTTGGTCTATTGGATCAAATTTTCATTGGTCTTCATGGCCTTGTAGCATACCTGCCTGCTCTACTGCTCGAGCTTTAGCTTGCCTTGTCACTGAGCTTAGATGTGTTTGGGTCAGGGTGGGGATTTTACGTTTCTTATTATTATTGCCAAATGATAATAATAATAATAATAATAATAGTATTATTGTTGCTAATGTTATTAGTATTGATATATGCTTTGTTACAATGTTATCATTCTTTTTGTTATTCATTTTGTACTTAGAATGCCATGCCGTGGAAGGACCTATTAAGCTGCTGTATACTCTGTAACATGGCGTGCGTTTAAAACATGGGAATTCTTCCAGATTCTTTGGAGTTAATTAGCCTAATCAACTCAGATCATGACGATCATGATGATCATTTTGGTGTATCATATTGCACATCAGAAAGCTCCAGTGGAACTCCACAAAAACACGACACACACGCACACACACACAATCCATTTAGTAGACAACACAATAAATCATTTATTTTAGTTTGTACTAAGAAAGATTCACTGGTGTTGGAAGAACACCAAAAGTAGTTTAATGAAAAGAAACCGTCTATACCTCCTCACCTTTCCACTTATTGGTTCAAAACACTTTTCTCCCAACAAGTTGGTCCCAATGCACCCATGAACCGAGAAGGAAACATTTTGTCCTCTTTCTCTCTTCTCACCTCACCTTAAATCAAACCCACTTTTTCATTCCTTCTGCAGTAGACTAAAACATTTGTATTCTCTAGACTAACCAAGGCATTGCCTCCCTATTTCCACCCCCACCAATAACTTCTGTGTTTCTTTGAATTTCATTTCTTACCAGTTCTTACCAGCTCTTACCTGAATCTCTTTTACAAACAAACAGTCAGTCGAGTTGTTTAACAAGCAAGAAAGCCTTACTTTAAGAACCTGATATGCCTTTGATGTACTGTCATAGGGAGAAAAACGAGTGCGATTTTACCCGATAAGGCTACTTTTGTGAGCGAGGGAGACACATGGAGCCATCTCCTCAGTATTCTATTAATCTTTCCCTCAATGGTCTGTACCCCTGCACAGAGCTACCTCATACATCAGGGAAAGCCACAAAAACCTTGAAAAACAATTCACGATGGTAACACCCCAGAATAAATTTATGTTAGCTTGCTTTTATATCGATTACTCTCAAATCTACTTCTACCATGACTTGAATTTCCAAACTACTTTACCCATCATAAAGTGGCACTTCTTCCAATCAGCCCAAGATCTAAACACCTTGTTCCTTCATTTTAAACTTGACAAAATACAAAAATAGATATAGTTTCATACATAATATAAGAAAGAGAACACTTACACAAGTGCTGCCTGGCAGGGCCATCGAATGAGCTCAAATATTTGACATTTCAACCAATTAAGCTCAGTACCTCGAAATGTGTCAGTGGATCCACTGCAGCTATTTCCATTGATTGTTATGGTGAGCTAAACTGTTATATGTCTGGTTCCTCCACAAAGTGGTACCTTGGGTGACAATTAGAAGTCACGTGGCTGTAGGCTCACCAGCATCGGTGCTGTCCTTTGTTAAACAAGAATGTCATTGGTTAAAGAAAAATAAATGACAGAAAACAATTAGAGTGCAAATAAGAAAACCAAAATAATATGAATACAAATGAATTGAAAAGAACAAAATAACATCCATTACATAAATTGATGACATAACCCTCAAGGATGGCCTAGATACCCAGAGCAGAGACAAAGTGCATTTTGGGTGTAACAAGCAAGATGCACTGCAGTAGGAGACATCATGCAACCCTGTTCTGAAAGCAATATGAGAAGTAATCTATGCTGGATGTGTGGAACCCATAAAGATACTCCCACGAGACTTGCAACCATATTGGCCGTACAGAGACTAATTCAAAATTTCTCGTGATGCCATCTTCAAGGGAAGACAAGTCCTCATACCTGATTAGATGCATGCTGACATACTCAACAATCTTCACCCGAGACGCCTCGGAGTGGCGAAGACCAGACATCTAGCTCATAACTCTGTGCACTGGCCAAAAATCGAGGACATTGCTAAGTTTTTTGGAAATATGCCAAGAAAGCCAGACTCAACAGCAGAAAGAACCACTTGAGCCTCACAAAATACCCATCACCCTTTTGGACTAAGCTGGGAACTGATCTGATTGAGGTGAATGGTGAAGACTTACTCATCAATGTAGACTACCACTCCAGGTATCTGGTCATTCACAAGTTAACCAGCATCTGAAGCACATCAGTCACACAAATCACAGCATCAACATTCGGTCTTCAAGGAGCACCTGTAGAGACCGTATCTAACAATGGGCCCCAATTCATTGGAAAAGCATACAATAATGTGTGTGCCAACTGGTCCATCAAGCATACAACTTCCTCACCCTGATATCCTCACTCCAATGGATTAGCAGAACAAATGGTCTGGATTGTCAAGTCGTCGTTGAAAAAAATGCCGCTAGTCAGGTCAAGATGTCCACACAGCTATGCTCAATTTGCGAGCTACACCAATTGACACAAACTGCCTTGCGCCAGCAAAAATCTTGTTCAGTAGACCAGTCCGCATCACCCGATCGAGCAACAACACATATGACATACTGCAGAGACCTGCAGAAACTTTCAGACGACTAGAGGAAAGGAGGAGGAGAGGAGATTGGGACCATACTCTGTGCAGAGCGTTGGTGCTGCTTAAGCAGTCTCCTTGGCTATTGGGCACAATCCTGGACGGGTCGCCACTCCGACACAGTATACCAGCATGCTGGCACTCATTGTGCCGACCTCAGAAGGATGACAGGCCGAGTTAACCTCACCTGGTATTAATTCAACAGCTGAGCGGGATTTGAACTCAGGACCCTAGGATCCAAAGCTCGCCAGCCTAACCATTAAGCCAACACCAGGCATAGAGGAAAGGGGAAGACAAAATGAAGCATGCTCATGATGAACATGCTGGTCCAAACCTTCCACCTTTGTATGTTCGACAGAAGGTCAGAATTCTCGATCACTCAAACAAAACCTGGTTTCCAGGTGAAGTAACCAGGGTACGACAAGAGTCAAGGTCCGATTAAGTTCTGGCACCAAATAGGACCACACTATAGCGAAACAGAGCACACCTGCATGAATTGTCTTGCCAAAGTATCACTTGCACTGCACCCAATGCACAAGCCAGCACTACATAGCCGAGGTGTACCAATACAAATACCCCCCCCCCCCCCCGAAGTGCATTAAATCTGCAGATACGTCAACTTCCGGAGGCAATGACGAGACCACGTGAAAGTGCAATCCGAAAATGTCTTGAAAAGGTAAAATTCACAATTGTGATGCAACAGACTTCACGGCCAAAACAACAGACCAGTATGGGCCCAGAGGGACAAAGTACCACCACCAGATCGGTCGATCAGCCGTAAACCGGCAAGATATACCAACTGAGGAATAAGTTTCAGTTTTCTTCCCCAAAGTAAGGAGCAATGTCATAGCAATGGAGAACAGCGACAATATGTTCATTTGCTTAAGGAAATGCTAACTTAGGCGACAATGTGTCTGTTTGCAGTTTTAATCACTGAATTTTTCTCTGTAAGTTTTGAACTTTAGTTGTTGACGACGTGTTTGCAGGAGAAATTCTGAGAAAATAGTTTAGTTTTCTGTTGCAAAGTTGGGGAATATGGATGTTTATCTTCAAAAGGGGGTGACACCAAAGAACTACTTGAATGCGGTTGTTATGTGCCTTGATACACAGCTGGATGGGGGGGGGGGTCTGTGGGCGGATTGCTTTGTAACTCCAGGGCTCGGAAGTAAACCCACTCGTTGACTTTGTCTGCCTTTGTGTGTTCCTATCTTATTCGCCTTAACACGTGTCACTTCAGAGACAGTGTCAAATTTTTCCCAAGTAATGCTAAACTTAAGGTCTGTGGAAGTGAAAACAAGGTGATTTGTGTTCGTGTTCAAATACATAATTCAATTGAAATAATAAAGTTTTAAAGGCTGTGAAAAAAAGAAAAAGAGGAAGCTTTTATTTGGAAGTTTACCACCGCTGATGCACCATATTTTACACCGCCTTATTTAACACGTTAAATTAGTTATACGTGCCTGTTTGTGTATTTGATCAAAAAACATGCCGCAGCCGTGTCCGGAGGTTCCCCGTGCCTACTTGAGTACACAGTGGACACACCTATTCCCCCTTCCTGCGTACATAATAAGAGGATGCCCTTTAACACTGTGAAAGCTAAAATTGCAAATTGAGGAAGAAGATTTTTTGTTTAATACGATAGGAGAGATGTTTGTCTGTGTTTGTGTGTCTGTGTCACCATTTTTCTCAGATGGCTGAACGGATCTTCGTCAAACTTTCAGAGGTTCATCAGTGAGTGTAGAAGAGTGTTTAGGCCAATTTTTATTTTATTTTAAGATTTTGCAAAAAAACGCTGGATCATTATTTATTTATTTAGCTTTTAATCGCTCCGTCGTGCCTCAGCCTTTGTAGCTCTGTGAAAGGTAATATTGAATGATCCCCGACCCCATTCCTTCACAGGTGTAGGGAAGTGTTTTCGGCCCTCACAAAAAAACAAATAGAAAAAAAAATTGATTTCTTCAAGCTGCCAACACGATTAGAACAGCACCAAACAACGCCGGATATATATATATATATATATATATATATATATATATATATATATATATATATATATATATATATATATATATATATATATATATATATATATATATATATATATATATATATCCCTGCTATTAATTCATGAAGTGTCGATAAAGCCGTTTTTAACTTCTGGGTTGTAAATTGGTGGTTTCTGGATCAGGATAAATTGCATTTCATTCCATACATTATAAACTCCAAAGATTCAAATGATGAAACCGTTGCATAATTCAAGCGATCAAAAAAAAAAAAATCCATAACTATCAACCTGTTTGGAGTTCATGACTACGATGATTTAATATCCTGACCACCATCCTCTCAACAACAATATTCATCCATCTGACAACGCTCATCCATCATGAAAGTTCCACTAATTAGATGTCAGTACATTTCATACACCCATGTGCATGAACAAGAGGGTAGGGACTGACCTTTCAATCGAACCACCGCTGTACATTTGTCACATAAAATATTCCTGGATGGATGTCGAGGCACGAATGCTTCCGTACACATTCACGACATGAAAGCGGGTTAAAATGTAATTATCAATTCAATTTCCATCGCAAGCTGGGTATCCAACACGTGTATAAATATTGCAAAAAACGGTTCGTTTCACGTAAATTACGATTCGGATTTATTGTTTGACTTGTCCATTTTGTCAAAAGGTGGTGGCGATGAAATCGCAGGTAATCTTTTAACCACCGGGACGAGACAGTCCTAATGTTCTGACAAAACCACCGAAGCAGGTAAACAAACACGAGACTTGGCAACAAATCATTTTGTGGATATCTAAAGAGCGTAGGAATAACATTTTCATCACAAACGTACCGATCAAAGCATCTACATTAGATAGGTGAGTTGTACCGACAAATAAAGAATGCCAGCAAAGAACAGACAAACAGATAAACATTTTCAGTGTTTGCATAAATACATTGGGTTTGTTTTCGAATGAAGAATTTGTTTTTTTATTGATGAAGGCTCGTGCCGATCTGCGTCGGCGGACAGGTATAATAATGGATGGAATCATCGAGGTGTGCTAACCGCAGGAGGAAGGAAGAAATGGACGTTTCGGGCTTTAACCCTTCATTGGGGTAAAAGAACAATGCCTTGGTATGATTTTAGGTTTGCATGCACAACATGCATGTTTATTAACGTTGTGCAGTTGCTAAATCAGAGCAACGACATGTGGAAAGGTTTGCTGTTCGCTTGGCTTACGTTTCGCTCTCCACGTAGGCTAAGTAGCTGTGCCGGTGAAGGTACATGCACTTCAGGAAAAGGTCACCAGCTGCATGCTTACGAGATGATTTATATGATCCGTGCACTCACTGGCTCTTATTTATGCATACATTGCAGCTGCAATGGATTGCTTTCCACAAATGCAAGCTGCAGCCTTCACGCATTTTGCTCCAATCAGCGTGATGTATACGGGCCGTTAGAGTGTTCATGTGCGAAAGGTTTTTCTGCTGCTCTTACAGTTACGGCTTCACATATGTACAAGATGGACTGGTTTGGGAATCCACTGATTACTTGCAGAATGGAAACATTTGTTGTTGAATTAAGAAACATATTATATATTTTATTACTTATGTTGCATAAGCGTGTGTGTGTGTGTGTGTGTGTGTGTGTGTGTGTGTGTGTGTGTGTGTGTGTGTGTGTGTGTGTGTGTGTGTGTGTGTGTAAACAGGTTTTTTTTAACCCTGTTTTTCTGAAAACACATTTTTACAAGATGGCCTTTTTGATAACAGCACCTCTGGTCCTGATGCATTTACGTTTATTTCCCAGATGATCAGTAGCACCTCACCTGCAACAATGATTTCCATTAGAAAATGGTGGCATAGCCTTCGTGAGTCACCGACGGTGACTGTTGCACGGAGTACGCGCACACCTTGATTTTTGCTTGAACTTTACGGCACGCACTGTCGAAATTCTAGTGCTTGGGTGCATGTGGGAGAAAAGGATGGAGAAGGGGATGGATGGGATGGGAATGAGAGGGGAGGGGGGGGTGTCGGGAAGAAAAAAAAAAGACACAATGTAAGCTGTAGTTCTGCATTACATCTGAGCCAAACATATGGACCAAAAGCATCATCTTGCCATATGGTACATTTTAGGAATCGTAAATCTCTTACACTCGTGTCGTCGTGATCAACTTGACAGGCACTATTTTCAGCGTGACTGTAAAACTGAGCCCATTCATACCATTGTTGCTGTCTGTGTGTTCTACAAGTTCACAACTCAGTGTTTAGCATTACGTGTGAGGTCGCTCCAGTGCAGGTGCTGGAAATTTGGGTTCATGCCATCTTTGTGCAGCAGGTTGAGAATTGGGCAGGAAATTGAAATGCAGCCAGGAATTGAGATAATGCAGTTGAAATGAAAGTTCCACTTTTAGTTGTAGTCTGTGAAAGATACAGAGCCACCCACTGCTAAATACAGTGTTTGTTGATGCACTGCTACTCGCAGGATTAGTCAGCCTACTTCGGCAATTCCTAAGGGGGTGGGCTGGCACTGTCATAAAAAGGCTTCTAGGTTTGAGGGTAGTGGAGTAGCGGCTGAAATCCGAACCCTATCCAGGTTCCTCCTGACGACTCCACCTTTGCTCTTTACTTCTTCGGGTTCCTTCTTGGTCTTGCGTTTCACTTTATAGGCTTATTTATAATTAACGACATTAGATTAATGCAGTTAGGATTATCCATCATTCAGTAGAAAATGCACAGGCAAACATCAATGAGTACCAAACTCTACTCCACCAATTTTAAAATGACGAGGCGAGAGAAAGACAAAGTGTGGATGTACGTATATGTATGAATATGTCAGTGTGTGCGTTGAAAAATGTCAAATAGTCAATCTTCACTGGAATGGTGATTGGGAACCATCGTCTCATTACCGATTGCTGCAAGAGTTGTGATCAAGATGGGGTGCCTGCCACAAATCCACCCTTATGGGGTATCCATTACACAGTTTATGAGGAGTGGTTTTTTTCAGCCAGAAAATAAGATTTAAAAGTTAAAAAGTACACTTCCGGCTTAAGCTACAGTCTTGTGAGAAACAGAACTACCCACTGCAGTGTGTCAGCCTAAGCCTGGTGTTGGCTTAGTGGTTAGGGTGGTGGCTTGGGATCCTAGGGTCCTGAGTTCAAGCCCTGTTGGCCGCTGAATTAAAAATACACCAGGAGGTTGACTCAGCCTGTCATCCTTCCGAGGTCGGCAAAATGAGCACCAGTGAACTGGTAAGGGGGACACTGCATCAGCGGCATAGCCGTGTCCCAACCAATGATGCAACCAGCAGCCACAGGCTGCACTCGATAGAGAGAGTGTGTCAGCCACTACAATATGGTCTGCACGTCAGTCAGCCAACTTTTTATTTTTTTATTTTTAGCAATGCCAGCTCCTCCCTTGAGAATCGATCTACAGACGCATCTCTGGCTCACTGGCCTTAACTGATATATATCTAGACCAATCACATCTCATACCCATAATTGGAAGGAACAATCAATCAGCTCTCACCTAATCAATTTTCCCCAGGTGGCTATGATCTTCATAATTTTCCAGCCAAAGAAAACTGCAGAAAGCAACCAAGAAAAGCCACACAAAGTGAGCCCTTTCCTGTTTCAAAACCTACCCAGGTTCCTCTACAGCTGTAGACATTCCCAAGTAGCACATACATACAGTGGCCGCCAAAAGTATTCACCCCCAACCAATGATTCCACAATTATATGAATTATGAATAATGTAGAAACAATTTTTCCAAATTAACTTTTTTATTCATAACTGAAGAGATCAAACTCAACACTCAAAGTTGAGGAGGAGGAGATTGGGACCATACTCTGTGCAGAGCGTTGGTGCTGCTTAAGCAGTCTCCTTGGCTATTGGGCACAATCCTGGATGGGTCGCCACTCCGACACAGTATACCAGCAAGCTGGCACTCATTTTGCCAACCTCGGAAAGATGACAGGTCGAATTAACCCCACCTGGTATTAATTCAACTGCTGAGCGGGATTTGAACTCAGGACCCTAGGATTATAGTTGAAGGAGGTTACATGTCAGGAATACCTGTAAAAAACATG
The DNA here is from genome assembly GCA_035128595.1 of Eptatretus atami. NCBI lineage: Eukaryota > Metazoa > Chordata > Myxini > Myxiniformes > Myxinidae > Eptatretus > Eptatretus atami. The sequence continues at coordinate 6,773,960 of CM068963.1, forward strand.
TACAAATCAAAATTCACTGGTTGAAAAAGTATTCAGCCCCTTTGGTCAGTACTTGGTGGAAGAACCTTTTTGACTGCCACGAGTATTTCTGGGTAGATCTCTACCAGCTTTGCACAGTGAGATGGTGAAACTTTTGCCCATTCCTCATGTGAAAATTGCTCTAGTTCCTCCATGTTCGATGGGGATCGTCAATGGACTGCAATCTTCAAGTCTCACCAAAAATGTTCAGTTGAGTTTAAGTCAGGACTTTGACTTGTTTCAAATTCATGGCCGACTCAAGCAGGTTTTCATCAAGGACTCTCCTGTACTTTGGACCGTCCATTGTCCCTTCTTTCCTGATAAGCTTTCCAGTCAACTCTGATGAAAATCAACCCCATAACATGATGCTGCCACCATCATGCTTGACAGTGGGGATGGTGTTGACTGGGTGATGTGCAGTTTTAAGCTTTTAATTTCGACCAAAAAGTTCAATTTTTGTCTCGTCTGACCACAAAACTTTTCACTACAAGCCTGCAATATCATAAAGATGCTTTTTCGCAAACTCTATAAGAGCTTTTAGATGTGTCTTTCAGTAATGGCTTCTTTCTTGCCACTTGTCCATAGAGGCCAGCTTCATGAAGGGAACAGGAGGATATTGTTGATTGATGAACACTGACCCCCATTTCAGATATAGAGCCTTGTAGATCTTTCAAAGTCATTGATAGATTTACAGTGACATCCCAAACCAGTTTCCTGCTTGCCCGGCTACTGAGGTTGGATGGGCGACCTGATCTGGGTAGAGTCTGGGTGGTATGATATATCTTCCACTTCTTATTGATTGATTTCACTGCACTCAAAAGGATAATGAGTGACTTCAAATCTTCTTATAACTCTCCTGAACGGTGCTTCTCCACAACTTTATGTCTGACCTCTTTGGAAAGCTCCTCGGTCTTCATGTTTGCCTTGTTTGTTGACCAAGTGAGTTGCACCTTAAAACTCCTGTGATAAGTGGAGAAGCTTAATTTTTTAATTAAACCACTCATCACATAGAGGTGAAACCTATAACACATATTTTGTAATATTTCAAACAAATAATTTTCTCCTGAAGTGATTTATGGTTAATTAGGCAAAGGGGTTGAAAACTTATATAAATGAGAATCATCTGATTTTATCTGTTAATCTAAATTATTCACATTTTATCTGAATTTTTTTTGCTTTATCACTTTGGAGTAGTTTGTAAAGACAACCCATTGCTTTGCTGATGGGAATACCAAGAGTGAGGCAGGAGGAGAGAAAAATGGAGGAGAGTGGAGAGACAGAGGGGGAGGTGGGGGTGAGAGAGGGGAAGAGGGGAGAAAGACGAAGGGAAGGAGAGAGGAAGGGAGGGATTGAGGAAGGGAGTGAGAGAGGAAGGGAGGGATTGAGGAAGGGAGTGGGAGAGGAAGGGAG
>CM068963.1:6775397-6789657 GCA_035128595.1 Eptatretus atami
TGAGGAAGGGAGTGAGAGAGGAAGGGAGGGATTGAGGAAGGGAGTGAGAGAGGAAGGGAGGGATTGAGGAAGGGAGGGAAGAGGAAGAGAGGGAAAATGAGGAATGGAGGGATAATAAGGAAAGGAGGGAGAATGAGGAAGGTGGGGGGTGAGTGAGGAAAAGGGGGAGGGTGACGCCTCACCACACGTCGCAATACACTCCAGGAGGGACAGGGTGCAAGAAAAAGAAAATTTTCTACTTTTGTATTTTTCATGAATTTTCTGAAATTTGTGGCATTTCATTAATTTATTTTATTAACTTGGAAGTTGGAGGCTCCAACATGTAAATAAGAGTGGAAAAAGTCTGATTTAATGCATTTTAATTCCAGACTTTAAGGAAACAAAAGGTGACAATTTTGAATTTTCACACAAGGTAAGCGCGATGCTGTTTCGAACCCTTCCCAGAGTTCCTCCACAAATATCAATTATTTATATAATCCTAGCCACCTAGGGATAGTTGATTTGTGAAAGCTGATTGGATATTCCCTCCATTCACAGGTGAGATGTGGGTTGAGTCTTTCCTTCTAAAAATAAAAATATAAATAATAAATAAATAAATATACATACACAAAACTTCCAAATATAATATAATATATATATATATATATATATATATATATATATATATATAATATATATATATAATACTAGGTCAAAGCTCGTTACTATGCCACTCGCTTCTATGCACTCTCGCTATTATACCACTTTTGCTCGGTCCCGACAAAATTCAATACAAAATAAATTTACTATGCCACCCCTACTCCGGCTACCATGCCACTACTGTGTGACTGTTAAAAGGCACGAGTCGTGAAAAAGTCTGTATTGCGCAGTGCTCGATTATCACACTCATCGTCCAAAGGCGAAGCGAGAAACTACAGTCCAGATGCGCACAACATAACTCAATACGTACGCGCATAGTCAGACTGTGTCAAAACGCGATTCTTCTCCCCCCGATGCCAGCCACAAAAGCCAATGACAACACGCACAACGAGACAACAAAAAGCGCGAGCACACACACAGACACGCAGGCACACGTACAACAGTGACATCATTTTTTTTCAAATTCAGCCCCATAATGTCAGCTCAGAAACGCAAGCGAACCGACTTTTACGCTGAAGGAGAAGAAGGAGATCATCGATGCCGCGAAGAAGGAGCCGAATCAGTCCAAGTTGGCCAGGGAGATTAGCAAGAAATGGGGCGTCGAAGTTAAGAGAACCACCGTGAAGGGCATTCTCAGCAAGAAGGATGCAATCGAGGCTGCTATCAAGCTGGATTTCCATCGAAGCGCATGAAGTTGACGCAGGCTCACGACCCGAAGCTTGATGAGGGAGTGCTCATGTGGCTGAAGCAATCAAGAGGACAGAATGTGCCTGTCAGCGGCGATCTGGATCAAGGAGAAGGCGATGAAACTGGCCGAGCTGATGCACATCCAGACTTCATGGCGAGCGACGGTTGGTTGGGCAATTTCAAGAAGCGCCACGGCATCACGTTCAAGACAGTGCAGGGCGAAGCTGGAGCGGTGGATTCGCAATCCCTTCTTGAGTGGAAACAACAGGTTCTCCGGCCCTTACTCGCTCGGACAGTTCTCCGCACGACGTCTTCAACTGGATGAGACTGGACTCTTCTGGCAGCTGCTTCCGAACAAGACCATGGCTTTCAGGGGAGAGCGGTGTTACTGGAGGAAAGAAAAGCAAGCAAAGGATCACTCTTCTGGTTGGGGCAAACATGGGCGGCAGCGAGAAGTTCCCTCTCTGGTGATTGGCAATTCCAAGAAACCCCGTGCCTTCAAGAACAAAGAGATCCCGGTCAAGTACAAGGCGAACTCGAAGGCGTGGATGACGGCGGAGCTTTTTCGAGGAGATGTGCGTGCGTGGGACGGACGACTCGGCCAGCAGGGACGCAGAGTGCTGGTCTGTCTCGATAACTTCTCTGGCCACCTCCCGAGCTCGAGCTGAACAACATCCAACTGTTTCTTCCCACCCAACACGACAGCCAATTCGCAAACCAATGGATCAGGGAATCATAGAGAACCTCAAGTGCCACTACAAGAAGCTCTGCTATGCCGCCGGCTTGAGGCCATAGACGAGGGAAGGAGTTCAAGTTCACGTTGCTCGCACTCTACACGTCGCCGGCCCCATGCTTGGGAGCAGGTCGGCAAGTCGACGATCAGGAACTGTTTCGCGAAGGCCAAGTTCATCGAAGAGGAGATCCAAACTGAGCCACAGGATGCGGAGCTGCCCGACATCTGGGAAGCTCTGCCTGCCGAGAAAAGATGCACGAGAACGAGGAGATCGAGCTGTCTGACTTTCTCGAAGCCGACGAGGCCTCGCGACTGGAGGGTATTTCACGCTGGAGGAGATTGCGGAGGAGATTCTGTGCAGTGAGGAGCCGGTGGAAAGCGAAGATGACGAGGTAACTGTCGAGGAGGAAATCGTTCCGTTCGAGGAAGCCCAGCGCGCTTGTAGCACCGTCCGGAAGTTCATGCAGCAGAGAAGCGGGAAGCCCGGTGTGATGCAAGCGTGCGATCGGCTCGACACGAGATGCACGAGATCCGCCGAAAGAAGATGCGCCAGCCGATCGATTCTTGAGAGCTTTGTGTGTCGTGAATTTCTCGCCAGCCATATGTTAGTGTGTGAACTCTGTTAGTGTGTGTATGTTCTCCGTTCGCTTAGCTTATACAACAATCGTGCCTTTTACTTGCTGGAATAAATTTTGTCTAAAGATTAACTACATGATGGGTAACTTGAGAAAATAAGGCCCGTTTTTTACAAAATCTCGTTACTATGCCACTCTCGCTACTATGCCACTTTTGCTCGGTCCCCGGACGGGTGGCATAGTAACGAGCTTTGACTGTATATATATAATTATATAATATATATATATATATATATATATATATATATATCTTCTCTTTTTCGGCTGCTCCCGTTAGGGGTCGCCACAGCGGATCATCCGTTAATGATCCGCATAATGATTTGGCATAGGTTTTACGCCGGATGCCCTTCTGACGCAACCCTGGTCGCCTCTTACGACACATGGATCTGGTATACCTATTCTAACCAGGGGTATACACCGGGCCCAGTACACTGGTACTCATTCGCCGACCTCGGAAGGATGACAGGCTGAGTCAACCTCCTGGTGTATTAATTCAGTGGCCCAACGGGGCTTGAACTCAGGACCTTTTGGATCCCAAGCCGCTGCCATAACCACTGCGCCAACACCAGGCTTAATATATATATAATATATATATATATATCAAAACAAGGCCCTCCCAAACCGATAAATGCATCATAGCATACAAGCTCGTCAGGATGACACCACATAATCATTTACCTGTGACCATTATCTAGTCATCTTAATACTGGGCTCAACCTCCGAACTTGATAGAGCAGTAAGGCACAGTTCACGTCCCATATTCACAGCCTTCTCCAATCATTAGCAAGGTTATGGAATCCATCATCATTTCCGACATTAAATCCTTCCTCTTCTCCAATGGACTGATTTCCGATCATCAATTTAGATTCAGACCAGGTCACTCTACCCTGGACTTGCTGCTCCTGCTTCCAGCAAAGGATGGAGGTCTAATATGCCAGACATGAGATCAGAGCAATTTTCCCTAGACATATCGTGTGCTTTCGATCCAGTCTGGTACCTGCCCTGCTCACCAAACTCTCTCTTCCTATGGTATCCAAGGCAATCTCCACTCATGGCTCGCAGACTTCCTCTCCTGTCACAGTCAACATGTGGCCTTTATGGAATTCTCTCATCCCCTCTTTCTGTCCAGAGCTGGAGTTCCTCAAGGCAGTGTTCTGGGCCCTGTCTTTTACTGGTTTTCATCAATGATCTCTCCGACTCTTTGGGAAATCCTCTTCATCTCATTGCTGATGGCTCACCCTCTGCCTCAACCATCTGTCATCCCTCAGATCGGCAAGCAACAGCCTCTTCACTCTCTGCAGATCTGGGTAAAATCACAAACTGGTCCAACACGTGGAACATGTTTTCAATCCTGACAAATCTCACACTCTCACTATATCTCTACAAAATGACTGTCTGAACCCCGCCCCCCCCCCGCCCCTCCCCAATCTACTTCCTCAACAATCCTCTTGATGTCGTCTTTCAGTCGAGCTTCTGGTCCTGTGTTGGAGTGGCGACCCGTCCAGGATTGTGTCCAATAGCCAAGGAACTGCTTAGGCAGCAGCAATGCTCTGCACAGAGTATGGTCCCAATGGATGGATGCATCCAAAAACATGATCTTTTCTACCCCCGTGAATCAACCCCAAACCTACCTCCTTCAAAATCCCTGTTTCCTTCCTGAAAGTCCCTGTAATGTCCATCTTGTTTATCCCATGTTCCCCACCCCATTCCTTTCCCTTCCACAGATCCCCTGAAGTCTCTGTTCCCCACTGCTTTGTCCTTCCCTCTCCACCCCTCATTATACTGTTGCGAATTCGCGCCCGTCGGCGTGCGATCGGCCACGTGACTCGAATCGCGACCGCGTCGCCCACCGACGGACAATTCAGTCGTGACCCTCCGGCTAACGCCGGGATCCAGTCACGGGTGGACCTTTCGGCCTCACCCAACCCAGTCGCGCATTCTACCCGCGCGGAATAGGGTGAATCGCCGAAAGCGATATACTAAGTACCCGCGCGGGTAACCTACCGAGGGATTGTACCTCGCCACAGGCCGACTTCGGACACGATCCGCTTAAGCGGCCGTTCCGGGCTAACGGGATAACCGAGCGGTGTTATCGTCGGCCTTGACGGGTTCAGATTAATTATCGGGCGGATTAGCCCACGCCGAACCTTTACATGAAACAGATGGAGACCCAACGAAGGAAGGACGCAGCGACACGGGGGAAGAATTCAACAGAAAGCACATTTTATTTCACAACGACCAACGAATAGCACACATAAAGCAACAGTAGAAATGCACATATATCAAATAGAAAACAAAAGAAGCAGAGCTACTACCGACTAACGCGACACACGGACCACTTAAAACAATTCTACTTCACGGACTTGGCGCCGACAACACACGTTCACACAAAACCCAAAAGAAATGGAAGTCGCGACTTCCTTAGGTGCTGAGTCCTCGCGACCGTCCCTCATACCCGTGACTCCCCGCTCGAGCGTGGTCGCGAGGCCTCTCCGGCGCGCCTCGCGCCTGCCGGCCTCGTCGAGCGCCTTGGACCGAGCACACAGAGAGCACACGCCGAACCCAGAGAGCCAGAACGCCGAATAAAGACCGAGCACGAGCCGAAGCTCACCGAACAGAGAGAGCGCAATACCGAACGAAGAGAGAGAGAACCTCATGCGCCTCCGACTCTATACCGCCGGCCACCGACGCCCCGTTCTCGGCTCCACCTTCCTTCGAGGCGCTTCGAGAGGGGGGCGTTCCCTCTCGTTCCCTCCACCTGCGTCTTGTGGGGGGCGAGGCGAAGCCGTTCGACGGCCTTCAACGCGCAAACCGTCGTACGTAGACCGCTGAGGATGGCGTTCGTTGGTGTAGGTAGCGTGGTTGAGATGGTGGCGTGGTTGTGAGGGTGTGGTCTGGCGTTGTTAGAGTGGTGGCGCGGTTAGCGTTGTTTGTTGTTGGCGTTGAGTGGGGTTGGCGTTATGGAGTGGTTGGTTCGAAAATAAAGCAGAACAGAAAAACGCCTAACTCAAAGGATCGCAGCCCGAATGAATCACATTATTCCTCTAAACAATGGTTTGGGCTACCTACACATGTACTTAAGAAATATATCTCACCTACGGGACCTTATGGTGTTTTGCGAATTTCCAGAGCCGTAACACTACCCACTCTCCCTTTTTACAGACTCGTCCGAGTCGTCAAATTATCGTGTGCCATCATGTGTAGTTCTCCCCTAGTACGTTTACCTACGGATCCTGAGTGCGACATTCATGGTATTCGTGTCCCCAAATAAATAACCTGAGGGCTGAGTAACTACTAAAACAAACTCACTCACACGGACGACTTAAATAAATTGCCGGCGCTATGACATACATGCCGGGGCGCACTCATATTTTACAATACAACTTAACACCATTAACTTCAAATTTACACTAACCATGGCCCAGGATCATGGACTGCAGGAAACAAGAAGGAGAGTCAGAAGAAGAACCGGTGCAGCGGGCCGCCACTGCAGGCCCGTGTTGCAGCTGCCAACAGGACAGTTCCTGCAGCTTGCAAACTGTTGCTTGCGGATCCTGGCGCGCATGGAAATGAACAGGGGGGTGCAAAGCAAAATGAACGGGCGGTGAACAGGGCATGGGCATGACATGGCAAAGGTAAAGGCAACATAGCCTGCAGAAAAGGCCGTGCAGCAAACAAGCCCGCAGACGAAACTGGCCGGCACAGGCCTTGCAAGTAAAAACAGCCCAGACGATTCGACCGGCACAGGCCTTGCAGCAAAACAAAAGCTGCCGATGAAGTTGGCCGGCTCTTTGCCATGCAGTGCAGGTTGGTGGAGGGAGTGCGGTGGTGCTTGCCACTGCGCAGAAGGCGGGCTCAGACCTACCTACCTGTCTCCCTATCGCCTTTGCCTGTCACTGTACCTACCCACTCCTTAATTTGTAAAAAACCAATCTAGCCCCACTAATTTTTTTTTTGTTGTTGTTTTTTATGTTTATTTCCCTACTTCCCCACTATAATTCGTCCCCTAACCCCTTTACGTCTCTGTTCGGCTAACCTATCTCGTCTCCTAGCCTACCCCAACCCCTACGTTCCCTTCCCGAGGGGAATAAGGGAGAGCTAGCGTCCTGTGTCGAGGCCCAACCAAGCCTCAAGATGGCCTCCCAGATTCAGCGATCTACTCCAAAGTGGGTCCAGCGGCCCCCAACGAGAGCGAAGGGATGGATGGTGCGGAGGGGTACAACTCCTATCTACCCTATCCATTAACCTTTAAACTACCCCGGGGCTTTCACAAGCGCCTCTCGCTTACACTATTGGTTCTAAAAACCCAGATTTCCCGTCGCCTGTGTTGGTGTCCTCACAATATTCTGGGCCTCGCCCTCCAATTTTCCTCCGTGCCTCACACGGTCTCATGGCTGGGACGCGTGCTCCCCTTGGCAGGCACGACCCTACTGCCGAATTCCCTACAATGGCACCCGGGCACTACACTGCCTCCGAGCCTACCAGCTCCCTAAAACACGGGGAGTGCCCCCATGGCAACTCCCCTGAAACGCACACGTGGCAGGCCTGGCGCCCGGGCCCCTTTCCGAGGGTCACCCGTGCCCACGACACTGCCCACAGGGCCAACGGCGCTCCGGGCCCCGCACCAAGCGGGCGCACACCGTGCCACTACGCTAACCCCGCCCCCATGGGCCCTTGGCTACCACGGCCGACTACGCGGTGCCCGGGGTACCACTCAGCGATACTCACCGTTCGCAGCCACGCTCCCAGCCCGTCAACAGGGCTCCTGCACCCCTCCAAACAGGTTTCGAGCCTACACACCCACCAACAGCAAAACGACCTTCATTTTGTCAATTTAACTAACCCAGCTAACTCACTTTATACTGACCCGGGCCCTTGGCGGGAGTCACTCCTCCCCCAATCATTCATCGCACCAATGCATTCCACATTCGCTCCATACATACAGACCCGCTGGCCTCCACCCACTCATCAAGCACATGCTTCCATTCGTTCACCAACTCTTCACACACTCATCGCTGATCTCTGCCATCTTACTATCTACCTCCCCTAACTACCCTCGTGCTCCCACGTCATCCTTAAACTACAGCACGTTCCTTTTAACACTACGTAGCAAGGCTACGTCCCCTCTACACATCCACAGTCTGTCATGTCCTCCAATCACTCTCAATCATTTCCCAACCTAAGCTACTACATCCCTCTACCTAAGCCATTCCACGGGCCATCGAAGGGCTTACCCTGCCCATGGAGCGGGTTCTAGGCTAAGCTAACCCTTTCCCCTAGCTATGTTCCATCCTGTTCCCTGGATAAGGGGGTCTTTCAACCCGCTTGCCCAGGGATCCTGTTTCACCCAGGCAAAGCGAGGCCTGCTTTCGTTAATTTTGTCTTTCCAATTATGCGCAGCCCGAGCCGCGGCAATTCACAGCCTGCGCTTTCCGCACCTTGCCCGTGACGTCATGCCGCTGCACGTGTACCTCGCCTCTTGGACGAAAGTACCATCCGGCAAGGGAATTCACCTCCTGCCGGATTCCAACACCATGCTACGTGCAGCCACTGACGACACGCTGCTGCAGCCCCAAAAACAACCCTCCTGCACTCGCAGGGGCTCCCCACGCGACTAACATGCTCTGCCCGTTGGAGCCTAACACATCGCTCGCGTGGAGACCGTCCGGTCCAAATCCATAACCCCCCCTCCTGCCTAAAACTTGTCGGTCCTGCGGATCCGGCAATCCACCGCGCGTTTCGGACCGGGCTTCACTCCCGCAAGCGAGCACGTGGGGGGTCTCGTGGCTGCACAGCAACGGACCGCGCGCTGTCGCTGCTGGTGAACCGGCGGCGGTCCCCAAACAGCCTACGGCCGCTACGCTCGGCTTTTGTCCCTCTGTCGCCGTCGTCGCCACTCCAGCCCACGCACACCTGCGGTTACGACGCACAGACTCCATCTCAACACACTCACATTCACACCGGGGACGCGGCTGCAATGCTCGCATCCGATCCACATTCCCTCATCAATACAGAGACCTCAACCACAGGTCTCACATGCACATACCGCATCTCTCAACACAGTGCTTGCGGCAGCACGCGTGCCGTTTCTGGCGCACACGCCGCTCCACCACCGTGTCTTTACCGCACCCCGTGGTCCTCCAACACGCGGTGCTCATCACATCTGCGGTGCCCCTTTCACACACGGCACGCTGGGAAGCACGCACCCAGTGGTCTGCGGACACATGCAACCCCACCACTCCACACTGGGGTCGCGCTCAACCATATGGGGTCTCAATCCACACACGGGGCGCACTACCACCTTTCACCCACACACCGGGACAACGCACACCTGGGGATTGTGGTCCACAAGGGTCCGGGGCCTCTAATACCCCCAAGCTGCACGTGCACCCATCCACAGCAACTCGTCCTAACTCCGCTAAGCCACTGACGAACCCAGCCTGGTCGTGATTCGCCTCAAGGGGGCATACTCCCTGCCCCTCGTTCTGGAGGCGGGCCTATCCAGCCTGCTCGCACAGGTCTCTCACCGCTCCGCGAGCTCCCCCCATTATCCTCCCACTAAATCTTGGTGTGTGTTTCTGTTCCTTTAACCCCCCGTCTTTAGGGCGTCTCCTCCTCTATTTTCTCTATCCCGTCGCGTCTCTATCGCATTTATTAGTTTTCTGTTGTTCTCCTCGTTCTATTAGTCTACTGCTTCTTTCTGGCGTCTTTTCCTTATCTTTAGGTAACTATGCTTCTCCTTAAGTCGCTCCGTCCTCCCTCTGTTTGCAACTACTTGCTCTTCCAGGATCTCCGCGTACTCATCCTTGCTTTTTTGGTCATAATTGTTCTTTCTCTCCCTCCCAATTTCCTTTACCTCGTGTCTTATACATTTAATTAGTTTCTGGGTTTCTTGCCTGGAGTTCCTCCATCTCTCTGACATTCAATTTCCATCTCTCCTTCAGTTCATTAATTTCAAACTTCGTATAGTTTTTTGTTTCTCTCCACTCTTCCTCGCTGCTTCTCCATTTTCCATCTCATCGTTTCTTTCAATTGGCAGCATTTCCTTCCTGTGTCTTCATTCGCTGTTTTCTTCTGTCTATCTCCTCACACTCCAGCCTCTGCCCTTTTCTTTCATGGTGCAACTCCAGTTATGTTTCTTTTTGTTTTCTATCCATTGTTCCCTCTGTCTTCCTCTCCAATCTCCTCCATTCTCTCCTTCCTGCTTCATTAAGTTTGCTCCTTCAACTCTCCTTGTATTCCAACTTATTTTTTTTCCTTTTGTCGTTCAACATTCAAATCATACTCTTTCAGTTTTCTATTCCACTGTCCCTCTCTTGTTCCTATTCTGTAATCTCGTTAATTTCTTTCATTGGCTGACTTCGTTCTCCTGTCGGTAATCTTGTTCATTTCAGGACTCTTTCTTGTTCCTCATCTGCAATCTTCGTGGTTTCTTCCAATTGATCGATTTCCTCTTCTGTCTCATTCGTTTTTCCATTCATTTACTCTTATCATCTTGCATACTCATCTTTAATCTAGGCGCCTTCGCTTCCAGCTGTTCGATTTGTACTAGTGCTGGTTCCTTACTTTGTTCATTCTTCGCCTGTTCTCGTGGTTTTGTGGTTGGGACATTGGAATACTGTCGTCCCTCTCAAAGAGTCTAATAAAATCTCAACAGTGAAATTCTTAACAGCTAAATCTACGTTTTGTAGTGGAACTCGAGGAAAAGAAATGAAGCTTTTCTGCGCTGAATTTACTAAAGTAGGGTTGCTTTAGAAGAATGTAGACAAAGGAAATTTAGCAACAGTAACTACGTCTTTTTATCCTTGAGAGTTCTTTCTATGAACAAAACGAGCCCTTCCGTAAAGCATCATTTTGAGTACGCGTAGGAAGGTAAACGAGCCTATCCAACGTATCTTACATCTATACTCTTGCCATTTCCAGAATTGATTGAATACTGCTGTTCAAGGACCAACCCAACTTTCGTAAGCGCAGCCGAAAAATTGTTGTGCGTTGGAAGAGTAACGCACGCTGGACGCCGAGCAGAATTTAAAAGAAAAATGAGCGCGGATCTAGAAGAAAACGTAGTAATGGAAAACCAATGGGAAGAACCAGAATTTCGTTTTTTTGGCAAGGAAAACAGGAAAGAAGGAAAATCGATATACTGCACGAGTGCGACAAATAAGGAAAATAAGCCGCCCACGATAGCATTTGCAGAATGCCAGATAGCCAATGGGACAGCTAGATTCGCCCCTGCCCTGTTGATAAGCAAAACCCAAAACGAAATTATCGACGGAGGAACGCAGTCAGGCCCAAAACGGGAAACAAAAAAATTATAATTGCGAACGTAGATTTCATACAGGAATGTAGGAAACACACAGAGAGGACAGCTAAAATAGTCGACAGATGCATAACACTGACAGAGTATGGAGTTGTATGAGATTGTGAGTCTCTGAAATTGCAACCTCGTGATTCAACATTACAACTAAGTAGTACGATCCCGGGCCAATGGATCCTACATTACTACACATCGATACATTTCTACCCCCGGCACGCTCCGCTCGCGCTTGAGACGGCCATCATTATCCAACGTAAGGGGTTAACAATTTAGTGTCGCTCGATTTAGTTAGGGGACATCGGCGGGTCCTGCTTTCTCGGCCTGGACCGACTAGCGCCATGAAGTTTGACTTGGAGACGGAGGATTCTGATCCCAGCTCTGCCTGACAACCCAGTCGGGTTGGCACCGAGGATCTCGGCGAGGCCACGCCATCGTGACTGGCCGTGGCCCGGCCGTCGCGCACCCAACTTCTCGAGTGCACTTCAGCGGCGCGCGACTGAGTGTCGAGGTACGTTGCGGGTGAGGGATCGCCCGGCCAGACACTAAATTTAAGTATAAGACAGAGGGTTGAAAGGGAAATTTTTGGAGGGAAGAAAGAAAAAGGACAATTAAGACCCAAAGTGAACTGCAAGGAATGCGGGAATCAGCGCGGGATCGCAAAATCATCGAAAGGCAGGCGGGATTTTGAAAAGAGGGAAGGAACGGGAGGCCCGAACGCTCGCTTTCAAGCGAAGCAAAGCAAGGCGGGTACGTGGAAAACACCATTCCTAAAAGTCTGATAGACCGAACTAACAAGGGAAAGACCAGCGCCCAGAAGAGCCCACGGGAGCTATGCCAGAGAGATCTAGGAGCAAGCTCACACCGGGGTGGAGGAAAGCGCTTATCCGCAACCAGATCAAACACACTACCAAGTCTCAGAGCATTTCTAGGACCGCTAGAGAACGGCGGGAGACGGGGAATAAGGTGTTGAATGCGGCCGAAAAGTGCGAAAATAATTAACGAGGAAGAGACTGGCTTAAAGCTACCCACTCGCAAAGAAGACCGGGGGTGTAATTTTAACATAAGGGACAACCAGAAGAGGATAACTTGTACCACCACCTCGTGCCACAGGTCCGATCTTCGAGACACGAGTTGGGCCGACTGGTAAATAAGCTGGGCTCGGTTGGGCTAGACGAGGGATAAGACCCGCACGCGGAAGGCCCGGCGTTGTATCGGGTGAATCAGGAGCCTGCGTTTGACGCGTTCGAGATGTTAAAGACTATGAATCCGGGATGGCCCGCCGCGATTAGCCCACGACTGCAACCCTTCTGAGAAAACCCATCGAAACAAGCGAGAGGGAGACGCACAAAGAAGGGGGAAAGGTTGAACGCTAGCGACACCGGCCGGCCGAAGACATTTTTTACAGGAGGCGCCCACGAAGGAACATCAACGTTTAATACTCCTTAAAGACAGACAGGACGGTGGGAAATAGTCACACATTATTAATGTCTTAAACAGTAGTACCAGTTCCCCCAAATGTGCAGCGACATTAAGCAGGAAAAAGTATAGAAAAGGGACAGAAAGTGAATGCAGGAGCTAGGTGCTAGGATGCGTGTTTACTGCACCGTTGCAGCCCCTTGGGGGGTTATCAAGATGGACTCAACGCGACACCCACGGACCGCACTCTGTGAGAAACAGAATTCATACCTCTACCTTGTTCACGGACGTGGCGGCCGCGACAGCAACCAACGCTGCCAACACAAATAATCCCCCAAGAGTGAGAGATGGGTTATTAGTTCTGCCTTGGTTCCGGACTTGCCCGTTAGGTGTTGTTGAGGTGGGTGCTGCTGGCGAGGCCACGTAAAACGCTGCTGTGTGTGAAGTGCCGGGTCCGCAGCCTCCCCCCGGCTTCGGAGTTTTGGGTGGTTGGGGCATGGGTCGGCGGCGCCCCAGGGGTGTTTCGCGCGGCGCGCCGCTCACAGCGCCCTGCCGGCCCTCTCGCGCCTTGGAGCCGGCACAACATGAGAGCACACGCCGAACGCCTATGGGGATAGGGGGCCGGAACGGCGAAATAAGGAGACGGCCCACGAGCCGAAGCTCACTCGAAGCAGAGAGAGCGCAATATTGGCCGGAACGAGGAGAGGGAGAGAGACCCTCTGGCCTCGTCCGGAGCTCTTATGCTTTCCACGACGCCGGTCGACCGTTGACTGTCCGCGCGGGGGTTCTCGCCTCGGGGCGAGCCCTATACCTTCCGCAGGCGCTCTCGGTATTGAAGGGGGTGGGGCAGGGGTCCCTCTCCCGTTCCGCCAGCACCGGCGTCTTGTGGGGGCGTTTAGGGCGAAGCAGGTTTCGAGACGGGCGGTGTTAGCGACACGAGGTTGGCGCAACCACCCGGTCGTGAGTAGACCGCTGAGGATGCGTTCGTTGGTGTAGGTGCGTGGTTGTAGATCGGTGGGGTGAGGTTGTGAGGGTGAGTGGTGCTGGGCGTTGTTAGAGTCGGTGTGGCGTGCGGTTAGTCGTTTGTTGTTGTTTGCGTTGAAGTGGGTTGAACGCGGTCTTGAGATGTGGGTTTGGTTCGAATATAAAGCAGAACAAAGAAATTAACGCACGTTATTTACTCAAGGAATCGCAGTCCCGAAGTGGTCACATTATTTCGCGCTCTAATAACAAGGGTTGGGCTAACGTACACATGTACTTAAGAAAATATATCTCACCTACGGGCACTTTACTGGTGTTTGCGAATTTTCCAGAGCCGTGAACAATACTTTGATGTGTGTTAGCTCTTACATGGAGCCTCACAATGTGGTATAGTAATAAATAAATAAAAATCCAATCGAATAAAATAAATAAATATAATATATATATAAATAATATACAAATATCTATCTATAATAATGCTATCTATAATTCCAGCAATCTGTGTGGTGTGCGTGTGTGTGTGTGTGGTATGTGTTGTGTGTGTGTGTGTGTGTGGTGTGTGTGTGGTGTGGTGTGTGTGGTGTGTGTGTGTGGTGTGTGTTGGTTGTGTCTGTTGACCGCTGTTCTCGACAACCCACTGGTTTCCGATCTATTGAAACTTGCAGTATATTTTCCTGGGGCCCTGTGGGATGTGCCCTTTTTCAAGGTGTGATATTAAATCGGACAAGGTGGTTCCCAGTTAATGGCCATTTAATTTGCGCAAACCAATGACAAGACACGTTCTGCGTGGGCGTGGCCGATGGGAAGAGAAAACCTCAGCACATTCCGCCATTACCGGGTTACAACGGTACA
>CM068963.1:6789682-6812892 GCA_035128595.1 Eptatretus atami
TCGTCAGGATGACACCACATAATCATTTACCTGTGACCATTATCTAGTCATCTTAATACTGGGCTCAACCTCCGAACTTGATAGAGCAGTAAGGCACAGTTCACGTCCCATATTCACAGCCTTCTCCCAATCATTAGCAAGGTTATGGAATCCATCATCATTTCCGACATTAAATCCTTCCTCTTCTCCAATGGACTGATTTCCGATCATCAATTTAGATTCAGACCAGGTCACTCTACCCTGGACTTGCTGCTCCTGCTTTCCCAGCAAAGGATGGAGGTCCTAATATGCCAGACATGAGATCAGAGCAATTTCCCTAGACATATCGTGTGCTTTCGATCCAGTCTGGTACCCTGCCCTGCTCACCAAACTCTCTCTTCCTATGGTATCCAAGGCAATCTCCACTCATGGCTCGCAGACTTCCTCTCCTGTCACAGTCAACTGTGTGCCACAGAGAGAGATTCTCCCACCCACTTCCTCCTGGAGTGTAGAGCGAGGTGTGGTGAGGCTCGCTCTCACACACCCTTCCTCCCTGGAGTGTAGAGCGAGGTGTGGTGAGATCGCTCTCACAACCCCTTACTACTCCTCTTGTCCCCTTCCCTATCCCCTCTCTGTCTCTCCACTCCTCTCCATCTCTATTTCTCTTTCTCCAGCCAGCTCTTCACACCTGCTCTCTCCGAAGTGTTTAGACACATGTGGTGAGGTCTCTGTCTTCTCCACTCCTCGGTCCCCCTTTACTCACCTCCCCCTCCTCGTCTCTCTCTATTCATCTCTTCCTCTCCCACCATTGCCTTCGTTTCCCCTTTCTTCGAGCCTGCTTTCCGCGCACGTTCTCTCTTCTCTCTCTCTCTCTCAGTCTCTCTCTCTCTCTCTCTCTCTCGTCTCTCTCTCTCTCTCTTCTCTCTCCTCTCTCTCTCTCTCTCCTCTCTCTCTCTTCTCAGAGACTTCTCGACCCCCTCTATCCTGGCTAATTCCCATCAGCCCGAAGAACGGTGCTGCTTGTCTCCACATGTGTGCTTAATTGTTTGTAGTCCCAATTGATATATATATATTGATCCCGGGAAACAATCGGTACCTTTTGTTGGGGAGGAGGGAGGAAAAGGGTGGAGGTGGGAGTCCTGGGAGGAGAGGGGGGTGGTAGGAGGCAAGGGAAGGGGTGGAGGAGCAACCCTTTGCAGTACAGTCAATCATGGAGGAGTGTAGTATTCCATATAGAGGATGATGTGGGAAAGAAATGCCACCTATCCCAAATGTGTACACAATGATACGCTTTAAACTTACTGTAGGGTGAAATAATAAGCATTTGATAGGCATACTTTTAATTCTCGAGCGTTGTTCTGAACTAACCAAGACTTAAAACGTACAGCTAAAATAACATCGCTAAATGTACTACACATCGGAGAATCCGTAAACACGCAATTGGTAACTTTTCTGCTTCTAGTTCTTCCCCATAAAAACAATGCAAAACTGCATGCCAACCTCCTCAATAACTGCTGAAGAATAATGGTGATTCCAACGCGAGGAAGTTACTTTGTCTGCTGGGCTAGCGCACGCAAGGTCCAAATTAAAAAATATATACTATCAAAACATTAATCGTTTTATTCTGAAAAGAAAAAAATCAAACATAATGTTGGACTCACACAAACCCAAGGCCAGTAATCAAGAGGAGGGAAATTGGACACCTGGAACAGAACCATTCCAAAAGCGATAACTATGCAAACCTCTTCCAAATCAACTGAAACAAGTACTAAAACAACTTTAATAACACGGGTGGATTCAATGCACACTAAAAAACAAAATATAGAAACATTAAGCATTTTTTCTTATTTTTTTAAATGATAATCGTATCGTTTCGCAATGTGATAAACCACATATTGGACTGAACCAAAAAGCACAGGATTTAGGGGGGGGAGGAGTAGAATGCATCATAAGTTGGATTTAATAAAAGATTGATTTTAATTCATGCCCAGATATAAAAAAAAAAACACATAGCATTTTATTAACTTTACAAATTTTTTTTGCAGAAACACCGTAAAAAAAACAACCTTTTAAGAAAAATGTAAAAAATATAAAGCGATGGAAACTCAAAAACACAACGCAAACAAGGTAGGAATGACAACCACAATCCTCTTACTGGTACCATGCACATCTTTTGACATTGTAATTTTGTTATGGGATTGTGATGGATGAAGAAGAATGAGGAAGAAGAATAAACAATGACAGAAATGAACCCACATTACGATGCACAATATGACAACAATCCTCTTCTGGTTTAGCATAATGATATATTTTCATCATTTCACTTTTGTTTTTTTTGGGTTGTTGATCGAAAACATCAAAAGATAATCGTGGATGGTAATCCATAACAGGATTGTGGTGTTTGTATTGTGGTGTTGTATTGTGGCATGGTAATGTATATTCCTACCTTGTTTTTTGATTGTATTTGTACATAGAACAATATATAATATATATATATGTAATATGTATGTATAGGATTAGGTTCTCGAATAAGAAGGTCTTTTTGACAGCTTCGCGCTCGCCCTTGTTATAAGCATCCAAGGTGAAAGGGTGGGCGAGGAACCGAAAAGAGACATGCTGTGGCCAATCCTGCTCCCTCTATGGGGCTAAAGTGACCCGAGCCATGCCCGCCAGACTTTGGGTCCAAGAAACCAGCTTCCGATGGCTAACCAGCTTTTCGCACGGCTCAGAGCTTCCTGACTTAATATGGGGGCATGCTCGCGCGAGCCGGCAACCCGGCGCCCGAACGTGCACAGAGTGTAGTCCTGTATGTCGGATGGCAGCGGATTTCTCCGCCACCCTTGCACGAGCCCAAAATGGCAGTGGCTCCTTCATAGCCAAATGCACACCTGGGACCCTGAACGCAGACTCCCAGATTTTGCCTTCCCCAACCCCTCCTTGTTGTTTCTTTCGGTCCTTGCCACTAGTCTGACGACTGGATGGAGGGCTATAACAATTCGGACTCTCACGTACCGGGACGTTCTGGTAGTTGCGGTGGAGCAAATATAGCAATCGGTTGTGTGGTCGAGCATCACCGCGGTGCCAAGGACAATGGGCCGACTGCCGCACGTGCTCTCAAAATAGAGTTGCGAATTGTTTTGCGTTGCCAGAGGTACGAGGTTGTGCCGGGAATATATTTCGCGTGTGCGGGGGGGGCGGGAGGCGTATGTGGTCCAAGTGGTGAAATTTGGGTGGAGTGAGCTGCGGAGTAAAAGGTGAGGCTGCCATTTGGGAATTGGCACGCAGATTTGAATGAAATGAATGGCAACGCAAATTCCCGTATGCGGGTTGTCTTTTGTGCAACAGGGATGACCCGAGCCAAGGGAAGGCATTGCGTTGTGCCTATTAAAACATTGTCTACTGAAATGGTGTGTGTGCTTGCAAGCTTTGTTTGTTTACAATGGCTAAAAGGAAAGGGTTACAGACGGTGCTTTCTCCACCACTTATTCTCTGATTTCTTTGGAAAAGCTCCTCAAGTCTTCAATGTTTTTCCTTGTTGGTTTTGACCAAGTTAGTTTGCAGCCTTAAAACTCCTTAGATAAGTGGGGAGATAAATTTTTTAATTAACTCATACTGATACATACAGGTGAATACCTATTACACTTATTTTGTAAACTTTTTCAAACAAATAATTTACTCCTGAAGTTAATTTGGGGTTAATTAGGCAAAGGGGTTGAATACTTATGTAATGTGTGTGTGTGTGTGGTATGTGTGTGTGTGTGTGTGTGTGTGTGTGTGTGTGTGTGTGTGTGTGGTGTATACTATATATAATATATATATTAATGTTTGTAATGAATACAATATATATATATATATATATATATATATATTATTGTTATGTATATAGTATATATTGTTTTTGCAGTTCTCGGTCACCGGCATGCATCCAACAGATAGTGGTCGCGCAAGACAGTTATTCCATTATATACGTGTAGATAGTCCGCTTCCTTTGTCCTCGGGACAACAGGGGCGTGTGTTTGCGAGGGTCTCATAGCTCGGTTTGCTTTAAATCACTACTTCTTCTTCATTTCAATTTCTAATGTCTTCCTCTCTTATCTTTTCTGATTATTCTGAGGTAAATCTGAGCCACGTGCTCCGCTTCGCTGTGAGATGTGTCCTCAGCAAAGGCCAAGCAGGCAATTACACCCCCACCCCTCCGTAATTGAAAACTCAGCCTGCAAAACGCACGACGCAGCGATAGTTTTTCACGCAGGACAGGAAACAGCACTCAAACACGCAACGCCCAAGCTGCACGGCAAACATACCAAGGCCTCAGATAATAGAAACGGCAACCCACCGCCAAAATTGCGCGGGATGCGAGTGTGGCAATGGCACAAGTGCACGTTCCTTTCACCGCACTTCTGAACTAATTATATCGATCGGGTTTCATCCAACGCAACGATAGTAGAATGGGCAATGCACATGGCCAGTGCGTAATGGCGGTACGGAACCGAAGATGTTGTATGCAGAACGTGCTCTCAAAGGCGACCCGTGCACTGCTCGGCGACACTTTGGTATCGTACAGAGCGGGTAACGAATGGAGCACATCTTAAACTGTCTGTGCATGGGTTTACATAACATCTTACCTTCTCGCTCTACGGGCCAGCGAAGCTGCGATCGGGCGGAGGCATGTTGTACAAGCTCGGGCCACGTGGCGCATCACGGAGCGGCGCGTTGGCCAGCGGGCTGGTCGGGTGCTGAGTGGGCATGGCGGGACCAATCTCGCTCCGACAGTGATACAACTCGCCACGACCGAACTTGCTCGCCATGAATCACCTTGCACGAACCCACCGGGCCTATGCCCTGATGACCGGCCGAGAGTAGCGTCGGTCCCGCATGCCTGCTCTGAGCGCCCGCCAGCCGCTGGCCAATACCCGCCGGCTCCGTGTGCGGCCAACGTGGCCTGAGCTGTAAAACAAAAGCCTCCGCCCGATCCGAAGCTTCGCTGGCCGTAGAGGCGAGAAGGTAAGATGTTATGGCAAATACCGATGCCGAAGAAGTAAGATGTGTCCATTCGTGCCCGCCCTGTAACGATAACAAAGTGTCCGTGAGCACGGCACGGGTCTGCTTTGAGAGCATGTCCGTACAACATCTTTCCGTTCCGATCCGCCATTCGCACGTGGCAGCGCTTGTGTTTGCCCGATTCCTGCTATCGTGTGCGTGGGGTGAAACGATCGATATAATAGTCGCAGAAGTGGGTTGAAAGGATGCGCCACTTGTGACTTGCACACTCGCATCAACGCGCAACGTGGCGTGGGGTTGGCCTTTCTATTATTGGCCTTGGTACTGTTCCGTGCAGCGTAGACGTCGTGTTGAGTGGCGTTTCCCTGTCCATTTGGGCAGAAACTCCCCGGCTGTGTTGTGCATTTGCAGGCTGTGTTTTGGCATGGAGGGTTGTTGGGGTAGTGCCTGCTTGGCCTTTGCGCTGAGGACCCTATCTCACAGTAAAGGGTGCACGTGGCTCAGATTTTACGCTCAGGAATAATCAGAAAAGAAGAGTAGAAATGACCACGTTAGAAATGACAATTAAAGAAGGAATGAATGCAAGCAAACCTGGCTATGAGACCTCCGGCAACGCACGCCCTGTTGTGCCTGCCAAGACAAAAAGGAAGGGATTATCTACACGTATATTAATGGAATAACTGTTTGGGACCCACTATCTGTTGTATTGCATGCGGTTCCGAGAACCACAATATATATATTATATATATAGATATATATATATTACACACACATATTAATTTACATATATAGACACACACACACACACACACACACACAGCACACACAGCAGCACACACACAAGTATTCACCTTGCCTAAGTTAACCCTAAATCACTTCAGGACGTAACTTATTTGTTCGAATGTTTTACAAAAATAAAGTGTATTAGGTTTCACCTTTCTATGTAATCAGGTTGGTTAATTTAAAAATTAAGCCTCCCACTTATCTAAGGAGTTTTAAGGTGCAACTCACTTGGTCAACCAACAAGGAAACATGAAGACTCGTAGTGTATCTCCAAAGAATCAGAGATAAGTGACTGGAGAAGCAACCATTCAGGAGAGGGTTATAACATTTCAAAGTCCCTCATGATCCCTTTGAGTGCGGTAAATCCATCATGAGGAAGTGGAAGATGCATCATAGCTTCCCAGACTCTACCCAGATTAGGTCACGCACCAAACTCAGCAGCCAGAACAAGCAGGTAACTTTGTTCTGGATGGTCCACTGTAAATCCAGCAATGATCCTTGCTTGAAAACAAGCATATTTATGAACAGACTTGAAACAAAAAAAACAGCAATGGACCTTGCTCACCAATATGCAACATGACTTTGCAAGATCTGCAGGACTCCATGTATGAAATGGGGGTCAGTGTTTATACAACAACAATATAAGTAAGTCTCGCTTTTTCGCATGTTCCACATATTGCGCAGCTCTCGATTTTTTATCGCATTTGGTTTTTAAGACAAATATTTGATTATTCGCAAAAGTGTTTCAACTATCACAATGCCAATTGCAAGGAAAAAAAACAAACTTAAAACACGTGCCTGAAATGAACACCACGCCAGGATGGCAGCGTAAACAAATTTTTCACTCTACTACACTGTACTGTATGTCCTTCTGCACTCACAGGGTGTGAAGACGCTCAGTGATCGAGGTTTAACGTTCCTTTGGAAACAGCCCAAACACTCCTTAATGGTTCAACAAACCCATCAATCCTTAGCCAACACCATCATTCAAGAAACAACGAAAGGCTGTTACATTAGAGGTGAAATTTATATAATCAAGACGTGAGGCGTGATGAAGGAACCAATGCAAATCGGGCGGTGCAATACGAGATAGCTGTATTACTGCAATTGATCATGAAAAGTTTGGCAAAAAAATATATATATATACAGTAATCCCCCGCTATATCGCGGTTCACCTATCGGCGCCCCTGCTTACATCGCGTTTTCCCTTGAACCTACTAATTTTTTCTGCGATTCCCCCGTATATCGCCGGTAATAATATATAAAATATAAATTATTTAAGCAATAAATTATAACGCGTGGGCGCTCGACAGTCACCAACGCAGCGAGGACAAAGTTTTCGCTGTGAACTTCGAATATTTTCTACGTTTTTTCTCGCAAGCCCGGCACGATGCCGCCGCAAACGCTGCACCTTCTAAGGGCTTCTGCAAGGAACCGAAGCGACCAGAGGAAGGTTTTATATTCACCATCAATATAAAATCAAACCCCAATCGTGTTTACACATCGCCAGCGTTTAATAATCAAACGATATAAATCAACCGCAATCGTGTTTTATACTACGCACCCAGCGTTTTAATAATCACGATATAAATGCAAACCAATCGTGTTTATACAGCCACCCCAGGCCGTTTAAATAATCACTCGATAAAATAAAACCGACATCGTGTTTTATAACACGCACCTCAGCGTTTAATAATCATCGATATAAATTAAAACCTCAATCATTTTATACACCACCGAGCGTTTTAATAATCAAACTCTATATAAATAAACGCCAAATCGTGTTTACATACATACATCACCGCCACCAGCGGTTTAATAATCAGCTCTATATAAATCAACACAATATGTTTTATACACGCACCCCAGCGTTTATAATGCACTCTAGTAATAAATAAAACGCCCAAATCGTGTTTATACACCAGCCCAGCGTTTAATAATCACGATATAAATCAAACCCAATCGTGTTTATACGACCACCCAGCGTTTAATAATCACTCTATATAAATAAAACCAATCGTGTTTATACACCACGCAGCGTTTAATAATCACGATATAAATCAAACCCAATCGTGTTTATACAGCCACCCCGCGTTAATAATCACTCGATATAAAATCAACGCAATGCATGTTTATACACCACCCAGCGTTTTTAATAATCACTCTATATAAATTAAAACCCAATCGTGTTTTAGTAGCAACCACCACGTTAATAATCAGCGATACTAAATCAAACCCAATCGTGTTTAATACACCACGCACGTTTAATAATCCACTGATAAAATAAAACCGAATCGTGTTTATCACCACCCAGCGTTTTAATAATCACTCCGATATAAATCAAACCACAATCATGTTTATACACGCACCTACAGGTCGTTTAATAATCACTTCTATTATAGTAATATAAAACTCAATCGTGTTTACCAGACTCTGCCCAGCGTTATATAGTCATCATCGCATATTATAATCAAACCTAATCGTATTTACTACCGCCAACCTTTTCCAGCTGTTAATAATCACTTCTGTATATATTATATAAATTACCTCTATATTGTGTTTAGTAGCATTAAGTTTTTTACTTCCATGCGTTAATATTCATCTTTCAATTTATAAAGTTAATCACCGTCATCGTTGTTAATTATTATTTTCCACCCAGCTGTTTAAATGAATATCACATCGATATAAATCAAACCCAATCATGTACCACACCACCCCCCACAGCATTTAAGTAATGCACTCGATATATTAATAAAACCCAATGCGTGTTATACACACCCGCGTTTAATAAGCACTCGATATAAATCAAACCCAATTCGTGTTTACACACCACCCAGCGTTTAATAATCACTCGATACTAATATAAACCAATCGTGTTAATACAACCACCCAGCGTTAATAAATAACATCGATATAAATCCAAACCCAATGCGTGTTTATACAACCGCGTTTTTAAAAAAATAGGCATTTTCTTGGGGGAGGCGTCCATTCTTCGCGGATTTTCACTTCTCGCGGCGGGGGGGGGGGGGGGGGGGGGGTTTGAAAGTAACCCCGCGCGATAAACGCGGTGACGACTGTATATTGGAGACTGTGACGCAGTTTGAGTGCTTTGAGAGCTAACGCAGAGTGAGAGACAGTGCCATGCAGGACACATGGAGCGGTTTATTGGTGCATGAATCTCAAGATCAAACTGAACATCACATGCCTTACTCTTTGCTGTGATCCAAGAAAACGCCCATAATTTGTGGAACTTATTTTAAGAACATCAAGGATTAATGAAATGAATCCAAATGGGAAGACCAAGAAGGAACCCGAAGAAAGTAAATAGGCAACAGATGGAAGTCATCAGGAGGAATCCTGGATAGGTTTGGTTTCAAGGCGCTACTGCCAACCCTCAAACCGCATCCAGGCACAAGCCAAGCGAGACTTACAAACGAAAATTTCTGCCAAAAATTCACTTCTCTTTGAGAGATAGACAATGAAGAGGATACCAGATGTAAAAAGAGATGAAAGAAGAAAAAGCAGAAATTAGAATGAATAAAAGAGAACTGCAAAAAAGTGGAAAAGAAGTATGAAAGGCACAAAGACACAAGAACAAGATGTCAGGAAGAACCCAGACAGATAGATTTCAGCAGTTACTCCCCAGGCTCAACGCAGCACATTAACAGCTAACCCGAGGGTCCGTCAGCGGGGAAGCACCAGTTCCATCTAGCGGGAAAATACATTATGATACTCGTGGATGGTTTAAAGACATAAAGGCTTTGGAAACATGAAGGATTCATGGGTGGAGGTGAGTGCCTGTGCAATAATGCTGGAGAAATTGTGGTCTGAGTCTGTCCACAATTTTCACGGGGTTTGCTGATTGATGTGACTCCAGCCAAATTGTCGGATTGGTGGAAGCAGGCCTGGTTTTTGAATGGAGGTTGACGAGAGGACGTGGAAGGGCTTACGAGATAAGCTCATGCAGAACCTTGGAAGCAACGAAGAGCATCCATAGAGTTCTGAACAGCAGCAGGCTGAAGAAGAAGATGCTGTGATGCTCCAATTCAAGCAGTCACCATTAGAAACCTCAGTCCAGATTTCTCAGCACGTTTGACGCAGGCCATATACTTTGTTTTTCAAGCAAGATCCAAACGTTAAAAGAAGCACTGATTTTAGCAGTGCTGTTAATGATGCCTTTCGCTGCTACAAGGACCTTTATGCGCAGCAAATAAAAAGAAAGCCATCCAGCCCCCTCTCCATGCATTTTTCAGCTGAAGAAGACGAAACTCTCTAGCCCCATATTTCGTTGTAGCCCACCTAAAATAACTCCGATGAAGCAGGAACATGTGTACGGCTTATGTGCCTGTAAAAATAAATACATTGTAGTGAAAACTTGGGATCATTCCAATTTCACGAGGCCAATATTTCATTGGGGTGGAGTCAGGTCAGCTGTCCGAGGTAATGGTTGTAAATCAATGGCGTAGAGTCAGGTCGAGCTGAACAATAACCAATGTATGTAGATACTGCATATTCAACATGGTGATATTTTCTAAGTTTCAAAAGGGCATAACTCTGAAAAATTTATGAAATCCCTGAAACTCGAACTTGTTTTGGTCACTTATCATAATAAAACCATGTACCAAGCTTCAGTTCAATATGTTAAAGGGATATGGGGGGGGGGGGATCTGAAAAAACACAGGTGGGAGAGATGGACGACGGACAGACGGACGGACAGCAAACCTATAGTCGGGGTCCTGCAGTGAAACTGGAAGGGGACCAATAATAATGATGATGATGTACATTTCATCACACATCATGGTAATACACTAACATGATTTGCAAAGTGATCTCTAAGATATATTGAGAGAGAAAGTCCCATTAACTATACTCGTTTGCATTTTCCCAAACCAAATTCATTGCCTGAGATTGAGGTTGCTGCCGGGTCTTTAAATGACCTTTGTAAATCCACCCCTAAAAGATCAACATCCCCCAGAATCTTATGAATTTATTGTAGAACAAAAGTACATCCAAAACCTAAACTGCTTAAAGTTCTCCGGAATGATGTTCACCTTCTGCAAGCGGTTCTCTCATGGGTTCCATATCTTTCCCATATTTCTTAGATATAGTTCTCTTGACCTAATGATCTTTTTGAGAGTGAGGTGTTACTCTTATTTGCAGATCAGGCCTCAGTTTGATAGCAACTACTTCTGGGTGGGAAAAAACATACTGACTCCAAATCTGCTTGTACCTTCAACTTCCAGGTATTAATCATGTTCTCGCATTACTTATTGTTGACTTAATTTGCCCGCTTTTAACGCTCATCAACAAAAAAAATCCTCTACAAATGTGAACACATACTTTCTTGCTTTGTTACTACACACCCACATATAGAATGCTGAACAGCCAAGCCCCAATTTTTGACAAATTGTGTTACCGACCTCACACCAAAGCCACAGAAAGTTGCACAACACATGGTACGATTTGTTCCTCTTTCACTATACTAGCGAGCCAGTTGGTCCTCTTGATCAAATTTTCATTGGTCTTCATGGCTTGTAGCATACCTGCCTGCTCTACTGCTCGAGCTTTAGCTTGCCTTGTCACTGAGCTTAGATGTGTTTGGGGTCAAGGGTGGGGATTTTACGTTCTTATTATTATTGCCAAATGAGTATAAATAAAATAATAATAGTAATTATTGTTGCTAATGTTATTAGTATTGATATAATGCTTTGTTACACATGTTATCATTCTTTTTTGTTATTCCATTTTGTACTTAGAATGCCATGCCGTGGAAGGACCTATTAAGCTGCTGTATACTCTGTAACATGGCGTGCGTTTAAAACATGGGAATCTTCCAGATTCTTTGGAGTTAATTAGCCTAACAACTCAGATCATGACGATCATGATGAATCATTTTGGTGTATCATATTTGCACATCAGAAAGCTCCAGTGGAACTCCCACAAAACACGACACACACGCACACACACACAATCCATTTAGAGTAACAACACAATAAATCATTTATTTTAGTTTGTACTAAGAAAGATTCACTGGTGTTGGAAGAACACCAAAGTAGTTTATGAAAAGAAACCGTCTATACCTCCTCACCTTTCCACTTATTGTTTTCAAACACTTTTCTCCGCAACAAGTCGGTCCCAATGCACCCATGAACCGGAAGGAAACATTTTGTCCTCTTTCTCTCTTCTCACCTCACCTAAATCAAACCCACTTTTTCATTCCTTCTGCAGTAGACCTAAAACATTTGTATTCTCTAGACTAACCAAGCATTGCCTCCCTATTTCCACCCCGACCATAACTTCTGTGTTTCTTTGAATTTCATTTCTTACCAGTCTTTACCAGCTCTTACCTGAATCTCTTTACAACAAACAGTTCCAGTCGAGTTGTTTAACAAGCAAGAAAGCCTTACTTTAAGAACTGATATGCCTTTGATGTACTGTCATAGGGAGAAAAACGAGTGCGATTTTACCCGATAAGGCTACTTTTGTGAGCGAGGGAGACCACATGGAGCCATTCCCTCAGTATTCTATTAATTTTCCCTCAATGGTCTGTACCCTGCACAGAGCTACCTCATACATCAGGGAAAGCCACAAAAACCTTGAAAAAACAATTCAGCATGGTAACACCCCAGAATAAATTTATGTTAGCTTGCTTTTTATCGATTACTCTCAAATCTACTTCTACCATGACTTGATTTCAAACTACTTACCCATCATAAAGTGGCACTTCTTCAATCAGCCCAAGATCTAAACACCTTGTTCCTTCATTTTAAACTTGACAAAATACAAAATACGATATAGTTTCATACATAATATAAGAAAGAGAACACTTACACAAGTGCTGCCTGGCAGGGCCATCGACATGAGCTCAAAATATTTGAACATTTCAACGCAATTAAGCTCAGTACCTCGAAATGTGTCAGTGGATCCACTGCAGCTATTTCCATTTGATTGTTATGCTGAGCTAAACTGTTATATGTCTGGTTCCTCCACAAAGTGGTACCTTGGGTGACAGTTAAGAAGTCACGTGCTGTAAGGCTCACCAGCATCGGTGCTTGTCTTTGTTAAACAAGAATGTCATTGGTTAAGAAAATAAATGACAGAAAACAATTAGAGTGCAAATAAGAAACCAAAATAATATGAATACAATGAATTGAAAAGAACAAAATAACATCCATTACATAAATTGATGACATAACCCCCAGGGCGAAAATGGCCCTAGATCCCAGAGAGAGACAAAGTGCATTTTGGGTGTAACAAGCAAGTCACCTGCAGTAGGAGACTCATGCAACCTGTTCTGAAAGCAATATGAGAGTAATCTATGCTGGATGTGTGGAAACCCATAAAGATACTCCCACGAGACTTGCAACCATATTGGCCGTACAGAGCCTAATTCAAAATTTCTCGTGATGCATCTTCAAAGGGAAGCAAGTCCTCATACCTGATTAGATGCATGCTGACATACTCAACAATCTCCACCGAGACGCTCGGAGTGGCGAAGACCAGACATCTAGCTCATAACTCTGTGCACTGGCCAAAAATCGAGGACATTGCTAAGTTTTTTTGGAAATATCCAAGAACCAGACTCACAGCAGAAAAGAACCACTGAGCCTCACAAATACCCATCACCCTTTTGGACTAAGCTGGGAACTGATCTGATTGGAGGTGAATGGTGAAGACTTACTCATCAATGTGACTACCACTCCAGGTATCTGGTCATTTCACAAGTTAAACCAGCATCTGAAGCACATCAGTCACACAAATCACAGCATCAACATTCGTCTTCAAGGAGCACCTGTAGAGACCGTATCTAACAATGGGCCCCAATTCATTGAAAAAGCATACAATAATGTGTGTGCCAACTGGTCATCAAGCATACAACTTCCTCACCCTGATATCCTCACTCCAATGGATTAGCAGAACAAATGGTCTGGATTGTCAAGTCGTCGTTGAAAAAAATGCCGCTAGTCAGGTCAAGATGTCCACACAGCTATGCTCAATTGGCGAAGCTACACCAATTGAACAAACTGCCTTGCGCCAGCAAAAAATCTTGTTCAGTAGACCAGTCCGCATCACCCCGATCGAGCAAACACATATGACATACTGCAGAGACCTGCAGAAACTTCAGACGACTAGAGGAAAGGAGGAGGAGAGGAGATTGGGACATACTCTGTGCAGAGCGTTGTGCTGCTTAAGCAGTCCTCCTTGGCTATTGGGCACAATCCTGGACAGTCGCCACTCCGACACAGTATACCAGCATGCTGGCACTCATTGTGCGACCTCAGAACGATGATAGGCCGAGTTAACCTCACCTGGTATTAATTCAACAGCTGAGCGGGATTTGAACTCAGGACCCTAGGATCCAAAGCTCGCCAGCCTACCATTAAGCCAACACCAGGCATAGAGAAAGGGGAAGACAAATGAAGCATGCTCATGATGAACATGCTGTCCAAACTTCCACCTTTGTATGTTCGACAGAAGGTCAGAATCTCGATCACTCAACAAAACCTGGTTTCCAGGTGAAGTACCAGGGTACGACAAGAGTCAAGGTCCGATTAGTTCTGGCACCAAATAGGACCACACTATAGCGAACAGAGCACACCTGCATGAATTGTCTTGCCAAAGTATCACTGCACTGCACCCAATGCACAAGCCAGCACTACATAGCCGAGGTTACCAATACAAATACCCCCCCCCCCCCGAGTGATTAAATCTGCAGATACGTCAACTTCCGGAGGCAATGACGAGACCACCGTGAAAGTCAATCCGAAAATGTCTTGAAAAGGTAAAATTCACAATATGTGATGGATACAGACTCACGCCAACAAGACCAGTATGGGCCCAGAGGGACAAAGTACCACCACCAGATGGTCGATCAGCCGTAAACCGGCAAGATATACCAACTGAGGAATAAGTTTCAGTTTTTCCCCAAAGTAAGGAGCAATGTCATAGCAATGGAGAACACGCGACAATATGTTCATTTGCTTAAGGAAATGCTAACTTAGGCGACATGTGTCTGTTTGCAGTTTTAATCACTGAATTTTTCTCTGTAAGTTTGAACTTTAGTTGTTTTGACTGACGTGTTTGCAGGAGAAATTCTGAAAAATAGTTTAAAATAGTTTTCTGTTGCAAGTTGGGGAATATGGATGTTTATCTTCAAAAGGGGTGACACCAAAGAACTACTTGAATGCGGTTGTTATGTGCCTTGATACACAGCTGAGGGGGGGGGGGGTCTGTGGGCGATTGCTTGTTAACTCCAGGTGCTGCGAAAGTAAACCACTCGTTGACTTTGTCTGCCTTTGTGTGTTCCTATCTTATTCGCCTTAAACGTGTCACTTCAGAGCAGTGTCAAATTTTTCCCAAGTAATGCTAAACTTAAGGTCCTGTGGAAGTGAAAACAAGGTGATTTGTGTCGTGTTCAAATACATAATTCAATTGAAATAATAAATTTTAAAGGCTGTGAAAAAAGAAAAAGAGGAAGCTTTTATTTGGAAGTTTACCACCGCTGATGCACCATATTTTACACCGAGCCTTATTTACAACGTTAAATTAGTTATACGGCCTGTTTGTGTATTTGATCAAAAAACATGCCGCAGCCGTGTCCGGAGGTTCCCCGTGCCTACTTGAGTACACAGTGGACACACCTATTCCCCTTCCTGCGTACATAATAAGAGATGCCCTTTAACCTGTGAAAGCTAAAATTGCAAATTGAGGAAGAAGATTTTTTGTTTAACATACGATAGGAGAGATGTTGTCTGTGTTTGTGTGTCTGTGTCAACCATTTTTCTCTTAGATGGCTGAAGGATCTTCGTCAAACTTTCAGAGGTTCATGCAGTGAGTGTAGAAGAGTGTTAGGCACAATTTATTTATTTAAGATTTTGCCAAAAAACGCTGGATCATTATTATTTATTTAGCTTTTAATCGCTCGTCTGTGCCTCAGCCTTTTGTAGCTCTGTGAAAGGTAATATTGAATGATCCCCGACCCCATTTCCTTCACAGGTGTAGGGAAAGTGTTTTCGGCCCTCACAAAAAACAAATGAAAAAAAAATTGATTTCTTCAAGCTGCCAACACGATTAGAAACAGCACCAAACAACGCGGATATATATATATAATATATATATATATATATATATATATATATATATATATATATGATATATATATATATATATAATATCCCCTGCTATTAATTCATGAAGTTGCGATAAAGCCGTTTTAACTTCTGGTTGTAAATTGGTGGTTTCTGGATCAGGATAAATTGCATTTCATTCCATACATTATAAACTTCCAAAGATTTATGATGAACCGTTGCCATAATTCAAGCGATCAAAAAAAAAAAAATCCATAACTATCACCTGTTTGGAGTTCAGACTACGATGATTAATATCCTGACCACCATCCTCTCAACAACAATATTCATCCATCTGAAAAGCTCATACATCATGAAAGTTCCACTAATTAGATGTCAGTACATTTCATACACCCATGTATGAACAAGAGGGTAGGGACTGACCTTTCAATCGAACCACCGCTGTACATTTGTCACATAAAATATTCCTGGATGGAGTCGAGGCAACGAATGCTCCGTACACATTCACGACATGAAAGCGGGTTATAAAATGTAATTATCAATTCATTTCCATCGCAAGCTGGTATCCAACACGTGTATAAAAATATTGCAAAAAACGGTTCGTTTCACGTAAATTACGATTCGGATTTATTGTTTGACTTGTCCATTTTGTCAAATGGTGGTGGCGATGAAATCGCAGGTAATTTTTAACCACCGGACGAGACAGTCCTAATGTTCTGACAAAACCACCGAAGCAGGTAAACAAACACGAGACTTGGCACACAATCATTTTGTGGATATCTAAAAGAGCGTAGGAATAACATTTTCATCACAAACGTCCCGATCAAAGCATCTACATTAGATAGGTGAGTTGTACCGACAAATAAAGATGCCAGCAAAGAACAGACAAACAGATAAACATTTTCAGTGTTTGCATAAATACATTGGGTTTGTTTTCGAATGAAGAATTGTTTTTTTATTGATGAAGTCGTGCCGATCTGCGTCGGCGACAGGTATAATAATGGATGGAATCATCGAGGTGTTGCTACCGCAGAGGAAGGAAGAAATGGACGTTTCGGGCTTTAACCTTCATTGGGGTAAAAGAACAATGCCTTGGTATGATTTTATAGGTTTGCATGCACAACATGCATTTTATTAACGTTGTGCAGTTGCCTTAATCAGAGCAACGACATGTGAAAGGTTTGCTGTTCGCTTGCTTACGTTTCGCTCTCCACGTAGGCTCAGAGCTGTGCCGGTGAAGTACATGCACTTCAGGAAAGGTCACCAGCTGCATGCTTACGAGATGATTTATATGACCGTGCACTCACTGGCTCTTATTTATGCATACATTGCAGCTGCAATGATGCTTTCCACAAATGCAAGCTGCAGCCTTCACGCATTTTGCTCCAATCAAGCGTGATGTATACGGGCGTAGAGTGTTCATGTGCGAAAGTTTTTCTGCTGCTCTTACAGTTACGGCTTCACATATGTACAAGATGGACTGGTTTGGATCACACTGATTACTTGCAGAATGGAATATTTTGTTGTTGAATAGAGAAACATATTATATATTTTATTACTTATGTTGCATAACGTGTGTGTTGTGGTGTGTGGTGTGTGTGTGTGTGTGTGTGTGTGTGTGTGGTTTGTGTGTGTGTGTGTGTTGTGTGTGTTTGAACAGGTTTTTTTTTTACCCTGTTTTTCTGAAAACACATTTTTACAAGATGGCCTTTTTGATAACAGCACCTCTGTCCTGATGCATTTACGTTTTATTTCCCAGATTGATCAGTAGCACCTTCACCTGCAACAATGATTTCCATTAGAAATGGTGGCATAGCCTTCGGAGTCACCGACGGTGACTGTTCACGAGTCGCGCACACCTTGATTTTTTGCTTGAACTTTACGACGCACTGTCGAAATTCTAGTGCTTGGGGTGCATGTGGGAGAAAAGGATGGAGAAGGGGAAATGGATGGATGGGAATGAGAGGGGAGGGGGGGTGTCGGGGAAAAAAAAAGACACAATGTAACTGTAGTCTGCATTACATCTGAGCCAAACATAATGGCCAAAGCATCATCTTGCCATATGGTACATTTTAGGAATCGTAAATCTCTTACACTAGTGTCGTCGTGATCAACTGACAGGCACTATTTCAGCGTGACTGTAAAACTGAGCCCATTCATACCATTGTTGCTTGTCTGTGTGTTCTACAAGTTCAACAACTCAGTGTTTAGCATTACGTGTGAGGTCGCTCCAGTGCAGGTGCTGGAAATTTGGGTTCATGTCCATCTTTGTGCAGCAGGTTGAGAATTGGCAGGAATTGAATGCAGCCAGGAATTGAGATAATGCAGTTGAAATGAAAGTTCACTTTTAGTTGTAGTCTGTGAAAGATACAGAGCCACCACTGCTAAATACAGTGTTTGTTGATGCACTGCTACTCGCGAGTAGTCAGCCTACTTCGCAATTCCTAAGGGGGTGGGCTGGCACTGTCATAAAAAGGCTTCTAGTTTGAGGGGTAGTGAGTAGCGGCTGAAATCCGAACCTATCCAGGTTCCTCCTGACGACTCCACCTTTGCTCTTTACTTCTTCGGGTTCCTTCTTGTCTTGCGTTTCAACTTTATAGGCTTAATTTATAATTAACGACATTAGATAATGCAGTTAGGATTATCCATCATTCAGTAGAAAATGCACAGGCAAACATCAATGAGTACCAAACTCTACTCCACAAATTTTAAAATGACGAGGCGAGAGAAAGACAAAGTGTGGATGTACGTATATGTATGAATATGTTAGTGTGTGCGTTGAAAAAGTCAAATAGTCAATCTTCACTGGAATGGTGATTGGAACCATCGTTCTCATTTACCGATTGCTGCAAGAGTTGTGATCAAGATGGGGTGCCTGCCACAAATCCACCCCTTATGGGGTATCCATTACACAGTTTTGAGAGTGGTTTTTTTCAGCCAGAAATAAGATTTAAAAGTTAAAAAGTCACTTCCGCTTAAGCTACATCTTGTGAGAAACAGAACTACCCACTGCAGTGTGTCAGCCTAAGCCTGGTGTTGGCTTAGTGGTTAGGGTGTGGCTTTGGGATCCTAGGGTCCTGAGTTCAAGCCTGTGGCCGCTGAATAAAAATACACCAGGAGGTTGACTCAGCCTGTCATCCTTCCGAGGTCGGCAAATGAGCACCAGTGAACTGGTAAGGGGACACTGCATCAGCGGCATAGCCGTGTCCCAACCAATGATGCAACCAGCGCCACAGGCTGCACTCGATAGAGAGAGTGTGTCAGCCACTACATATGGTCTGCACGTCAGTCAGCCAACTTTTTATTTTTTTATTTTTAGCAATGCCAGCTCCCCTTGAGAATCGATCTACAGACGCATCTCTGGCTCACTGGCCTTAACTGATATATATCTAGACCAATCCACATCTCATACCCATAATTGGAAGGAACAATCAATCAGCTCTCATCACTAATCAATTTTCCCCAGGTGGCTATGATCTTCATAATTTTCCAGCCAAAGAAAACTGCAGAAGCAACCAAGAAAAGCACACAAAGTGAGCCCTTTCCTGTTTCAAAACCTACCAGTTCCTACACAGTTCTGTAGACATTCCCAAGTAGCACATACATACAGTGGCCGCCAAAAGTATTCACCCCAACCATGATTCACAAATTATATGAATTATGAATAATGTAGAAACAATTTTTCCCAAATTAACTTTTTTATTCATAACTGAAGAGATCAAACTCAACACTCAAAGTTGAGGAGGAGGAGATTGGCCATACTCTGGCAGAGCGTTGGTCTGCTTAAGCAGTCCTCTTGCTATTGGGCACAATCCTGGATGGGTCGCCATCCGACACAGTAAACCAGCAAGCTGGCACTCATTTTGCCAACCTCGAAGATGACGGTCGAATTAACCCCACCTGTATTAATTCAACTGACTGAGCGGGATTGAACTCAGGACCCTAGGATATATAGTTGAAGGAGGTTACATGTCAGGAATACCTGTAAAAAACATGTACAAATCAAAATTCACTGGTTGAAAAAGTATTCAGCCCCTTTTGGTCAGTACTTGGTGAAGAACCTTTTTGACTGCCACGAGTATTTCTGGTAGATCTTCTACCAGCTTTGCACAGTGAGATGTGAAACTTTTGCCCATTCTCATGTGAAATTGCTCTAGTTCCTCCATGTTCGATGGGACGTCAATGGACTGCAATCTTCAAGTCTCACCAAAAATGTTCAGTTGAGTTTAAGTCAGGACTTTGACTTGTTCAAATTCATGGCCGACTCAAGCAGGTTTCATCCAAGGACTCTCCTGTCTTTTGGACCGTCCATTGTCCCTTCTTTCTGAAATAAGCTTTCCATCAACTCTGATGAAAATCAACCCCATAACATGAGCTTGCCACCATCATGCTTGACAGTGGGGATGTGTTGACTGGGTGAGTGTGCAGTTTTAAGCTTTAATTTCGACCAAAAATGTCAATTTTGTCTCGTCTGACCACAAATTTTCACTAGCAAGCCTCCAATATCATAAGATGCTTTTTCGCAAACTCTATAGAGCTTTTAGATGTGTCTTTCAGTAATGCTTCTTTCTTGCCACTTGTTCCATAGAGGCGCAGCTTCATGAAGGGAACAGGAGGATATTGTTGATCTGATGAACACTGACCCCATTCAGAATAGAGCCTTGTAGTCTTTCAAAGTCATTGATAGTTTTACAGTGACATCCCAAACCAGTTTCCTGCTTGCCCGGCTACTGAGTTGGATGGGCGACCTATCTGGGTAGAGTCTGGGTGGTATGATATATCTTCCACTTCTTATTGATTGATTTCACTGCACTCAAAGGATAATGAGTGACTTCAAATCTTCTTATACTCTCCTGAACGTGCTTCTCCACAACTTTATGTCTGACCTCTTTGGAAGCTCCTCGTCTTCATGTTTGCCTTGTTTGTTGACCAAGTGAGTTGCAACCTTAAAACTCCTGTGATAAGTGGAGAAGCTATTTTTTTTAATTAAACCACTCATCACATAGAGGTGAAACGCTATAACACATATTTTGTAATATTTCAAACAAATAATTTTCTCCTGAAAGTGATTTATTGGTTAATTAGGCAAAGGGGTTGAAACTTTATATAAATGAAGAATCATCTGATTTTATCTGTTAATCTAAATTATTCACATTTTATCTGAATTTTTTTGCTTTATCACTTTGGAGTAGTTTGTAAAGACAACCATTCTTTGCTGATGGAATACCAAGAGTGAGGCAGGAGGAGAGAAAAATGGAGGAGAGTGGAGAGACAGAGGGAGGTGTGGGTGAGAGAGGGAGAGGGAGAAAGACGAAGGAAGGAGAGAGGAAGGGGGGATGAGGAAGGGAGTGAGAGAGAAGGGAGGGATTGAGGAAGGGAGTGGGAGAGGAAGGGAGGATTGAGGAAGGAAGTGAGAGAGGAAGGAGGGATTGAGGAAGGGAGTGGAGAGGAAGGGAGGGATTGAGGAGGGAGGGAAGAGGAAAGGGGAAAATGAGGAATGGAGGATAATAAGGAAAGGAGGAGAATGAGGAGGTGGGGGTGAGTGAGGAAAAGGGGAGGGTGACGGCCTCACCACACGTCGCGCAATACACTCCAGGAGGACAGGGTGCAAGAAAAAAGAAATTTTTCTACTTTTGTATTTTTCATGAATTTTCTGAAATTTGTGGCATTCTTAATTTATTTATTAACTTGAAGTTGGAGGCTCCAACATGTAAATAAGATGGAAAAGTCTGATTTAATGCATTTTAATTCCAACTTAAGGAAAAAAGGTGACAATTTTGAATTTTTCACACAAGGTAAGCGCGATGCCTGTTTCGAACCCCCAGAGTTTCTCTCAACAAATATCAATTATTATATAATCCTAGCCACGTAGGGATAGTTGATTTGTGAAAGTGATTGATATTCCTCCATTCACAGGTGGAGAGTGGGTGGGTCTTTCCTTCTAAAATAAAATTATAATATAAAAAATAAATATACTACAACAAAAACCTTCCAAATATATATATATATATAATATATATTATAATATATATATATATGATATATATATATCTTCTTCTTTTTCGGCTGCTCGCCGTTTAGGGGTCGCCACAGCGGATCATCCGTTTATGATCCGCATAATGATTTGGCATAGGTTTTACGCCGGATGCCTTTCTGACGCAACCCTGGTCGCCTCTTCGACACATTGGATCTGTAACCTATTCTAACCGGGGTATACATACCGGGCCCAGTACACTGGTACTCACTTCGCGCGACCTCGAAGGATGACAGGCTGAGCTCAACCTCCTGGTGTATTAATGCAGTGCCCAACGGGCTTGAACTCAGGACCTTTGGATCCCAACCGCCTGCCATAACCACTGCGCCAACACACGGCTTATTATAATATATATATATATATATATATATAATATATATATATATATATATATATAATTATATATATATATATACCAAAAACAGGCCCTCCCAAAACTGATAAATGCATCATAGGCATACAATCTCGTCAGGATGCACACATAATCATACCTGTGACCATTATCTAGTTCATCTTAATACTGGCTCAACCTCCGAGACTTGATAGGCAGTAAGGCACAGTTTCAACGTCCCACTATTCACAGACCTCCCAATCATTAGCAAGTTATGGAATTCCATCATCATTTCCGACAATTAATCCTTCCTGGCTTCTCCAATGACCTGATTTCCGATCATTCAATTTAGATTCAGACCAGGACACTCTACCCTGGACTTGCTGCCCTGTCTTTCCCAGCAGGATGGAGTACCTAAATGCCAGACATGAGATCAGACATTTCCCTAGACATATCCGTGTGCTTTCGATCCAGTCTGGTACCACTGCCTGCTCACCAAACTCTCTCTCCTATGGTATCAAGGCAATCTCCACTCAATGGTCGCAGACTTCTCTCCTGTAACAAGTCAACATGTGGTCCTTTATGGAATTTCTCTCATCCCTCTTTCTGTAAAGGCTGGAGTTCCTCAAGGCAGTGTCTGGGCCTCTGTCTGCTTTACTGTTTTTCATCAATGATCTCTCCGACTCTTTGGAAATCCTCTTCATCTATTGCTGATGGCTCACCCTCTGCCTTACCATCTGTATCCTTCAGATCTGGCAAGGCATCAGCTCTTCACTTCTCTGCAAGATCTGGGTAAAATCACAAACTGGTCCAACACGTGGAACATGTTTTCAATCCTGACAATCCCACTCTCACTATATCTCTACAAATTGACTGTCTGAACCGCCCCCCCCGCCCCTCCCCAATTCTACTTCCTCAACAATCCTCTTGATGTCGTCTTAGTCAAGTACGAGCTTCTGGTCCTGTGTTGAGTGGCGACCCCCAGAGATTGTGT
>CM068963.1:6828057-6840260 GCA_035128595.1 Eptatretus atami
CACACACACACACACCAAACTTCGTGCTGCAAATGGTTGTTGGGTTCAAATGCCTTCTATTGACACCAATAACACTTTCTCTGTGAACAACCCTGTCAACAAGCTACTGATTTATTTTTACATCACTCACATCAAACTTTCATGTAACCCCAAGCCCCCTCCCAATAATAGCCCTACAACTGTATGGTCAGTTTGTAGTTCACAAATCATTTCCATCTTTTTACATATTGTGACGGTAATATTGCCTTAAATTCACTGACTTTTTGAAAAACTATGCCCCACTTGGAATCATCTTATGTTAACGCATTTGCTTCCCATGCCAAATGACATCACATTTACTAACATATAACATCTCTAACAGATTGCTGAGAGATAATGGCTAGCCAGCCCATGATAGCGAGCATTTGGATGGAGCTCACATGATCGGTCTAAGAAAGAATGAGAAGAGATAACAATTGATTGTAACAAATGTATTTGTCAACAAGAGCACAAGTGAGCACAATATACGCCTCAAGCTGCGGCAACACGGATTAGGAACAGGCATGCGCAAACAAGGCGCGCGAATAATATATTTAGTAGATAGTATATATAGATATATATGATATAGTAGGTATAATATATATATATATATATATTATATATATATATGATATCGCCCTGGCCCTATTAATTCATGAAGTGTCGATAAAGGCCGTTTTGTAACGTTCTGCGGGTTGTAACCATTGGTGGTTTCTTGCATCGGATAAATGGTGCGAGTTTCATTCCAGTACATTTATAAACTGCCAGAAGATTCAAATGATGAAACGCGTTGCATGAATTCAGCGATCAGAAAAAAAAAAAAATCCGGTGCATAAACTATCAACCTGTTGAGTTATGACTACGATGATTTGAAATATCCTGACCACCATGCCTCCGAAACAAACAATAGTTCGATCCATCTGACAACGGGCTCATCTCATCATTGAAAGTTCCCTAATTAGATGTCAGTAGCATTTCGATCTAGCAGCCGCATGTGGATGACAAGGAGGGTAGGGACTGAGCCTTTCAGATCGGAACCACCGCGTGTAACATATTTTGGTCACAGTAAAAGTATTCGCTGGATGGGATGTCGAGGTACGAATGCTTCCGTACAAGTTCAGCGACATGAGAGCGGGTAAAATGTAATTATCAATTCGAATTTCCATCGCAAAGCTGGGTATCCAACACGGTGGTATTAAATGATTTTGCAAAAAACGGTTTCGTTTCGCACGTAAATACGGGATGGTCGGAGTGTTATTGTTTGACGTTGTCGGCATTTTGTCAAAAGGTCGGTGGCCGAGTGGAAAGTCGCAGGTTAATCTTTTTAAATCCACGCGGACTAGACATTCCTAAGTGTTCTGACAAAAAGCCACCGTAAGCAGGTAAACAAACACGAGACGTTCGGCAACAAATCATTGGGATATCTAAAGAGCGTAGGGAATAACATTTTCGCATGCACAAAATGCTACCGATCAAAGCATATACATTTAGGATAGGTGAGTTGTACCGACAAATAAAGAATCCAGCAAAAGAACAGACCAAACAGATAAACATTTCAGTGT
Source organism: Eptatretus atami (assembly GCA_035128595.1). Lineage (NCBI taxonomy): Eukaryota > Metazoa > Chordata > Myxini > Myxiniformes > Myxinidae > Eptatretus > Eptatretus atami. Next base: position 6,829,638 of record CM068963.1, read on the forward strand.
TTGCATAAATGGACATTGGGTTTGTTTATCGAGATGAAGAATTTGTTTTTTATTGGATGAGAGGCTCTGCCGAATCTGCGTCGCGCGGACAGGTATAATAATGGAGGAAGTCACGAGGTTGTGCTTAACCGCCAGGGAGGAAAGGAAGAAATGGAAGAACGCGTAATCAGACAGCTGGTTCGGCTTTAACCCGTTCATTGGCTGGCTTGAGCTAATACAAAGTCATATGCAAGTGCGCTTGGTATGACTTTTAGGTTTGCAGCACGAGAGCATGCAGTTTAATAACGATCTGCTGCAGTGCGATTGCCTTGAAGATCAGTGAGAGCAAACGACATGTGGAAGTTTGTCTGTCGTGCTGGCCTGATACTCTGGCTTCGCGTCTCGCACGTGAGGAGCATCACGTTAGCGCCTGCTGCCGACTCTGTTGACGGACATTCACATTCTTCAGGAACGAATGCGTCACGCATGGCTAGTACGATTGCTTACGAGATGATTTATATGATCCGTGCACTCACTGGTCTCGTTTATGTAATGCATTACATTGCAGCTAGGCAATGATTGCTTTACCACAAATTGCAGAGCTGCACGCCTTTCGACGCATTTTGCTCCACATCAGCGTGATGTATACGGCGGCCGTTAGGAGTGTTCATGTGACGAAAGTGTTGTTTGCGTGACTGGCGTTCTTACAGTTTACGTGGCTTCACGCATATGTACAGAGCAATGACGGTTTGGAATCACACTGATTACTTGCAGAAGTGAAATTCGATTGTGTTTGGAATTTAAGAAGAAACATATTGATATATTTTGAGTTACTTGATGTTGCATGAATGCCGTGCTGTTGTGTCGGGTGTGTGTGTGTGTGTGTGGGTGGTTGTGTGTGTGTGTGTCTTGTGTGTGTGTGTGGGTGTGTGTGTGTGTGTTAAACAGGTTTTTTTACCCTGTTTTTCTGAAAACAGCATTGTTTACAAGATGGCCCTTTTTGATAACCAGCGCACTCTGGGTGCCTGAGTGCAGTTTACGTTTATTTTCGCCCAGGATGGATCAGTAGCACGCTGCACCTGCTAAGCAATGATTTCCATGTAGAAAATGCGGTGGCATTAGCCTTCGTGAGTCACGACGGTGCACTGTTGCACGGCGTACGCGCACCACCTTGATGGGTTCTGAAGCTTTACGGGCACGCACTGCTCGAAATTACTGAGTGCTTGGGGTGCATGTGGCGAGAAAAGGATGGAGAGAGGGAGAATGGGATGGATGGGAGAGAGGGAGGGAGGGGGGGAGGGGTGTCGGGAGAAAAAAGAAGAAGGACACAATGTGAACTGTAGTGCTGCCGATTAACATCTGAGCCAAAACGATATGGACCAAAAGCATCATCTGCCATACGCGTACATTTTTGAGGAGATGCGTAAATCTCTTTACACTCGTGGTCGTCTCGTGATCAACGTTGACAGGCCACTATTTTCAGGGGGCGTGGGAGCTGTGAAAACGTGGGAGGCCCAGTTGCGGAGGTACCGATTGTTGCTGTCTGGTGGGTTCTACAAGAGTTCACAACTCATGGTTAGGCTATTACGTGTGGAGCGTCGCTGCCAGTGCAGTTGCTGGAAATTTGGGTTCATGCCATTCTTTGTGCACGCAGGTGAGAATTGGGCAGGAAATTGAAATGGCAGCCAGAGATTGAGATAATGCAGTTGGAAATGAAATGTCCACTTTTAGTTGTAAGCTGTGAGAGAGGATACAGACCAGCCCACTGCTAGAATACAGTGGTTGTTGAGTTGCACTGCTACTCGCAGCGAGTAGTCAGCGCTACTCGGCAATTTCCGTGAAGGGGGGTGGGCTGGCGACTGGTCATGAAAAAGGCTTCGTAGTTGTGAGGGGTAGTGTTGAGGAGGTAGCGGCTGGAAATCCGAACGCCGGTATCCAGGTGTCCTCCTGACGACTCCAGCCTTCTCTTTAACTTCTTCGGGGGTTTCCTTCTTGGGTCTTGCGTTTTCGACTTTATAGCTCTATTTATAATTAAACGACAGTGTAATTAATGCAGAGGTAGGATTATCCATCATGCAGTAGGGAAAATGCACAGGGGCAGAAGCAGTCAGGAGTACCAGAACTCTAGCCTCCACCAGGCCGATTTTAAAATGACGCAGGCGAGAGAAAGACAAGTGTGGATGTACGTAATGTATGAATTATGTCGAGTGGTGCGTGGTGAGAAGAATGGTCAAATAGGTCAGATCTGGTCAGCTGGAGATGGGTGATTGGGACCGATCGTCGTTCATTACCGGAGTTGCGTGGCAGGATTGGGTGATCCAAGCATGGGGGGGTGGGGCCTGCGCACAAGATCCGGCACCGCTGGTGAGTGGGGTGGGGATCCATTACCAGGCGAGTTATGAGAGGGTGTTTTTCAGCGACAGGAGGAAGATAAGAGTGTGTGAAGGAAGGTTGAAAAAGTTAGCACGTTGCGCGGCTTAGAGCTAGCAGTCTGTGGTGAGAAACAGAGAGGCTACCCACTGCAGTGTGTCGAGCCTAAGGCCTGTGGTGGGCTTAGTGTGGTAGGGGTGGGGTAGGCTTGGGGATCCGTAGGGTCGGCTGGAGGGTTGAAGCGCCTGTGTGGCCGCTGGGGAATAGAAAAGTGACAACCAGGGAGGGGGTGTGAGCTCAGGCCTGATCAGTCGCTTCCGAGTCGCAAAAGTGACGAACCAGTGAACTGGTAAGGGACAGCGTGCGAGTGCGAGGGCGGCATAGGCCGGGCGCCAACCAATGATGCAACGCAGCAGCCACAGGCTGCACTCCGATAGAGAGAGTGTGTCAGCCACTACAATATGAGTGCTGGCAGCCGTCAGTCAGCCAACTTTTTTAGGCTTTGTTCTTATTTTTGAGCAATGCGCCATCTCCGTCCGCTTCGAGAATCGATCTACAGACGCGCATCTTCTGGCCGTTGCGACTGGCCTTAACTGATAGTTAGTGATCCGTAGAAGGCGGGCAATCACTGCTCGGGATACCCATGAAGTGGAAGAGGAACAATCAATCAGCTGCTCACCTAGGATCAATTTCCCCATGGGTGGCCGATTGATCTTCATAAGATTTGCCAGCGCAGAGGGAAAACTGCAGAAAGCAACCGAAAGGAAAGCGCGAGCACAAAGGTGCAGCGCGCGTGTTCCTGTGTTCAAAAAACCTCAGCCCAGGTTTTCGCTCTAGGCGAGCGGTTGTGTAGACAGTTCCCAGAGTAGCACATACATACTGGCGGCCGAAAAAGTATTCACCCGCCAACCAATGGATTCCACAAGTGGTATAGGGTGAGATTATGAATAAGTGTAAGAAACGAGATTTTTGCCAAATTAACTTGTTTATTCATGAAACGTGAAGGAGATCAAAGCTCAGACACTCAAAGTTGAAGGTGGGAGGAGGAGAGAATTGGGACGCTATACTCTGTGGTGCAGGAGGCCGTGGGTGCTGCTTAAAGCAGTGCGTCCTTGCTATTGGGCGACAGGATCGCTGGATTGGGGTCGCCCACTCCGGACACAGTATACCAGCAAGGCTGGCACTCATTTTTGCCAACCTCGGAGAAGAGGTGACAGCGAATTAACCCCACCTGCGTGATTAATGTCCAACATGGCTGAGCGGATTTGAAACTCAGGAACCCTAGGGATGTATAGTTGAAGGAGGTTACATGTCAGGGAATAGCCTTGCTAAAAAACATGTACAAATCGAAGAATCAGAACTGTGTTGAAAAAGTATTCAGCGCCTTTGGTCGAGTACTTGGGTTGCGAATAACCTTTTTGCACTGCCACGCGGAGTATTTCTGGGGAGATCGTCTGAGCGGCGAGCTGGTTGCAGCAGGTGGAGATGGTGAAGAGCTGGTTTGCCCGAGGTGTTGCGCGTGGCAGTGAGTGAAAAATGCGTCGTAGGTTCCTCCGATGGGTTCGATGGGAGCGGTCAATGACGTGCAGAGTCTTCAGAGTGCTCGACCAAAAATGTTCAGTTGAGGTTAAGTCAGGACTTTGACTGTTTCAAATTCATGCCGACTCGAAGCAGGTTTTCAGTCAAGGACTCTCCATACTGTTGGCAGCCGTCCAGTTGTCGCCTTCTTTCCTGATAGCTTTGGCCAGTCAAGCTGCTGAGAGTGAAAATCAACCCATGAACAATGATGCGTGGCCACGCAGTGGCGGATGGCGTGGACGAGGGGGGTGGGGATGGTGTTGACTGGGTGAACGTCAGTTTTGAAGCTTTTAAGTTTCGAGCCGAAAGAAGTTCAAGGAGTTTTGCTGGCGTGCTGGAGCCACGAGAAACTGTAGAGGTTGGACGAGAGGCCGTGGGCAGAGTATGCATAAAGGAGTGCGTTTTGCGCAAACTTATTAAGAGCTTTGTAGAGGGTGTGTTGCTGGCGCGAGGTGAATGGGCTGTCGGTTGTCTTGCCACTTGTCCATAGAGGCCAGCTTCATGAAGGGAACAGGAGGATGATTGTGTTGAGTTGGGATGAGAGCAGCTGACCCCATTGGTCAGATATAGAGCCTTGTAGATCTTTCAAGAAGTCGAGTGTGAGTAGAGGGTGTGGTTACCGAGGACGAGTCCCGAAACCAGTTTCCTGCCTTGCGCCGGCGTACTGAGGTTGGGATGCGGCGACCTGTCGATCTGGGTGAGAGTGGCTGTTTGGGGGGGAGGTGGGGGTGGGGCGGGGATGATATAGTCTGGTCCGAGCGGTGTGGCTTAGTTGATGATTTTCACTGGCGAGCTCAGAGGAGAGGATAATGAGGAGCTTCAAATCTGTCTGGTATAACGTCTTCGGCTGAACGGGGTGCTTTCGTCCGACTACTTTAGTCTACGCTCTTTTGGAAAGAGCTCGCTCGGGTCTCAGGTGTTTGCCTTGTTGTTGGACCAAGGTGAGTTGCACCGTTAAAAGACTCGCGTGCTGATAAGTGAGAAAGCTTAATTTAATAAACACTCATCACATAGAGCGTGAACGTATAACGACATATGTTTTGTAGAGTATTTCAGAAACAATATAATCTTTCCTGTGAAAGTGAGTTGTATGGGGGTAGATTGAGGCAAAGGGGGTTGAAAACTGTATATAATGAGAATCATCTGATTTGGATCTGTAATCTAGACATTATTCACCATTATCTGAGAAAATTTTTTTTTGCCTTTTCACTTTGGAGGTAAGTTTGAAAGACAACCCATTGCTTTGCTAGCATGGGGAATACCAAGAGTGAGCAGGAGGAGAGAAAAAATGGAGGAGGAGTGGAGAGACAGAGGGGATGGTGGAGTGAAAGCGGGAAAGAGGGTAGATGAAAGACCGAAAGGGAAGGAGAGAGGGAGGAGGGATTGAGGAAGGAGTTAAGAGAGGAAGGGAGGGATTGAGGAAGGAGAGTGGGAGAGGAAGGCAGGGATTGAGGAAGGAGGTGAGAGAGAAGGAGGGATTGAGGAAGGGAGTGAGAGAAGAAGAGATTGAAGGGAAGGGAGGGAGAGAGGGAAGAGAGGAAATGAGGGAATGCAGGATAATAAAGAAAGGAGGGAGACATGAGGAAGGTGGGGGTGAGTGAGGAAAAGGGGGAGGTGACGCCCTCACCACACGTCGCACAATAACACGTTCCAGGAGGGACAGGGTGCAAGAAAAAGAAAATTTTTCTACTTTTGCTATTTTTCATGAATTTTCTGAAATTTTGTGGGCACTGGTTCATTAATTTATTTTATTAAACTTGGAAGTTGAGCTCCAACATGTAAATTAAGAGTGAAAAGAGTCTGAGTTTAATGCATGTTTAATTCCAGACTTTAAGAAAAGCAAGAACGTGACAATTTGAATTTTTCAGTAACAGGGTAAGCGAGATGCGTTGTGTCGAAACCCTTACCCAGAGTTCCTCCACAAATATCAATTATTTAGTATACAAATCTCTAGCCACCCAGGAATAGTTGATTTGTGAAAACTGATCTGATATTACCCTCCATTCACAGGTGCCAGATGGTGGGTGGGTCTTTCCTTGGCTAAAAATGAAAAATATAAAGTAATTTAAATAGAATAGAAATGATACATACCGACAAAAACTTCCAAATGAATAGAGTATATAGTATATATATTAGAGTGAGGTGAGGAGAGGGGGGGTATAGTATATTATATATAGTTAAGTATATCTTCTTCTTCTGTTCGGGCTGCCCGTCCGCGTTACGGGGGTCGCCACAGCCGGCATCATCCGTTGATGCATGCGCGGCATAATGATTTGGCATAGGTTGTTACGCCGGGATGGCCCTTTCCTGCGCAGACCGGGCTGGGTCGCCTCTTACGACAGCATGGCAATCTGCGGTATGACTAGTGTGCTAACCGGTGATGACAGCGGCCCAGTACGACTGGGCTACTCCAGCTTCCGCCGACCTCGGGGTGAAGGATGACAGCGCTGAGTTCAGACCTCCTGGGGTATTAATTGCAGTGGCCCAACGGGCTTGAGACTCAGGGGAGGCCTTGTTGGATTGCCCAAGCCGCTGCGCGATAACGCACGTGCCGCCAACACCAGGGCTTATTATATATATATAATATGATTATATTTATATAGTATAATAGATATAGTACTGAGTGATAGGTATATGATAATATATATAGTGAGTAATGACCAGAAAAACAAGGCCGGTCCGCCAAACCGATAAAATGCGGATGCATAGCTATACAATGACGTTCGTGCAGGATGACACCACAATAAGTCAGTTTACGGCTGGTGACCATTGAGTGCTAGTCATCTTAATACTGCGCTCAACCTCCGAACTGAAGTAGAGCAGGTAAGCACAGCTTCAACGTCCCATATTCACAGGCGCTTCTCCCAATCGATTAGGTGCAAAGGGTTATGGGAATCATCGGGAGCATTTTCCGACATTAAAGTCCTTCGCTCCTTCCTGGCCAATGGGAGCTGATTTCCGATCATCAATTTAGGGAGGTTCAGACAGGTGCAGCTCTACCCTGGACTGCTGCTCCCTGCTTTCCCAGCAGCAAGGGATGGAGCCTAAGAGTATGCCAGGAGCATGAGGATGCAGAGCGAAAGTTGTCGCCGTAGACATGATCGGTGTTGCGTGCAATCCGAGTTCTGGGTTACCCGTGCCGGCTAGCTCGCACCCAAGACTCGTCTCTTCCGTATGGTATCCAAGGGCAAATCTCCACTCGGATGGGGCTCGCAGACTTCCTTCTGCCGTGTCGACGAAGGACAAGTCAACATGTGGGCCTTTAGTGGAAGTTCTGCCATCCCTCTTTCTGTAAAGGCGCGTGGAGTTCGCTCAAGGACAGTGTTCTGGGCCCTGTTCTTTACTGGTTTTCATCAATCGATTCTCTCCGACTCTTTGGGGAAAATGCCTCTGTCAATCTCATTGGCTATGGCTGCCCGACCTCTGCCTTACCAATCTGTCATACGCCTCAGATCGGCGCAAGCAACAGCCTGTCTTCACTCTCTGCAGATTCTGGGTAAATCGGACAGAAACTGGTCCAACCACGTGGGAACATGGTCTTTCAATCCCTGACAAGATCTCACACTCTCCACTAGTATCTCACAAGAATGACTGTCTGAACCCGCCCCCCCGCCGCCCCGTCCCCGAATCTACTTCGCTCAACAGAGTCCTGCTTGATGTCGTCCTGTTCAGATCGGAGGCTTCGTGGGGGGTCCATGGTGTTGGCAGTTGGGCGGACGCCGATCCTAATCAGGATTGCTGTCCCAATAGCCAGAGGAGACTGCTTAGGCAGCGCAGCAATGCTCTGCACAGAGTGATGGTCAACCAATGGATTGGAGGCAGTCGAAAAACGTATGATCTTTTCTACCCCCGCCTGAATCAAGCCCAAGGACCTACTCCTGTCAAAATCCCTGTTTTGCCTTCCTGAAGAGGTCCTTGTAATGGTTGCCATCTGTTATCCCAGTGTTCCCCACCCCTTTCCTTTCCCTTCGCACAGATCCCCTGAAGTCGTCCCGTGTTCCCGCCACACTGCTTGGTCCTGTCCCTCTCCCGACCCCTGCGATTATACTTATGTGGTGTTGAGCTGCTGGGGTGACATGAGCGGCTCAACATTGTAGGTTTAATAAATAAATAAAAGATGCCAATCGAATAAAAAAGTAAAATATAATATGAGTAAATAGAAGATGAAGTATACAGAAAATATGGCTATCTAGTAGATAATCTATCTATTGAATGTGCCAGGCAGAATACTGTGGTGTGTGTTGTGGTGTGTGGGTGGCTGTGGTGATATATTGTGTGTGTGTGTGTGTGGGCGTGTGTGGTGGTGCTGATGGTGTGTGTGTGTGTGTGTGTTGGGTGTGTGTGATGTGTTGTAGTGCTGGTGTGGTGGTGTGTGGTGTGTGTCTGGTACCGGCTGTTCTCGACAACCGACTGGTCCGACTAATTGAAACTGTGCAGGGTAGTATTTCGTGGGGCCCTTGTGGATGTGCCTTTTCAAGGTGTGATATTAAGTCGGACAAGTGCGTTCCCGAAGTTATGCGCCATTATGTTGGCCACAGCCAAGTGACGAGAGACCCACTTGCTGCCCGTGGCGGGGGCAGATGGGGAAGAGAACCTTGCAGCCACGATACCCATTACGGTGGTTACAACGTACGGACTCGAAAGTGATGACTTTGTGTATTTCTAATAATTTCTCGATTTCTTATGCGCATTTATAGATAAACACAATGCCCCAATCTAGTCCGTCGTTACGAGAGCGAAGAACGGCCTGTGACTGTTTGAAAAGTTGTTGTTTTTGTTTTTTTTTCGTTTTTTTCTCTTTCTCTTCTCTTTGTGTTTTTCCTTGCTGGATACATGAAGAAGAAGGCAAAGAATACATTGGGCGGCTGATATGAATTAAGTGCCCGATTAAGACTAAAGTTGCGAGATAATCGTAACTCCGGATTATGTGCAACAACTTCCGCGCCACACAGTATACCAGGCACTTGAGGAGCGAGGAGGAGACGGGCCGGTGGTGTGTTTCTGCTCGGCGGGTTTGAAAGATTTTTTTTGGGTGTTTGTTGTTTGGTTTTTTTTGGCCTGCACGTATTGGACCAAACGCACATACGGGGCACGGTGACTAGGGTATATAAAATATTATATAAAAAAATATATAAAAAAAAACTTAGTATATAGAATATTATATAAAAAGATTGTAAATGAATATACTTAAAAGTATTGAAGTATATAAATATGAATAGTATAAATTAGAATAACGTGATGAAAGGTGATAATACAAAAACTATGAAATACAACATAGAATATATGAAGTAAATATAAATATAAATATAAAAAAAAATAATGCATTATATGAAATATATAATATATATAGGTATGTAGGTATATAAGATGATATATCAGCTGAAGCCTGCCATGATCTGTGAGCAGTAATGGTCTATTTTAGGGAAGCAGGGGATATAAGGACAACTCCCATCTCGGCGTTTTGAAGACAAACCCCACCCTCCTCTTTGTAATCACGGGCAGTAGTCAACCACAATTTGAGGTATTTTAAAAGGTTAGTTGGTATTGTTTATATGTGTTTTGCCACCTCCTGGTTGGGTTGGGCCCAGTCCAGCAGAGGTAACGTGGCTTGTGTCGGGTAAACAGTATACTCTGCTCGACAGATGGCGCAGCTTCAGGCTACCATGTTGACGCAAACTTGTACGCTTACTGCTCTATGAAGCTCAGAGGTGTTTAACTGAGCATTATATAGCATATATCAGTCAGAAATTAGTTCCTGCTAAAAAACACACACACACACACACACCACACACCACACACACACACCGAGAACTTCGTGGCTGCAAATGGTTGTTGGGTTCAAGATGCGCTTCTAATTGACGACCGAATGAACACGTGTTTCTCTGGAACAACGCCTGTCAACAGGCTGACTGATTGTATTTTTAAGTCACTCCACATCAAACTTTCATGTAACCAGAGCGCACGGCTCCGAGAGTGAAGGTAGCGCGCGTACAAACTGTATGGGGTCAGTTTGTAGTGTTCACGAAAGCATTCCCCATCTTGTTTACAATTGTTGTGACGGTAATATTGCCTTAAATTCACGTGACTCTTTTGGCAGAAAAACAAAAAAAAGAGCGTATGCCGCCACTTGGAATCATCTGTATTTTAACGCATTGTGCTTTCCCAGCCGCAAATGACATCACATTTAGCTACATATATAAATCGTCTGAACAGATTGCTGAGAGGATAATGGCTAGGCCAAGGGCCCATTGATGAGCGAGCAGTGTTGGGGATGGCGACGCTCACATGATCGTCTAAGAAAGAATGAGAAGAGATAACAATTGATTGTAACAATGGTATGTCAACAAAGCACAAGTAGCGACAAATGACTAGCGCCCAAAAAAGTCTCGTGACGACTACGTCACGGTCACGCACACACACCAGATTATATATTTCAAACACGTCGAGATGTGATGAAGAAACGAAGAAGTCGTATGATACAGAATTGTGCTGACTAACATGGAAAGACAGGCAACCACTTTAGGAGTGACGAAACGTATGTCGGGACGCACACACCGTTCTCACCACAGTCTGTACCTATGTGTACCAAATAGAAACGGTGAAAGTGTTGGGAAAACTGTTGGAGTAGAGTGCGGACAGGATACAGGACTGACAGACCGGCACGGATCGGACGCATCAACATATATGCCCGAGTAG
>CM068963.1:6868859-6886396 GCA_035128595.1 Eptatretus atami
CTTTGGTATTCCTGCCAATACCCGATCCATGGTAAATTGCCACACCGCAGAGGCTGATGCAACCCCAAACACCAGTCTGTTGTACACTGGTACAGACCCTTGTGTGTATTGCTTGTTCGGTACTTCTTGGAGTCTTCTTCCATTTCCATCTGAAGATAAGCTTGGCGTAAATCAAGCTTGGAGAACTTCTCCTCCTGCCATGTTGCAAAGTATTATCCAACAGGTAGTAGTGGGTGTTGATCCACCTGAAGGAATTTATCGATACCTTGAAATCCACACAAATACTTTGGAGATAATGCCTGCATGTTCCAATCGTTGAAGCTCAGCATCTATTTTTGGATGTAATGCATATGGAGCTGGCCCAGCCTTGTGAAACACTGGCTTACTGTTCATCTTCAAGCTCAAACCTTTCTTTAGTGCCTCTCAGAGTTCCAATTTCATCCTTGAAGACCTCAGAGTACTGGTTGAGTAAGTGTTTCAATTGAGCATCAGCAATCCGGAAATGGTTGAGTTGACATGTATTGACTTGACAGCTGCCAGTCGAGCTTGAATCTTCTGCAACCAGTCTCTTCCCAACAAGGCTGGGCCCTGAGTGTCCACAACATACAAATCCAGTACAAAGGACTGCTGATTGTACTGTACCAGCACACCTAGCTTGCCTTTTGTTTTAATTTGCTCACCAGTGAAAGTACGAAGTACAGCTGTAGTGTTCTTTAGGCCTAGGTCACATTTGCCACGGCGGCCGTGGGGTCTCCAAAATCTGCGGCCACTAACAATTATACGGCGGCCGCAGTATTTCCACGGTCACACATGTAGCAGTCACATATGTTTTTATTTTTCGGGGAGCCGCACGGCGTATTTAGAAATCGTGGAGACCGAAAACGTGGGGGTGCCGTACGGTGTTTGATTTGATGTCGCACGGTGACCTTAGGGCGTCGCTGCGGCGGCCATAGAATTTTCAAGGCAGACGCAAGGTGCCCGCAAGGCGACCGCAAGGCGACCGCAGGGGGCCCTAAGGCGAACGTGCGGCCAGACGGACGGTAACGAGTGGGTATATATACCAGTTCTTTTTTTTACTGAAATAAAAATATACCAGTATATATAACTGAATATACTATAACTATAATATACCGTGGTGCCCCAGAATCAATGCCCCATTGTTTGAACAAATTGGAATCCGAACAATTTTTTCGAGAAAATTTTCCCTAAAAACCCAATACATTTTAAACCAGAGTTGGTGTCAAAGCCACCAATGCTCGCCTGTTTATACATTTATCGTTTTTAAAAGACAAGTCTAATAATTAATATTTTTTTATTATAATTCTCTAACAATTTTTTTTGGGGGGGGGGACCAAGTCCAAAATCTAATGGCATGATCCTTGGACCATACCTAACCCCCCACCAAGTTTCGTCGAAATCCTAATCACTTAAAACATGTAGAAATGCAAAAAAAGAAATTTAAATTTTGTTGAAAAAAAAGTTGCAAAAAATTTTTTTCTCTCTAACAATTTTTTTTGGGGGGGTTGGAAATCACTTAAAACATGTAGAAATGCAAAAAAAAATTTTTTTTCTCTAACAATTTTTTTTGGGGGGGGGGGGTTGGAAATCACTTAAAACATGAAGAAATGCAAAAAAAGAAATCGAAATTTTGTTGAAAAAAAAGTTGCAAATTTTTTTTTCTCTAACAATTTTTTTTGGGGGGGGGTTGGAAATCACTTAAAACATGTAGAAATGCAAAAAAAAAAAATTCTCTAATTTTTTTTGGGGGGGGGGACCAAGTCCAAAATCTAATGGCATGATCCTTGGACCATACCTAACCCCCCACCAAGTTTCGTCGAAATCCTAATCACTTAAAACATGTAGAAATGCAAAAAAAAGAAATCGAAATTTGTTGAAAAATAAGTTGCAAAATTTTTTTTTTCTCTAACAATTTTTTTTGGGGGGGGGGGTTGGAAATCACTTAAAACATGTAGAAATGCAAAAAAAAAAAAATTCTCTACATTTTTTTTGGGGGGGACCAAGTCCAAAATCTAATGGCATGATCCTTGGACCATACCTAACCCCCCCACCAATTTTTGTCGAAATCCGTCGAGGAGTTTTTCCGTAATACAAAAAATTTAACATTTTCACGCTCACGCTCACGCTGACGCTCACGCTCACGCCGGGGGTATCGCTATAGCTCTCTGTTCTTCGAACAGGCGAGCTAAAAACCGAACACAAAGTAGCGTTCATGTTTGTTCACGTGTCTCCCCCACCTATTCGACCCGCATCTTCGCGCTTTGTTCATTCAGTTCGTCGGTGGAAGTACTCGTGAAAGCATCTCTCGTGTGTCGATCGATACTTTAGCCTCAGTCACATTTGCTCTACGGCAAGGATACGGCGGCCGTACGCCCTCTGAATGACAGAAACGTGCGGCGCCGCAGAGAAACTGAGGTGGCCTCAGGGTGGCCCTACGCCGTATGGCTATATTTACAGGTCGTAAGGTCGCCATGGAATTATAACGCGGAGTTATAACTTTTTCATTTCTACGTTCGCCGTAGAAATTCGACAAGCCGAAAAAAAAGAACTGGTAAAAAAAAAAAATAATAATAATTACCCCTATTCGTTACCGTCCGTCTGGCCGCCCGTTCGGCTTAGGGCCCCCCTGCGGTCGCCTTGCGGGCACCTTGCGCCTGCCTTGAAAATTCTATGGCCGCCACAGGAACGCCCTAACGTCACCGTGCGACATCAAATCAAAGACGTACGGCACCCCACGTTTTCGGTCTCCACAATTTATAAATACCCCGTGCGTCTACCCAAAAAATAAAAACATATGTGACTGCTACATTGTGTGACCGTGGAAATACTGCGGCCGCTTTATAATTGCTAGTGCCCGTACATTTTGTAGACCCTCCGGCCATCGAGCCAAATGTGACTTAGGCCTTACCTCGTGTTTTCACCTTCATTTGTGATGTTTGTTTTTTAATCATCTTGTGTTTTAATTAATAACAAAAAAAGCAATCCGATCACGTGGTGTGACGGACTGTCGGGCAAGGATTGAATTTCACAGCAAAACCAGTTGTAATTTGGAATATCCATGATTACGTCAGCCCGATGCGTTTGATGAAGGATTGTGGTTCTGCGGGCATCATGTTTGATGAGCTGCCCCGGGGCAGCGCTCTCGCAGATGCGCGAGCGATCGGAACCCAGGCCGGAGCACGAGCCTGTGTGGACCTTTGGATGTGGTGATTGTACCAGTTTACATACAATACACCGCCACCAAAGGTCATTTACTCATCTTATTTTACCTTAAACATGGGGATTTCAGTTTAAAGTGTCTTGAAAGTGGGTTTTCTTTGGGTCCACGAACGGATTAATTCACTCCATTATTTCTTATTGGGAAATATTTTTTGAATCCGAACTTTTTGCAATCCGAACAGCATCCTGGAACGAATTAAATTCGGATTCTGGGGCACCACTGTATAGGCAAACACCTATACTCCGATCTCTAGCGGTAGCGCACGGTGGACGCAGGGTCGACGCAGACTGCCACGGAGGCCGTACGTAGGTGCACGGCGGGCGTAGGGGAACCGTGCGTCGACCCTGCGTTGCCCGCAGGTAGTCACACAGACCGCAAGGCCACCGTACGGCGACCGTGGAAATAGTGCGGCCGCCGTAATTTTTTGGGGGTTGGGAAAATTCAATTTTCATTGAGAAGAGCTTACGGCAGCCGCACGAATAACGCAAGCCCACCGTACGCCCTACGTACGGTCGACGTGGAACACATCTACGTCATAGCTTGGCTTGTCAAATGCTACGGCGAACGTAGAAATGAAAAAAAGTTATAACTCCGTGCTACAATTCCACGGCGCCCCTACGGCCTGTAAAATATAGCCAAACGGCGTAGGGCCTCCCTGAGGCCACCTCAGTTTCTCTGCGGCCGCCGCACGTTTCTGTCAATTCAGAGGGCGTACGGCCGCCGTATCCTCGCCGTAGAGGCAAATGTGACCTCGGCCTAAATCTCAGATGTTTGTACAGTTTAGAGTACTCATACAATGAAATGATGGAGACTGCCAAGCCAGTGTCCAACTCCACATGCAGATTTCTCCCCACCACCTTCAGGTGAATCTAGATGACATCCAGCTTGTTGACATGGTTGGTTCCAATGTTAGCTACAAGCGAGATGGTCACTGTTACTGTTGCTACGACTCACAGTATGTACATTTGTGTTCGTTTTCTTACCAGGCTTCTGGCATCTTCTTGCAGCATGATCCTTCAAGTGACAGTTATAACACTCTTTGTGCTGGAAATAACAAGTATCAGGGTGGTGTTTCCTTCCACATCGGAAACAAGACCCCCTGTAATTTCCATCACTCTGGGCACCAGCCGACCTGGAAGGCGTGGCCCCAGGCTTAGTCGTCACCTTGTGGACCTCAGGTTCTCCCTTATTCGGTAACTCCATAGAGTCTTTTGCAGCAGTTTCCATGGCAATCGTGAGTTCAACAGCTCTCCGGAAACTAAGCCCACTTTCCGACAACAGGCGCTTCTGAATGCTCTCACTCGTCAATCCACAGATGAGCCTGTCTCTTAATGTGTCATTTAGATTGTCACCAAAATCGCAGTGCTGAGACAACCTTTTCAACTCGGCGACAAAAATCACATATTGATTCTCCATCATGCTGATCGAGTTTGTGGAATCGAAATCGCAGTGCAATTATGCTGGGTTTTGGGCATAAATTATCCTGGAGAATTTTCACCAATTCCCCATAAGGCTTTGTGCATGGCTGTCCGGTGCAGTGAGATTCCGAAGTAGCCCATACATTTTGCTGCCAACTATGCTAACAAATGCTGGCACCTGTGTTTCACCAGCAATGCCATTCACCAGAAAATACTGATCCAGCCTCTCCGAATCTGCTAGATAGTCTTCCTGCTCTTCATCAAACAGCTCGATGCTGCCGACATAGCCTGCCTTATCTTCGTGACACAACAGAGATGGCGCTCACTCACAGTCTGAGTTCCACAGCCTTCGACGCTCCAGGCCCCAACGTTGTTTTGCTGTTCCAGCGAAGCTCAACGGGCCTTCGACTTGCACAGCAGCTCAGCATCATTCAAATAACTTTACCCCGCAGCAAAGAAATGCCATCTTCGTCGCCAGTTTATTACGTACGGATTAAGTGAAGCTCGATGTAACTTTGACAGGCATGGGAAATGGCGGGCCAGGTACTACTTTATTCCACACTGCATATCAATACGCAAGGCTGTAAATACACCACAGGCCCCAACAGTAGGCCCAAGGCAGCCCCAAATATAGTCTGCAAGGTAGAGATACTGCAATAAGGATTTGACCAAACACAACTTTCCGATAAAGATACTGCAGATGGAAACTCCAACCTGAAAAGGCACTTAACAAGGAGCCCTCAAAATGGCCGCGCACACTCCTCTGCATCAACTTCCTGGTTCCATCTTTTTGCCCCACAGCCAATCACAGGTTATATACCTGTGGGCTGAACCATCTGGTCTAACTTGGGGGGCGGGGGGGGGGGGATAAGCGGAAGAAGAGAAAAGATCGAGGAAAAGAAAGGTCACAGATGGAGCAGAACCTACCCAGTAACCTAATATGAAAATTCTTTTAAAATTCAGGTCAATTGGATGAAAATTGATGATTTTATTTGACGTTGACATTTGACGTTTTGACCAAATTATTAATTTGTCTTCTCAATATTCTTATAATAAAGCTTTGTTGAAAATTTGATGACAAAAGCTCAAAAGGCAAAAAGTTATGGCCTGGACCAACACACAGAGAGACAGACAGACGTGATTGCAAAACTCCGTCTCACGCTGCGTGGGGGATGGGCTAATTATATGCTGGCAAGAAATATGTTGGGTGGTTTACGATTTTCTTACCTACGGCAGTTGCAGCAGGTAAATCAAATCTGGAAAGGGTTCTAATACATTCTGCAATTACTTACTAGTCCCTTGCAAAAGCTACTGTGGCATATTTAACTTTTCAAGGCAACTCATAGTCAGTGGGACAGCAGCTGGCTTAACCCTCAGACACAAACTTACTTTGATTTCACTTTATATGCCAACACATTGTTCGGGACAAAATGGTTGCTGTAATGAAGTATCAAGATGAAGACAAATATGCAATCAATGAAAAAAAAAAAGGCCAATCATATAAATTGGTACAGTATACATATATAATATATATATATACTTAAATACCAATTAAATCCCAATACATGATACCAATAACATATGTATATGTTATAAATGTTACATTTTATCAGGGTGTTCAGGGGAAACAATATCCTTCAAAATCTCACTAATATTACTGATTAAATAGTGTGATGAAGTTTTGGTTTTCTAATCCTGTCAATCATGTGTGGTTGTCACCGTTTCATTCATTATGTTTGTCAAATCCGTTTTGGGACTGGGTGTGACCTGCGAAAACGGTGTGCATTTAATCGAACAACATCCATCACATTGCTCTCCTTTACAAATGCTCATCTTCCCGCACTGTCATTCACAGGAGATGTTCTAATCTTATTAACCATGACCTCAACTCTTCCTTTAGTATGATTGGTGATGATTGACGATGAATGCATGATGACGTCTGGTTTCTTCGTGTCACTATAGTGGCCACACTGGCTTCATGTTGCATTGCACTCAACACAATATCAGCTTTGTTCTTTTTACTAGGTAGCTCACCATTGTAACATCCCTTTTGAATACAAATTCAAATGAGTGAATAGCTCGACGGATGTGTGGCATGCTTAACTGTTAGAATGTCCAGATTATTGTTTTTCATTGCGTTAACTGCAGTTATCCGTGCCCCCCTCCCCCATAAAATCGCAAAAATGAGTACATTGGCCTTATCCACAGAACCTGCTACACTCTGTACTGATCCTCCAAACATTAGAACCTAAGAGTGCTTGCACAGGTTGTCCAGGCTAAATACCTGTGCAGATAATTAGCATAAGAGGACTGCTGAGTCACTCGAAATGAGGTGTGAACTGGTCGATTGTAACAGCTGCCTACTCAATAACCTTAAATAGTGGGGCAACTTAGCTAAATATAGCATAACAATTGTGCATTTTGTGAGGAAAGCACCGCAAAATTTGGCACACTAGTAGCCGAACATATTATGAACAGATTGGATATTGGGCCATCTCAAATTCAGCCGCTGATGGCTGTGGCAGCCATTTTCCACTGCCATCAAAAATTTTGAGATGGCCCAATATCCAAATCTGTTCATAATATGATAGGCTACTAGTGTGCCAAATTTGGTGCTTTCCTCACAAAATGCACAATTGTTATGCTAAGTTGCCCCACTAATGGACTCTGAAACTCCACTATTAAATAACCAAAAACACACTCATTGCTTTCCAAAAGCTGGAATGGCATATCAAAAAGACTGATATCCTTGAAGAGGGGGGGGAGGTGGATAGGTGAGGAGTGTATCGGCTGGGGGGTGGGGGGGGTTGGTGAAGTCACTAAAATGACCCCTACAAAGCATGCACGAGGGTTCATGATGGAATTGAAGCTGTTGTTGATCATGTGAGAGACATCAACCTGAAATTGTGCCTTCCGTTTCCTCCTCTCTCCCTTAAATCATCAACTCATCAGTGATTAAGTGACTGCACAGTCTTTTTCACCTCTTTTTATCCTGCACTAGTTTCACCACTTTGTTCATCCTTAAAACTTTTTGTTCTTTGTCTTTCTTCACTGTGGCTATCTGAACCACGTTTAATCTTCCTCTATTTCTCAATGGTATCGTAACATGTTTTTATTTATTTATTTATCTGGGTTCATTGTTGACAATGTTGAAACCATTACAGTCTCCCTTATTGGACCTTTTGTGTCAACCTTGCTTATTATCCAAGCCATTTGATAATCTCTTTAATTTTTTATTTTCCACAGTCTTGAAACTTTCAATGTCCTTCTCGGCCACCTCATTTCTGCAGTCAATATTTGCTCGTTTGTGAGCTTTCTTCATGCTCCAGCATTCCGATGCACACGATCGACCGTGTCGATACAACTGTTGTCTTGCTTTGTTGATTTTCGTTTTCTTTATTTAATAATCTTTAGCCGCCCAGACATTGCAGAGTTTTCCAAATGCATTAGCGGCTCGTCCGTCATACTCGCCGGTTCCACTGGGCTGTTGTGAAGGAATTCCTTCCTCATAGAGTGTGAAATATTTTGGTAGTTTGCTGGGAATGTCCTTTGACAGCATAATAGCAGGGGCTTGCAGGAATTCTATGTAATATCGAGTACAAATTCAAGTCATACACCGCTCCCAGCCTCAAGTCCTCAACCCCAAGTCTTCAAATCCCAACCCCAACTCAGCTCTCTGTCCACTCTCTGCACCCCCTTCCCAACCCCTCCATTTCATTTCTTCTTCAACTCCCTCCCCTAAACACTCTGCATGCCCCCTCCCAAAGGCTCAACCCCCCTTTCTCAACTCTGTCCCTTCTCTACCCCCTACTCCCACCCCACTCCAACTCTCTATCCTCAACTCACTTTCTTCTTCAAGTCCTCCCCTCCTCCCCCCCCCCCCCAGGTTCACATAATAGTCACTCACATGCAGTTGCAGTATTTTAAGGTGTGAGCACAGGGGGAACATGCCCCGAGCACCTTTAGTCTTACCCCCCACCCCCAGGTTGCCATTGATAAAAAAAAATACACGTGTTGAAATGAACCATAGTTGCACTCTTTCAGATGTTACTCGTTAATATTTTCTCGAAGAAAAATATTGCAAGTTGAAAAACATGCGCATGGCTAATATATATTGTTACAGGTTTGGCTGGTCCGGGTCATGAGGGGGGCTTCTCGGACCCGCTTCTCCACCTATAACCCTAAAGCTGACGAACCGCAGATAACTCCGTGGCACAACGGGTTGCTAAGCAGCCACAGATGTCGTCTGAGATGATTAATTTATGGAGGGTCCTCGTGCCCAATTCCCGCGTTACCTTCCCGGCAAATAAATCCCCCCCACATAGGGAACCGTGCTCTCAACGTCCCACTGCTATCAATCAAGAACTGCTGAGCGATAACGTAAGTGGGATGTTGGCTAATCACTGACCATAACGAGACTGCGGGGCAGAACTCCCATCCACTATTTACATAATCTGTCTAATCAATGGAGAAAAAGACGATCGGGCAGGTTGGAAGGACAAAGCCAAAAGGACAAGTATTTACAGACCAAGCTTATTTACAAAGCAAAAACAGTGTCACAAAGAAAGATCTTACTCTTAAGCACACAAACCACTTAGCCAGTCAACATGATGCTACGCAAATAGGCACCTCAGTCACTCCAGGGAAATGAGAAGAAAGAGGAATAGACAGAAAGAGATTAATAAGACAGGGCTTGTTGGTGACCCCTCGCCGCTCACCCGATGGAAGCCCAGGCTTACATTGATCCAAACGTGAAAGAGGGGAGGGGGAGAAAGAAGAGGGGGTGAGGATGTGGTGCACCATGTAAGGAGAAGTACGTGTGAATGCTGGTGGTGCGATAGAGGAAATCGTGAATGCGAGTCAGTAAACCAGCCCTGAACGGGTCAAGGGTGCAATTGTTGAATGCTCTTGTGCATTCCAAGTGAACAAATTACAAATAGGCATAGAAAGAGAAAGAAGGTGTGAGTCAGTGTGTCAACCGGCGCCTACAGGGAAAAACTCCGCAGCTTGTCAGCTCTCGCTTCGCAGCACCAACCTGTCCATTCTCACAGCGGCTTGCTCTCGAGGGTGCAGCTTCTCTCTCGGATGGTCCCTGGACATGTACCACCCAGCCATGGAACTTTCCAGCCTTATACAGCCCCTGGTAGAGGCATTATTAAACAATGGATAACGAACCTTAAGAATATGGTGATTTATCAAATAAAGATCACAATTGAGCCGTAAGGGTGTCGATGGCAATATTATGCTTGAAACCATGGCCTGGAGAAATAACATACGAGGCCCCAATATATAATTTATTAACAATCCATACACAGTTCACACATCATCTGATGGCTAGAAAAATCTCACAGGCAATGGGATTCATCATTCATGCGTAAAGACTCATTTACATCAGCACTTTTAATAGTTAAACATCATTGCTGCTTACCTCGAGGCCAAGCAAGTCAAGACGACTCTGACCAGTATGTCAGTGGGGGACGCGATAAGCTAAAAATGCCTTAAGCACGTTGGGTTTCCTCCAAACTTATTCAAGTTTAGTAGCGACTGTTTGAAAAGGTAATCAAACATTAGATGGAATCGACTGAATCGTTTGTGGTTTAATTAATTATTTATTTATTTTTATGGCTGGAAGGTTTGCTCCATGAAATGCCATGCTAAACTATTTATACACCTTAACATGGAGTTCGTTCAAGGCAGAAATCCCCCTTGGGGAGGGGGGGAAATTATGTTGCTACAAGCTCTGTCGTGTGACTCTTAATCCCACTCGCATGTTTGGTTGAGATTGGACAATTAATGACCGAATGTATCGCAGTCAGACAGACAAACAGACACAGAGACACTAAACTGCATATTTCCGTATGATACAGAACAACAAGGTACGATTTACCATGGATAATTGCATGGAAACACGAACATCAACACAAGGACGAAAATATAACAGAAAAACAGGACGGACCCGTTTCAGAAAACTTTCACTTTAATGTGGTGGAAGCGGCAGCGACAGATTTGACCAACATGTGGAAAAATCCCCAAACCTTGCATATCTTTTTTTCTTACATCATAATATCATTGTACAATTGGTACAATACACAAGTATGTGTTCTTTTTGTAATTCCATACTTTTATTGGCACCAGGAATTGCACACAAAAAAAATCGTCATTGTTGAATCCCCTCCCACCCCCCTCTCCCCTAAGGACCCAAAAGACCAAAACGACACCGATGACTAAAACAACCCTGAGGACCGAAACAACCCTGAGGACCCAAAAGGCTCAAAATACCCCAAAGACCAAAAAGACCTTGAAGACCCAAAATACTTAAAAGACCCTGATGACCCTGAAAACTCAAAAGACCCTAAAAATGCCCTGAAGACCAAGAATATCTAAAAGACCAAAAAGACCCTGAATACCTAAAATACTCAAAGGACCCAGAGGACCCCAAGGACCCAAAAGACCCAGAGGACGCAAAAGACCATGAAGACCTAAAATACTGAGATAATCCATAATACCTAGAAGATCCAAAAGACCCAACAGACACAAAAGACACAATGGAACGAACACGGACCCATGGAAATTCTGCATTATGTAAAATGTGACTTCTCTTTTTTAATTTTAAATACAATGTCAAGGCTCATAACAGCTAACACACAGAACAAATGTATAACAAGGAGAGCAGGAGACAGGAGGGATGGGAGAGGGAAGCAGAAAACAGTGGGGAATGGACATATGAGGAGATCTGTAGAAGGGAACGGGATGGAACGGGGTAAACAAGATGGACCCTACAGGGACTTTCAGGAAGGAAAGCAGGGAATTTGAAGTTGGTCGGATTTTGGGGTGATTAATGGGGTAGAAAAGATCATGGTTTTGGATGGGGGAAGATAAGAGATGGTGGTGAACAGCTGTTTTGAAGACCTGGAGGGAAGAGTGGGATTGAAAAGTGTGTGGGAGTTTGTTCAAAGGTGGGAAAAAACGAGGCATGAAAGATTTCAGGTCCTGAAATATCCACTAGCTTTGCCTGCACTGTTGCTGCCAATGGTTTACTGTGCAAGTTATTTCGCCAGTTTCACCACAGGGGAATGCATGCACTTAGAAGGCGAGACATACCCTTTCATTAGCAGTTTTTGTTCTGAGCTACCCTAACGAGGCTTAGCAATGCCAACGGAGGCAAGGTCCCAAAGTGTGGCCACTGTGCTGCACGTGCAGCTACTTGAGCCACGAGTGCATGAATTCATTAAATCATTAGCACCAGACGCAAGCAAATGTTTTCCGGTTCATGTCACCTCCAAATGTTGCTGCATGCAATGACACAAAAGTGGCCTACAGTTCTGAATTGATCATATCCTTCTTTTTTTCTTTTTTTTTTTGTATACATTGTCAAGGCTCGTATGAGAGCTAACACACAACGCACAACAAGGGGGGCATGAGACAAGAGGAGCGTGGAAAGGACAAAACAGTGGGGAACAGAGACATTAGGAGATCTGTGGAAGGGAGAGGGATGGGGCGAGGAACATGGGGTAAAACAAGATGGACACTACAGGGACTTTCAGGAAGGAAAGAAGGGAATTTGAAGGAGGTGAGTTTGGGGTAGATTAATGGGGGTAGAAAAGATCAAGGATTTGGATGGGCGGAGATAAGAGGTGGTGTGAACAGCTTGTTTTGAAGACCTGGAGGGAAGAATGGGATTGAAGAGAGTGAGGGAGTTTATTTCAAAAGTGGGAAAAAGAGGAATGAAAGAGTGAAAGTGAGCAGTAATTTGTGATTTTGGTAGTTTTACCAGGAGGTGTTGGCGGACCTTGAGGCACCCTGCGGAAATATGGTGGGGACAAATCACAGACAGAGCGGGGGGGGGGCGAGACCGGAGAGGAGATGGTAGAAGACGGACAGACCACCGACCTGCCTGCGGCGAAGAGAGTGAGAGGCCCAAAGACTCAGCCTCATTGCAGGAGGTGCTAATGATCCGAAATACCTTGGTTTCCACAGAATGAAGCCAAGAAAGGTGAGAGGCAGGAGCACCAGCCCAGAGGGGAGAGCAGTACTTCATCAGGCGCGGAGAAAGCTTTGTTTGTGGTCAGGAGCTCAGGTGGACCGAGGAAGCCTTTGCATGATGGAGAACTCCCAGTCGGCGACTGGCTTTGGAGGCCAGGTTGAAATGTGGCTTTTCAGCAAAGATCATGGCAGATAGTGAGACCCAGAGGCTTGATGAAAGGACTTCTTCCAGAGGATTGTTGAGAAAGTAGATGGGGAGGGGGGGGTGGGGGTCCCAAATGGTCCTTTGGGAGAGACTAATGAGAGTGGAGATTTGTCCGAATTGAAAGACATGTTCCACGTGTTGGACCAGTTTGGTAATTACTCAAGATCTGCAGAGAGTGAAGAAGCTGCTGCTTGCCCGGTCTGAGGGATGACAGATGGTACGGCAGAGGGTGGAGTCATCAGTAAAGAGTAAAGAGGATTTTCCAGAGAGTCGGAGAGATCATTGATGACATCAGAAAAAAGAATAGGGCCTGGAATGCTGCCTTGAGGAATTCGCAGCCTGGACAGGAAGAGGGGATGCAGAGAACTCCATCAGTAACAACCACACTTTGGCTGCGACAGGAGAAGGAAGTCTGCGATCCTGAGTGGAGAATGGCCTGGATACCATATGAAGAGAGTTTGGTGAGCAGGGCAGGGTGCCAGACGTGTCAAAAGCACGTGAATATGTCCAGCGATATGGCTCTGATCTCATGTCTGGCATTGAAGGACCTGCCATCGGCAGTCTGTTGGAGACGCAGCCAAGCAGCATATCCAGGGCGTAGGAGTGACCTGGTCTCGAAATCCAAATTGATGCATGCGCGAATCAAGGCATTGGAGCAAGGGACAGGACAATTAATGCATGAAGGGCGATGATGATTTCCATAAACCCTTGCTGATGATTGGGGAGAAGGCTATTAGTGCTGGAGTTCGCCAGGGATCTGTTTTTTGTACTTTTTTATGCAGAAGCAGTAAATGCGCTCTTTCTGCTGATTTCCCAGGCAGAAGCAGCATGGCCAGATGACACTTGAGCAAATGACAGGGTGAATACGACACAGAGACAGAGTGTGAGCAAGAGCAGACGGACACCACGGTTCTTAGGACACGTGGGCTGATGCGTTTGGTATCGAGTTGCAGTTCTGTGTCCGCAGGTTCGATACGAGCAGAAGGCTCATCCACTTATGTCAGAAGACAAAAGCCCAGAAGTCCCAGGGAGGAGTTAGGGTCTGTGACTGGGTAGGTGGTTACATGCAAGCAATAGGGTTGTTGGGACACTAGCAGGGAGATTTAAGTGGCCAAAGCACCAGAGTTTTGGCATTCAGTCCCTTTTCAGACCTTGGAGGTTATCGCATGCACGCTCAATCGCACGGTAGCTGGGGGATAGGGAGGAATTGGGGGAGAGCGGGGACAGAGGCGTGAGGCACAACAGCAACGAATCAGACGTTTGATAGACATACCACGCAACAATTTGGAGGCAGGGGAAAGAGGTTTGAGAGTTCGACTTGATCCTTTCTTCATATATATGTTGTGTGTTCTGGCTCATCCTGAGGGTAGATACACCACTTCCTTCTTTGAGCCTAATTAATGTGTGATAGGAAGTGAGATTACCTCAAGATCTTTGGTTTCGCTTGTGCAATAAGAGGCATAAGGCAAGTTGTTAAAACAGACTTGCCTCGCCAGTCAGCAAAGATTCAGTGGGAATCATGGGTGGGGGAGGAAGGGTATGGACAACTGAAGACGAGAGGGGATAAATGCTGTGGCAATGCAAGGGAGGAGCAATAGTTTCTTTGTAATAGTCATGTCCAGGGGATGAGTTTTGATGTGAAGAGAAGTAAGCGATGGGAGACGTCTATAGTTTCATGGCTGCATGGAGACCCTGCAGTCGGGCTTGTAGTGAAAATGGCCAGACTCAACGCGCTGAGGTGGTCTGCTGATCAGACTAGCCAGAGAGAATGATCGCTTTTGACCAAAGGCATGATATTGTACAGATAGAAACCGATTGTGAGCGGGAAGGAAAGAGCAGCATGTATATGTTTCAGAGAAATTTGTCAAATCAGATTGCCTCAGAAGAGACTGGAGGTACCAAATTGGATTCGAGATCCGGTCAAGGGATAGTTGAACGCTGATTGAAGGTTCAGTCCCCCAATTGAGTTCGCGAAGAGCTTTTGCTGAAAGTGCCCATGCAGGTAAGAGAGGTCGTCCACCTAGGCCAACTGCAATGATGACATGGAAAGTCACCCAATAGAGGAAGAGAGAGTTTGGATGAGAAGATAGAGTTTGGTCTACGTTTTCGGATAGTGAGGTGTAATATAATCAATCAATGTTTGGTGGACGGTACAGTCACATATAAACACGAGGTGGGAGTGGGAGGGGAAGCCGTAGCCAGAGTTATTCCTGGACGTGTGGGGTAGTGAGGGCAGTGCATGGAGAGTGAGGAATAGAGTCTTTAAATGAAGAGAGCAACTCCTCCACCAGGACGAGGGTTCTCAGTCTGTCATACCGGGAAGGAGGGAAGTAACCAGGGAAGAGAATACTTGGGAGTCAGAAACGTCTTGAGGGAGGAAAAGTTTCTGTTCGGCAAGATATTTTAATTATTTTAATTAAAAAAAAAATAATAAATTATAAATAATTAAAAAATGTCTTGTTTGTTCCAGTGGCCAAAACTGAATGGAAAGATGTCAAGGTTTGTGTGACGGCCCGCGATATTTGAGGTCCCACACTGTTAATGAGAGGGAGTGAGGAGGCTTTGGGTGCAAGCGGAGGGGAAGGGGGAGTAAGGAAGAGTTTGTTTTGAAAGAGTGTGGGGGATTGCGCAAGAATAGCTAGGGGAGGGAGCCGGATGAGGAGGGGAAAAGGCTCTGTGGTGGCTGAAGGAGAGGGAGGGGGGCAAAGAGAAGGGGGCAGAAGGCAGTTTGAGGATTTTGAGAGGTGTTAGTGATGAAGAGGAGGTGAGAGGAAGGGGAAGGAGGCAGCTTTGTGATGTGAGGGGGGGCAAAACTTTGAGAATGGTGAGTGGAGGGGGGTGAATGGTGGAGATGGTTTAGTGGGGAGAGTTGAGTGGAGAAAAGGTGAGGGGGGAGTTTTTGAGAAGAGTGAGAGTGAAGCTTGGAAGGGAGAAGAGTGTGATGGTTGCTTTGAGAGGGAGGGGTGAGAAGGGGGTGAGTTGGCAACTGAAGTTAGAAAAAAAGGAATGGTTTGAAGGAAAGCGACATTCAAAAGCAATCTGGGGTTTTTTAAAAATTTTTTATCAGAAATGCGATTAAAGACACATCGCTTGATGGATGTAATAAGAAGGTGATTAAGAGAATGGAGAGAAGAACGCTCTAAAAGTTTGATTTTTTCGGCAAGGTATGAATGAAAGGTCGAATTGAGAAGCAGTCTGTTGAAACAAGAAGAAGAAAGTTGCCATTACGATACAGAAATGAGAACACACACAATGTGCAAGAGGAAGATGAAGCATTATAAGAGATCCGTTATTATTATTATTATTATCATTATGTAATAATTATTATTTATTTGAAGGTGAATGCCTCCTTTGGGAGGTGAATGCCATGGTAGTCTGTCAGGAATTTTTTAACAATAATAAGGTGTGTGCAATAACCTTTTGCGGTATTCCGCCAGTCAAACAAAGGAGTGTGCGTGCTCCAATACGGCAAGAAAAGTATTGCAACCTCTCCTTCCAAGTTCAAAATATATGTGCCCCGTGACAAATTAACGGGCCAAAGATTAATAAACGATGTAGTTTTATACACCACTCAAAGCTGAAATGACTTTGTATGTAGTCGCTTGTATCCCGGCCAACATGGAAAGTAACGACTTGATTGCGTAATACACATGGTGTATGCGGCGCAAAGGAACGATCCTTTTTTGGAATGAAGTGGGGTATTCCCAGAAAGCATATATGCATTTTCTCAATATGAAAAAACAAAAATAGTATGACAGGAACATTAAATCAAGGGCATTTAATTGAGACGCAGGATATAAAAAGGAAAAAAAATAGATAGAATATCGAGTTACCCAGATGAGATTGTGCAGTTTATCCAGAGGCCATCTGGCCCGGAGTAAATTGGCATTCTGTGATGCACAGTAAAATGTAGTTCTTTTTGTTCTCTGCTTTCGATAACCTTTATGACATCAATGTACAATCGTGCGATTCATTAAAAAAAAAAATCAGCCTTCCTTTTCCTTTTCGGTGTTTACCGAGTTAATCTAAAAGTGTGCCTCGTTGAGGAAACCATGATCATTGGAAATACAAGAAGCTGCAAATAGTAAGTAATGTTGTTATATTTAATACATGAAAGCAGAACAAAATACAAAGTGCTTCAGAATCATGAAAGTGAGAGCTCATCCCAAAAAACATCAGCTTCAATATAAAGTTGAAACAGGTTTCGCAAACTTCCGAAATAATAAGATATAAGCATTAATGTTATTATTATGACTTTTTCTTCCACGCGTTCCACACCCTTGGTTGTGTACAATGAATGTAATCCTCTGCTCATTGTTCCAAGAACAAAAATACTGCTCATTGCCTGCCAATTCTGTTTGGACATGCGAGTACACCATCTGAATGCATATTTGCTCTAACCGCATTGCATGGGCCTCGCATGTATAGCGGGTAATTGCCTCGCAATGGCTGCAGTGTCTGCTCGAAAGCGTACCATCCGAAGGAAAGCGTCGTAACCAAAGGGCCAGAGGCTGGTTGCTCAATATGCCGAGTGACAATCATTTTGTCAAGCGTCTGTCCAATCACTTCTTAAGCATTCACTGCAGAAAGCAGCTCAAAACTTTGAGCGCATCAACTGTACTTTGCAGGTGCGCAACTCATATACCTTAATTGAATGGCCAAAAGCCGTTGCTGGTTTCAATCGATGTTTTCA
>CM068963.1:6893693-6912634 GCA_035128595.1 Eptatretus atami
GGAGTGGAGGGGAAGCCGTAGCCAGAGGTATTCCTGGACGTGTGGGGAGTGAGGGCAGTGCATGGAGAGTGAGGAATAGAGTCTTTAATGAAGAGAGCAACTCCTCCACATGAGAATGAAGATTGAAGTATGATTGAATTTAGTTAAATACCAATGACCAAGAGAATGTTCTCTTGTGGTAGTGCCTATCATTAACCCGTTATGGTTTTCTCATTAAACATCATCAAAGATAACGAGGTTCTTTTTTGAATTCTATCAAATCTGGGGAAGGTATATCCCATTCCCCGTATTATCACTAAGAATACCAAGTATCGTTGAATTATTTCTTTTTAATTATTCTCTGTGTATCCACAAAATTGTTGTAATTATATGCTTCATGGAATCATTTAGTTTGTTTTGAAAGTTTAATAAACCCCGATTATATCTTCTTTTGAAGACCCAGCATTAAAGCTTGTGAGGAGTAGTTGATACTCAGGTTGAAAACTCGACTATTGTGAAATTATTAATTAATGCATAATCCCAAAAGTTGGGAGTAAGGAGCATTTTTAAAGTAAGCGGTTTTTCCACACCGTTTGACCAATATGAGCATCTTAATGAATTTGGAAAGATTTTTTTTATGGTTGTTAATTTGATCTTATTTTCCCAAATGGGTAAAATCCATTCATTAATATTTGGAAATAGGTTATTTATTTAATTATTGGCTTTTTTTAGAAACTCCTCTATATTTTATCCTAACTTCGGTTTAAACTTCAAATAACCATTATTTTATTTATAACATATCTTGTGTGATATTTTCCCTGAAAATGGCAATCGTGAATAATATATAACAGCAATCTTTTAACATTTCTCTAATATGGTTCAGTTTCTTTCCATTGCTAGGAAGGTGTGTTATCACCTTAAACTTTACATTAATTTTTTCTAATCAATCTGTAAAGTAATTCATTTTTGGTGTAAATCTAGAAAGAAATTATCTTCCTTTTTACATTTTTTTTATCATATTAGAAGATAATCACAGAATTACATTGTTTATAGGCTTTTGACTCTGCGTTTAATTCCAACCTCTATCCATGCAGGACAATTCTCAATTGTCATATGGAGAATCAGAGATTCAAGGGGCTCAAAATCTAGTATACCTATTCAGATTTATAAAGGTACTTTGCTTAAGTAAAATCATCTTCGGTACTTTCATAATCTTCTATAAAACTACTTTTAATAACTATCGTTTGAATACAAACTTCGGTATCAATAACATTGTTTGAACACAAACTCTCGGTATCATAACTATCGTTTGAACACCCAACTCTCGTAATCATAACTGTCCATCACTCTCATAATCTTCAAAATCTAGTTTGAATAATGATCATATTTAATTAGTAGAAAAACATACCAATCTTTCTATATAACTTTTTTCATTAACAGATCAATTACGACATTTTACAATTAAAGGTAATTTTTAAAATGATCCTTAACTATATTGAATGAAATGTCATTTCACCTGATATATTAACATCCCTTATTTCATCAGGATTTACATCTTTAGGTTGTTGAAACCAAATTTCTCCTTGCATATTACAGAATGGTCTTAATCTTTCTTTCCTCAAGCTTCATCTTAGGTTTTCTTTTTTGAATTGCTTTTTCTTGTTTCATTGTTTTTCTAGTTTGGAATATATTGCAGAAAGGAGAGGAGTTAAAACTTTTGTTAGAGATCATTTAATTGATGTTCTTTCCGGATATACTAAAAAAGCCCTTACTGAAGGAATTCGAAGAAACTAAATGAATATTATTCACGCATATTGTATTTTAAATCCATAGTTTTATATTTATCTTCATTCAATTTATTATCAGACATATTCTCAGTATCTTTTACATATGAAGAGGTTCATTGAAACTTGTCCTTTGTGTCTTGATACATTGTGTTTAAGTGAAAAAAGTTGGAGGATAATGGTTTTAGCAAGATTCACCTATAAATTAAACTGAATTTTCATCAACAAAATTTTATTTTAAGCAAAGTTTTTGTGTATATATGGTGAATACAACATATGCGATGTTTGTAATAATGAATATAAATGTTATAAAAAAACACCTTCAAACCAACAACAACATTCATCTTTCAAGACAAATATCTCCACTTGACCAAGAAAAAAACATTGGGATAGATGTGAATAATGATATCTTTAAAAATTATAAATAAACCACCTTCAATCACGCCACAGACAATGAAGAAAGGGAGGTGCCACTAATTCTTCGCATTGAAACACTGGATGGGGCATTGAAGGGGCATATAAAATATGAATGTTTCGCTTTCAAACGCTGACATTTCGATCATGAAGCTGTTGAATATGGTTACAAAGTATCTGACGATAATTAAAAACACATTGAGTGAATGAAACTTTTAAGTTTTAATATGGGAGTAAAATTGAATATGGTAAGACAGGCGATGAAACTACTCCTATATGAAGGAAAACCTCACTTTTATCTCATCAATTCAAGATTTTGTAAAGATGGTGATGTTTACGATGAATCAGAGTCAAGAACAAGATGTTGACAACACTCTAAGTCAGTAGTGGATTTACATTACAAATAATAATCTTTTTAGATAATACACATCTTAAAATCAGATCCTCTTCAGCTTCTCCTTATAATTGAATTACCAGAGATAAAACTTAGAAAGCGGTTGTTTAATATTCAAAACAAAGAATAATAAATGTTTTCTATGGTCTGTTTCTTGCTCACTACATCCTCCACAATGAATCCTGAAAGGGTTGAACATTTAAAATACGAGAATACATAAAAATGTTAAGGATTTAAAAGTTTCCAATGTCATTGAGAGATTATTCCTAAGTTGAGAAATGATATCTATCTGTTAATGTATTGGATTAACGGATACAAACAAAAGTTTCAGAATATTAAAATTTCAAACAGCTATAAAAAATGATGAAACACACTTGACCTTCTCTACTTTACTCAAAGGAAAATACATTATGCTTTCATCAAAAATTATCAAAGATTAACCAAATCACAACTATACAGAGAAATGTAAACGTATCCCTTGTAAGAGATGTCTCAACTCCTTTCATACAAAGAACGATTAATCAAACATTCGAATATGTTGTAATCCATAAATCACCATCATCAATTTACCAAAAAGCAGGTTTCAAACAATCATTCAAAGATTTTTAACAAATCTCTAAAACATCCGTTTGTGATATATGCTGATTTTGGAAGTATCCTTGAAAGATAGATACTGTTTCTTCCAAATCAAATAAATATACACAAATAAATATCAAAAAACATATCCTTGTGGTTTCTGTTATTAATTTAGGGTTGGGCATACAACCACACTTTTTTGAAAAAGGAGTGTTATTTAATGGCTAAAATTTCACGCTGATCATGATCCGTTGAACTTTTGACATAAGGATGAGTCTTTTAGTTGTAATGCAAAAATTCAAAATGGCCACCAATTTACCCATTTTCAGGTATAATTTGATATTATGGCTTACTAGGGCATGTGATGTTCATTTCTTATGTTTCAGGGTCGGCTTGATATCGATATGAGGTCAAAACAGTGACCACATGATGGCTGTATGGATATTTAAATCGTAAACAATGGTATTTCGATGGAAAATACCACTTTTCATTCAGACGAATTTTGAATTGATTAATCAACTATATCTTTGTTTTTTGATGTTGTACGTTTTTCGTGTCGTTAGACGTTACAGTAATCAAAGTGATGTCTCCGAGACTTCAGTGTAAGAAGCATGGAGGTCCCAGTGACTTCATTCCCTTGACTCTCCTTGAGAGACTTAATGAATCACAACTACTCAATGGAAATAGGGGCTACCTTAGATCGACGTGGGCGCCCGTATACGCCAGAAGCGTAGAGTGAAAATGTAACCGACGGAACAAAAACTTTCACGTGAGAAGTTTCAGTGTAGACGAACTAAAAACATCTATCAGAATGCTGTAAACCAGAGGACATATGTTTCTGTCGATGTCGATATATTGGCAGAAAAAGTGCTTTGAATGTTGAGAGATGTTGAAGTGATGATTAAAGTAGTAGTTAACGGAAATTTGTGATATCTTAATTTGATTCTTTGAAATTATGGTCACGCTCACATTTTTGTGCTGATTTTATCGGCAAATATGCATCGTGGGGAGTCTGGTTGACCTGTACGAGTTTAAAAGTATGATTATCGTATCAGCAACCCTGAAAACATAAGAAATGACTATTACAAATGCCTAGTAGCATAATTATCCAAATATCCTGAAAAGTGGGTAATTTGGTGCCATTTTTGATTTTTTGCATTTTACCAACACTAAGACATCATCCCTAGGTCAAAAATTATTCAAAGGATTCGTGATCAGCGTGAAAAATGGCCTATAAAAAAACACTCCTTTCAAACGGGACAACAAGAGAAAAAGTCGATGTGTGCCCAACGCCTAATTATATAATCATCTGTTGGTGTGAATAACAACAAGTTAGCAACTTTATAGAGGTGAAGAATGCTCAGAGGGTTTGTAAACGATGGAAAAACTGTCCTAAAGACGAAGAGAAATAATGGTAAAAACCTACAAACCAATGTAATTAACAAGGGAGAGAAAAAGAAATTTGAAAGACAGTATCTGTCATATTTGTGAGGAGAAAATTGAGGGAGAGTCAAGTTGGGATCACTGGTCATCTACAGGTAAATATAGAGGTCCAGCTCATTCCCATTGTAATCTAATTACAAGCCTCCAAACTTTATTCCTTGTCTTTCTTCACAAACAACGCTCCCTATGACACACATCTATTATAAATAACTTTCAAAAGACATCTGGAGATATTTCTCCATTCCTAACACAATATACATCTCATTCACAAAAAACATTTCATACATCCCCCACAACCATACCAGTTTTCTTGACACATACAAGTTTTATGGCAAGTCCATTAATCTAACTTCACATCAAATATTAAAACTTACGCGAATCAATAAATCACAATTCTAACAAGAAGAGATTGATCTCTTATCACAAAGGGAATATATCCGTACTACTATATGGATTCATTTGAAGAAGTTTAAACGAAAACAAACTTCCTCAAAGGAAAGTTTATTTGGTATGTTAAATAACTCCTATTTTTTTCCGATAGAGATTATACACAAGCTAAAAGGTTTGGGAGAAGTTTTAATATAAAGAATCTTGGAGAAATCAATGATTTGTTCTTAAACTGAGTATTGTTATTGCTGATGTGTTTGAAAACTTTTGAACAGTCTGTCATAATAAAATTCTTATGGATTAGACCGTTCACTAATTACACGCCCCGGGTTTGGCCTTGGAGACTCCAAGCTGCTAGTCAAAATGACTCCAGTTCACTTGGAGACTCCAAGTTGGAGTTTCTATGTTAAAAATGAAAAACAAAATTGGGAATTAATCAGTGATATACGATATGCTTTTATGTAGAGAAGGTAAAAAGAGGAGGAATATTAAGTATGTTCAAAGATATGCTAAAGCAATAACAATATCTTCCTGATTATATAGAATGAGGACAACTCTTCGATGTATATGTGCTAACAATTGTATGGGTGGGCTGTCTCAATCTTTCCTTATGAACTTAAATGGGTTAAAGAAAAAACATTATGAAAAGTTTTACAAGACTTGTTGTCACTCTCAAAAAGAATTGATGAAGCTGAAGTTGGTATTATTTTGAAGGTTGTATTTAAAATATTCGAAAAATTCATCACAAAACTAAAGCCTACCTATGCCCCTGATAAGAAACACCAAGAAAAGAATGGTTTAAGTGATTACCAACAGTCATTCAATTAAAAGGTAAATCTCCAGAAAACTACTTATAACATTAATGATAAGAAAGTTATGTTTTGCTCAAAGGACTTGAAGACAAATGTTTTATCTGCTGGGTTGAGAGTGAGGAAAATTCATCGGAATTTTGAAATTTAAAAAGTCTTGGTTAAAGAAGTAATATTGATTTTTATACAAAGGAGAACGGACTTCCGGTTCGGGTTTGGAGCGACGAGAGTCTCCTTAGGGCTCTCTGCTGACGTTCTCAAAGTTAAGTTTCCGGTCGTTATTTTGTCCCGTTTAACTGTTTTAATTTTTCTCACCTAATGTAACTGTGGTGTCCTAGTTCGGTTTGTTTCAAAAAATCGTCAGCTAATTTTGGTGAGTTTTTGTCGACGTTCTTACCGGGTGTTTCAGGCTATGCTTGCCTAGCCTTTGAGGCCCTAACGGTTTCGATCGTTTTTTTTTGTTATTGTTTTTTGTTTTTTTCCCCATTACCTTCAATTTCTATCCTTCCCATTACTCAAATTTTCATCCCTCCCATTTTCCTAACCGTCCTCATTTCTCCCAACTAATCTTTTCGCTTCTCTTCTTCTGCTTTCTTCTCTCTTCTTCTCTTCCGGGGGTCTCTCTTTGTCCTCTCTCTTCTTTCTTCTCTTCTATTAATCTTCCTTTTTTCTTGCTTCTCTTCTCTCTCTTCTTTCTTTCTTTTCTTTTCTTCTCCTCTTTTTCTCTGTTTCTTTCTTTCTTTATCTTCTCTTTCTTCTCTCTCCTTTCTTGCTCTTTCTTTTCTCTTTTTCTTTGCTCCTTCTCTCTCTTTCTTATCTTTCTCTACTCTTCTCTTCTTCTCTTTCTTTCTGTTTTTCTTCTCTTCTTCTCTTCTCTCTCTTCTTCTTTCTTTTCTTTTCTTGCTTCTTTTCCTTTCTCTCTTTTTTTTCTTCTCTTCTCTTCTCTTATCTCTGCTTTCCCTCTCTTTCTCTTTCTCTCTTCTCTTTCTTTTTTCTTCTCTTTTCTCTCTTCTTCTCTCTTTTTCGTCTTTTTCTTCTTCTCTTTTCTCTCTGTTCTCTTTCTTCTCATTCTTTTCTTTCTCTTTTCCTTATCTCAAAAAAAATACCAACAACAATCAACAACACGCTACCTTCTCCGATTCTGCTTCTTCTTCTTCTCTTATCTTCCTCCTCGTCTTCTTCCCGATTTTTTCGACACACTCCATGACTTATCTGTTGAAAACTCTTAAACATTAATATTAAAAACAAAACGATTAAATGCTTCATCTTCCTCTCTCACACATTGGTATCTCCTTTGTTTCATAATGCACTACTCTTCTGCTATTTTAACAGCTGCTCTCATTTCGACTCTTTCTTCAATTCCTTGCCTAAAAAAAACAACATTACATGCGCTTCTTCTCTCCATTCTCTGAAATTCCGCCTTCATTGCATCATCAACAATAGTGTTAAATCGCATCTCCGACCTAAAACTTTTAAAACACAGTTGCAATGGTGTTCACTTTCCATCACTATTCTTTTTTTCCAACTTCAGTGCCAACTCACCCCGCTCACCCCTCATCTCACTCTCAAAGCACCATCCACTCCTTCTCCCTCCAAGCTCCCTCTCACTCTTCCAATTCCCCTCGACGCTTTCTCACCACCTTATCCCCTCACTCATCCTTCTCAAGTTGCCCCCTTCATCCACCAAACTGCTCCTCCACTGCCCTCACCCTCATCTCTTCCTCCACCTCTAATCCTCACTGCCTCTTCCTTGTCTCTGTCCCCCTCTCCCAGCAACACAGAGCCTTTTCTCTCCTCATATCGGGCCCTCTCTAGCTATTTGCAATCCCCACACTCTTTCACAACCCTCCTTAAACCTCCCTCGTCCCTTTGTCTACTCCTCCACCCCCTGCACCCAAAGCCTCCTCCCTCTTCATTAAAGTGGGACCTCAAATATCGGGCCTTCGCTCAACCTTTAGATGCTTTCCATACAGGCTTGCCACTGACAAACCGAACATATCTGCCTAACAGAAACTTTCCCTCTCCCATGACGTGTCTGACTCCAAGGTACTCTCCCGTGTTTATCCTCCTCCGGTTTGACAGACCTGAGCCCTCGTCCTGGTGGAGGTGTTGCTCTCTTCATCAAAGACTCTATCCTCTCTCCTTCACTGCTCTCACTCCACACCCCCGGAATACTCTGGCTCGGCTTCCGCCTCCACTCCCACCTGCATGTTATATGTGACTGTAATCCGTCCACGAACAGTGATGACTCATCTACACCTCACTATCCGACATGGACCATCTTCTATCTTCTCATCCAAATCTCTCTTCTCTTATGTGGTGACTTCAATTGTCATCACGCCAGTTGGCTAGGTTGGGTACCTCTCTCAACCTGTCATGGTAACTCAGCAAAAGCTTTCCTGTGACTCATTTGGACTGACTCAATCGGCAATTTCCCCGACCGCGATTTCAACCAATGGTATCCATCCTTCTAGATCTGATTTTGCAATTTCCCTGACATATGCTGCTGCTCTTCCCTCTCCGCTCCATCGGTTCTCTCTGACACGTCCTTGCAAAGTGGACATCTCTCTCTCTGGCTGTTTATAGAGGAACACCTCAACCGCCGTCGAGTCTGGCATTTCACGTGCAAGCCCCCCCATCGGAGTGCAATTATGCTGGGTTTTGGGGCATAAATTATCCTGGAGAATTTTCACCAATTCCCATAAGGCTTTGTGCATGGCTGTCGCGGTGCAGTGAGATTCGAAGTAGCCCATACATTTTGCTGCCAACTATGGCTAACAAATGCTGGCACCTGTGTTTCACCCAGCACAATGGCCATTCACCAGAAATACTGATCGCAGCCTCTCGAATCTGCTCGATAGTCTTCCTGCTCTTCATCAACACAGCTCGATTGCTGCCAGACATAGCCTGCCTTATCTATCGTAGACACAACAGAGATGGCGCTCACGAGTCAAGTCTGAGTTCCACAGCCTTCGACGCTCCAGGCGCCCAACGTTGTTTTGCTGTTCCAGCGAAGCTCAACGGGCCTTCGACTTGCACAGCAGCTCAGCATCACATTCAATAACTTTACGCGCAACAAAGAAATGCCTATCTCTTCGTCGCGCAGTTTAATTACGTACGGATTAAGTGAGCCGATGTAATTTGACAGGCAATGGGAAAATGGCGGGCCAGGTACTACTTTATTCCACACTGCATATCAATACGCAAAGGCCTGTAATACACCACAGGCCGCACAGTAAGGCCAAGGAGCCCCAATATAGTCGCAAGGTAGAGAACTGCAATAAGGATTTGACCAAACACCAACTTTCCGATAAAAGAATACTGCATGATGGAAACTCCAACCTGAGAAAGGCACTATACAAGAGCCCTCAAATGGCCGCAACACTCCTCCTCTGCATCAACTTCCTGTTCATCTTTTTGCACCCCACATGCCAATCAACAGGTTTTTAATACCTGCGGGCTGAACCAATCTGGTCCCTAAACTCGGGGGGGGGGGGGGGGTAGGGGGGGGGATAAGCGGAAGAAGAGAAAGATCGAGGAAAAGAAAGGTCACAGATGTAGGCAGAACCTACCCCAGTAAGCCTAATATGAAAATTCTTATAAAAATTCAGGTCAATTGGGATGAAAACTGAATGATTGTATTGAACGTTGACATTTGACGTTTTGAGACCAAATTATTAATTTGTCTCTCAATATTCTTATAATAAAGCTTTGTTGAAAAAATTTGAGACAAAAGCTCAAAAGGGCAAAAAGTTATGGCCTGGACCAACACAACAGAGAGACAGACAGACGTGATTGAAAACTCCGTCTCACGCTGCGTGGGGAATGGGCTAATTATATGCTGGCAAGAAATATGTTGGGTGTTTAACGATTTTCTTACCTACGGCAGTTGCAGCAGGTAAATCAAATCTGGAAAGGGTTCTAATACATTCTGCAATTACTTACTAGTCCCTTGCAAAAGCTACTGGGCATATTTAACTTTTCAAGGCAACTCCATAGTCAGTGGGACAGCAGCTGGCTTAACCCTAGAACACCAAACTTAACTTTGATTTCACTTTATATGCAACACATTGTTCGGGACAAAATGGTTGCTGTAATGAAGTATGCAAGATGAAGACAATATGCATCAATGAAAAAAAAAAGGCATCATATAAATTTGGTACAGTATACATATATAATATATATATATATATATATACTATATATATATATATAATACTTAAAAATACCCATTAAATTCGCCAATACATGTACCCAATAACATATGTATATGTTATAAAGTTACTTTTATCAGGGTGTTCAGGGGAAACAATATCCTTCAAAATCCAACTAATATTACTGATTAAAATAGTGTGATTGAATGTTTTGGTTTTCTAATCCTGTCATCATGTGTGGTTGTCACCGTTTCATTCATTATGTTTGGTCAAATCCGTTTTGGGACTGGGTGTGACCATGCAAAACGGTGTGCATTTAATCGAACAACATCCATCACATGCTCTCCTTTACAATGCTCATCTTCCCCGCACTGTCATTCACAGGAGAATGTTTCTAATCTTATTAACCATGACCTCAACTCGTTCCTTTAGTATGATTGGGTGATGATTGACGATGAATGGCATGATGACGTCCTGGTTTCTTCGTGTCCACTATATGTGGCGCACACTGGCTTCATGTTGCATTGGCACTCACACATATCAAGCTTTGTTCTTTTTACTAGGTACTCACCATTGGGTAACATCCCTTTTGAATACAAATTCAAATGAGTGAATAGCTCGACCGGATGTGTGGCATGCTTAACGTGTTAGAATGTCCAGATTATTGTTTTTCATTGGCGTTAAATGCAGTTATCCGTGCCCCCCTCCCCATATCCAAATGAGTACATTGGCCTTATCCACCAGAACTGCTACACTCTGTACTGATCCTCCAACATTAGAACCTAAGAGTGCTTGCACGGTTGTCCAGGCTAAATACCTGTGCAGATAATTAAGCATAAGAGGACTGCTGAGTCCACTCGAAATGAGGTGTGAACTGGTCGATTGTAACAGTGCCTACTCAATAACCTTATAGTGGGCAACTTTAGCTAAATATAGGCATAACAATTGTGCATTTTGTGAGGAAAGCACCAAATTGGCACACTAGTAGCCGAACATATTATGAACAGATTGGATAATTCGGGCCATCTCAATTTCAGTCCGCTGATGGCTGTAGGGCAGCGCAGTTTCCACATGCCATCAAATTTTGAGATGGCCCATTATCCAAATCTGTTCATAATATGATATGGCTAACTAGTGTGCCAATTTGGTGCTTTTCCTCACAAAATGCAGCAATTGTTTGATGCTAAGTTGCCCACTAAAGGACTCTGAACCTCCACTATTAAATAACCAACATTACACTGCATTGCTTTCCCAAAAGCTTGGAATGGCAATATCAAAAGACTGATATCCTTGAAGAGGGGGGGAGGTGGATAGGTGGAGGATGGTATCGGATGGGGGGTGGGGGGGGTTGGTGAAGTCACCTAAAATGACCCCTACCAAAGCATGCACGAGGGTTCATGATGGAATTGAAGCTGTTGTTGATCATAGTGAGAGCATCAACCTGAAATTGTGCGCTTCCGTTTTCCTCCTCTCTCCGCTTAAATCATCAACTCATCAGTGATTAAAGTGACTGCACAGTCTTTATCACCTCTTTTATCCTGCACTAGTTTCAACACTTTGTTCATCCTTAAAACTTTTTGTTCTTTGTCTTTCTTCACGTGTGGCTATCTGACCCGTTAATCTTCCCTCTATTTTCTCATGTATCGCCTGTAACATGTTTTTTATTTATTTATTTATCTGGGTTCATGTTGACAATGTTGAAACTGCATTTACAGTCTCCTTTTGGACTTTTGTGTCAACCTTGCTTATATCCAAGCCATTTGATAATCTCTTGAATTTTTTATTTTCACAGTCTTGAAACTTTCAAATGTCCTTCTCGCCACCTCATTTCTGCCAGTCAATATTTGCTCGTTTGTGAGCTTTTCTTCATGCTCACCAGCATTCGATGCACACGATCGACCGTGTCGATACAACTGTTGTCTTGCTTTGTTGATTTTCGTTTTCTTTATTTAATAATCTTTAGCCGCCAGACTTGCAAGAGTTTTCCCAAATGCATTAGCGGCTCGTCCGTCATACTGCGCACGGTTCCACTGGCTTGTTGTGAAGGAATTCCTTCCTCATAGGTGTGATATTTTTGGTAGTTTGCCTGGGAATGTCTTTGAACAGCATAATACGGCAGGTGCTTGCAGGAATTCTATGTAATATCGAGTACAAATTCAAGTCCATACACCGCTCCCAGCCTCAAGTCCTTCAACCCAAGCCTTCAAATCCAACCCCACGTCAGCTCTCATGTCCACTCTCTGCACCCCTTCCCACCCCTCCATTTCATTTCTTCTTCAACTCCCTTCCCCTAACATCTGCATGCCCCCATCCCAAGGCTCACCCCCCTTTCTCACTCTGTCCCTTCTCTTACCCCTACTCCCACCCCACTCCACTCTCTATCCTCACTCACTTTCCTTCTTCAAGTCCTCCCCCTCCTGCTCCCCCCCCCCCCAGTTCACATAATAGTCCACTCACAATGCAGTTGCAGTATTTTAAGGTGTGAGCACAAGGGGGAACATGCCCCGAGCACTTTAAGTCCTTACCCCCCACGCCCGCAGGTTGCCCATTGATAAAAAAAATACACGTGTTGAATGAACATAGTTGCAACTCTTCAGATTGTTACTCGTTAATATTTTCTCGGAAAGAAAAATATTGGCAAGTTAGAAAAACATGCGCATGGCTATATATATTGTTACAGGTTTGGCTGGTCCGGGTCATGAGGGGGGCTATCTCGGACACGCAGTTCTCCACCTATAACCCTAAAGCTGACGAATCCGCAGATAACTCCGTGGCACACGGGGTTGCTAAGCAGACCCACAGATGTAGTCTGAGAATGATTTAATTTAATGGAGGGTCCTCGTGCCCATTCCCAGCGTACCTTCCGCGGCAAATAAATCCCCCCCCACATAGGGAACGCGTGCTCTCACGTCCCCAACTTGCCCCCATTTTCCCCATTCCCCAAGAAAAAAAACGCCTTTTTGAGGGCGATAACGTAAGTGGGATTTGTGGCTAATCACTGACCATAACGAGACTTGCGGGGCAGAACTCCCATCCACTATTTACATAATCTGTCTAATGCAATGAGAAAAAGACGATCGGGCAGGTTGGAAGACAAAGGGGGCCCCAGGAAAACAAGTTATTACAGAAACAAGCTTATTTACAAAGCAAAAACCAGTGTCACAAAGAACCGATCTTACTCTTAGCACACCAAACCACTTAGCCCATCAACATGATGCTACGCAAATAGGGCACCTCAGTCACCCAGGGAATGAGAAAAGAGGAATAGAACAGAAAGAGATTAATAAGACAGGGCTTGTTGGTGACCCCCTGCGCCGGCTCCCCGATGGAAGCCCAGCTTACATTGATCGCAACGTGAAAGGGGAGGGGGAGAAAGAAGAGGGGTGAGGATGTGTGCACCATGTAAGAGAAGTACGTTGTGAAGCGGTGGTGCGATAGAGGAAATCGTGAATGCGAGTCAGTTAAACCAGCCTGAAACGGGTCAAAGGGTGCAATTGTTGAATGCTCTTGTGCATTCCAAGTGAACAAATTACAAATAGGCATAGAAAGAGAAAAGAAGGTGTGAGTCAGTGTTGTCAAACGCGGCGCCCTACAGGGGAAAACTCCGCAGCTTGTCAGCTCTCGCTCGGCAGCACCAAAACCTGTCCATTCTCACAGCGGCTTGCTCTCCGAGGGTGCAGCTTCTCTTCTCGGATGGTCCGCCTGGAATGTACCACCCCAGCCATGGAACTTTCGCTCCTTATACAGCCCTGGTAGAGCCTTATTAACAATGGATAACGAACCTTAAGAATATGGTGATTTATCAAAAGATCACAATTGAGCCGTAGGGTGTCGATGGCAATATTATGGCTTGAAAGCCATGGCCTGGAGAAAATAACATACGAGGCCCCAATATATAATTTATTAAAATCGCATACACAGTTCACACATCATCTGAATGGCTAGAAAAATCTCACAGGCAATGGATTCATCATCTCATGCGTAAAGAACTCATTTAAATCTAGCACTTTAAATAGTTAAACATCATTGGCTGCTTACTCGAGGCCAAGCAAGTCAAGACGACTCTGACCAGTATGTCAGTGGGGGACGCGATAAGCTAAATGCCTTAAGCACGTTGGGTTTCCCTCAAACTTATTCAAGTTTTAGTAGGCGGACTGTTTGAAAAAGAGTAATCAAACATTAGAGTGGAATCGAACTGAATCGTTTGTGGTTTAATTAATTATTTTTATTTTTATGGCTGGAAAGGTTTGCTCCATGAAATGCCATGCTAACTATTATACCACCTTAACATGGAGTTCGTTCAAGGCAGAAATCCCCTTTAGGGGAGGGGGGGACAATTATGTTGGCTACAAAGCTCTGTCGTGTGACTCTTAATCCCACTCGCATGTTTGGGTTTGAGTTGGACAATTAATGCGCGAATGTATCGCAAAGTCAGACAGACAAACAGAACAGAGAACACTAAAAATGCATATTCCGTATGATACAGTAACAACAAGGTACGATTTACCAATGGATAATCGCATGGAAACACGACACTTAACACAAGGACGAAAATATAACAGAAAACAGGAACGGACCCGTTTCAGAAAACTTCCACTTTAATT
This sequence comes from Eptatretus atami, assembly GCA_035128595.1. Taxonomy (NCBI): domain Eukaryota; kingdom Metazoa; phylum Chordata; class Myxini; order Myxiniformes; family Myxinidae; genus Eptatretus; species Eptatretus atami. The sequence continues at coordinate 6,908,238 of CM068963.1, forward strand.
GTGGTGGAAGCGGCAGCGAACAGATTTGACCAACATGTGAAAAATCCCAAAACCTTGCTATATCATTTTTTTTCTTACATCATAATATTCTATTGTACATTGGTACAATACACAAGTATGTGTCTGTTTGTAATTCATACTTTATTGCACAGGAATTGCACACAAAAAAAAATTCGTCATTGTTAGAATCCCCTCCCCCACCCCACCCAGCCCCATCTCCCCTAAGGACCCATAAAGACAAAACGACACCGATGACTAAAACAACCCTGAGGACCAAAACAACCCTGAGGACCCAAAATGGCTCAAATACCCCAAAACCAAAAGACCTTGAAGACCCAAAATACTTAAAAGACCTGATGACCCTGGAAACTCAAAAGACCCTAAAAATCGCCCTGAAGACCAAGAATATCTAAGACCAAAAAGACCCTGAATACCTAAAATACTCAAAGGACCCAGAGGAACCCAAAGGACCCAAAAAGACCGCAGAGGACGCAAAGACCATGAATGACCTAAAATACTGAGAATAATATCCATAATACCGTAGAAGAATCCAAAGACCCAACAGACCACAAAGAACACAATGGACGAACACGGACCCATGGAATTCTGCATTATGTAAAATTGACTTCTCTTTTTTAATTTAAAATACAAATGTCAAGGCTCATAACAGCTAACAACACCAGAACAAATGTTAACAAGGAGAGCAGGAGACAGGAGGGATGGGAGAGGAAAGCAGAAAACAGTGGGGAATGGACATATGAGGAGATCTGTAGAAGGGAAACGGGATGGAAACGGGGTAAACAGATTGGCCCTACAGGGACTTTCAGAAGGAAAGCAAGGGAATTTGAAGTTGGTCGGATTTTGGGGTGATTAATGGGGTAGAAAACGATATGGTTTTGGATGGGGGAAGATAAGAGATGGTGGTGACAGCTGTTTTGAAAGACCTGGAGGGAAGAGGGGATTGAAAAGTGTGTGGGAGTTTGTTCAAAAGGTGGGAAAAAACGAGGCATGAAAGATTTCAGGTCCTGAAATATCCACTAGTTTGCCTGGCACTGTTGCTGCCAATGGGTTTTACTGTGCAAGTTATTTCGCCAGTTTCACCACAGGGAATGCATGCACTTAGAAGGCGAGACCATACCCTTTGCATTAGCAGTTTTTGTTTCTGAGCTAACCCCTAACGAGGCTAGCAATGCCACGAGGCAAGGTCCCAAAGTGTGGCCACTGTTTGCTGCACGTGCGCTACTTGAGCCAGCGAGTGCATGAATTCATTAAATCATTAGCACCAGACGCAAAGCAAATGCTTTTTCCGGTTCATGTCACCTCCAAATGTTGCTGCATGCAATGACACAAAAGTGGCCTACAGTTCTGAATTGATCATATCCTTCTTTTTTTCCTTTTTTTTTTGTATACATTGTCAAGGCTCGTATGAGAGCTAACACACAACGCACACAAGGGGGGCATGAGACAAGAGGAGCGTGGAAAGGACAAAACAGTGGGGAACAGAGACATTAGGAGATCTGTGGAAAGGGAGAGGGATGGGGCGAGGAACATGGGGTAAAACAAGATGGACACTAACAGGGACTTTCAGGAAGGATAAGAAGGGAATTTGAAGGAGGGAGTTTGGGGTAGAATTAATGGGGGTAGAAAAGATCAAGGATTTGGATGGGCGGAGATAAGAGGTGTGTGAACAGCTTGTTTTGAAGACTGGAGGGAAGAATGGGATTGAAGAGAGTGAGGGAGTTTATTCAAAAGTGGGAAAAAAAGAGGAATGAAAGGAGTGAAAGTGACAGTAATTTGTGATTTTGGTAGTTTTTTACGCAAGGAGGTGTTGGCGGCCTTGAGGCACCCTGCGGAAATATGGTGGGGACAAATCACAGAACAGAGCGGGGGGGGGGCGAGACGCGGAGAGGAGATGGTAGAAGACGGACAGACGCACCGACTGCCTGGCGGCGAAGAGAGTGAGAGGCCCAAAGACCTCAGCCTCATTGCAGGAGGTGCTAAATGATTCCGAAATACCTTGGTTTCCACAGAATGAAGCCAAGAAAGGTGAGAGGGCAGGAGCACCAGCCCAGAGGGGAGAGCAGTACTTCATCAGGCAGCGGATGAAAGCTTTGTTGTGGTCAGGAGCTCAGTGGACCGAGGAAGCCTTTGCAATGATGGAGGAACTCCCAGTCGGCGACTGGCTTTGGAGGCCAGGTTGAAATGTGGCCTTTTCAGCAAGATCATGGCAGATAGTGAGACCCAGAAGCTTGAATGAAAGGAACTTCTTCCAGAGGATTGTTTGAGAAAGTAGATGGGGAGGGGGGGGTGGGGGTCCCAAATGGTCCTTTGGGAGAGACTAATGAGAGTGGAGATTTGTCCGATATTGAAAGACATGTTTCCACGTGTTGGACAGTTTGGTAATTACTCAAAGATCTGCAGAGAGTGAAGAAGCTGCTGGCTGCCCGGTCTTGAGGGATGACAGATGGTACGGCAGAGGGTGGAGTCATCAGTAGAGTAAAGAGGATTTTCCAGAGAAGTCGGAGAGATCATTGATGACATCAAGAAAAAAGAATAGGGCCTGGAATGCTGCCTTGAGGAATTCGCAGCCTGGACAGGAAGAGGGGATGAGAGAACTCCATCAGTAACAACACACTTTGGCTGCGACAGGAGAGGACAGTCTGCGATCCTGAGTGGAGAATGGCCTGGATACCATATGAAGAGAGTTTGGTGAGCAGGGCAGAGGTGCCAGACGGTGTCAAAGCACGTGAAATATGTCCAGCGATATGGCTCTGTCATGTCTGGCATTGAAGGACCTCCATCCATTGTTGGGAGAGCAGAAGCTAGCATATCCAGGGTAGAGTGACCTGGTCTGAAACCAAAATTGATGATCGGAATCAAGCCATTGGGAGAAGAAGGAAGGAAATTAATGCATGAAGCGATGAATGATTTCCATAAAACCCTTGCTGATGATTGGGGAGAAGGCTATAGTGCTGGAGTTGCAGGGATCTGTTTTTTGTACTTTATTTATGCAGAAGCATAAATGTTTGCTGATTTCCCAGCAGACAGATGGCAGATGACCTTGAGCAAATGACAGGGTGAATAGAACAGAGAAGAGTGTGAGCAAGAGCAGAGGAACAGGTTTAGGACACGTGGGCTGATGCGTTTGGTATCGGTTGCAGTTCTGTGTCGAGGTTCGACAGCAAGCTCTCCACTTTGTCAGAAGAAAAGCCCACTGAGTTCCAGGGAGAGTTGGGTTGTGACTGGGTAAGGTGGGTACAGAAAGCAATGGGTTTTGGGACACAAAGATTTCAATGCAAACACCGAGTTTTGGCATTCAGTCCCTTTTCACCTGGGGTTATCAGCAGTGCAGCCAATTTGAGGAGGGAAGGGGAATTGGGGGGGGGGGACAATACACCAGAAGCAGATTTGATTAGACACACGCAGAAATTTGGAGGCGGGGAAAGAAGGTTTGAGAGTTCAGACTTGATTTTTCTTCAAATATGTTGTTTTCTGCTCATCCTGAGGGTAGATACACCACTTCCTTCTGAGCTTTATGAAAGGAAGTGAGATTACGCCTCAAATTGGGTTTGCTTTGCAATGAGGCAAAGGCAAGTTTTAACAGGACAACTGCCTCGCCCACAAGCTTCAGTGAATCATGGGTGGGAGGGAAAGGGTAGGACAACTGAAGACGAGAGGGGATAAATGCTGTGCAATGAGGGAGAGCAAAGTTTCTTTGAAAGCATTCCCAGGATGAGTTTTGATGTGAAGAAAGTAAAGGATGGGAGACCAGTCTAGTTTATGGCTGCAATGGAGACCCCTGCAGTCGGCTTGAGTGAAATGCCAGACTCAAACGCGCTGAGGTGGTCTGCTGATAATAGCCAGAGAAGATGTCCACTTTGCAAGGACATGGTCAGAAGAATACCGATTGAGCGGAGGAAGAGCAGCAGAATTTTCAGAGAAATTTGTCAAAATCAGATCCAGGAAGAGATGGAGTACCATTGGTTGAGATCCGGTAAGGGAAGTTGACGCGATTGAAGTCAGGTCCCCCAATGAGTCGCCGAAAGCTTTTGCTGAAAGTGCCCATGCAGGTAAGAGAGGTCGTCCACCTAGGCCAACTGCAATGATGACATGGAAAGTCACCCAATAGAGGAAGAGAGAGTTTGGATGAGAAGATAGAGTTTGGTCTACGTTTTCGGATAGTGAGGTGTAATATAATCAATCAATGTTTGGTGGACGGTACAGTCACATATAAACACGAGGTGGGAGTGGGAGGGGAAGCCGTAGCCAGAGTTATTCCTGGACGTGTGGGGTAGTGAGGGCAGTGCATGGAGAGTGAGGAATAGAGTCTTTAAATGAAGAGAGCAACTCCTCCACCAGGACGAGGGTTCTCAGTCTGTCATACCGGGAAGGAGGGA
>CM068963.1:6938850-6959991 GCA_035128595.1 Eptatretus atami
AGAACAGCTGCAGTTGCTAACCCATTACTTGTTCCCTGAAAAGGGCCTTTTTTAAGAACTCTGCAATTTACATTATTTTTCAGTGTTTGGTAACCTAAACTTTTTTTATCCTCGAGCAGTTTACCGCTTAGCTTTGTACCATTTCAGGTTATTCACTGGACTTGAACTGCTTAAATTTCAGTAAAAACGAAAAATGGGGGTGTTCTAAAACTTTTGACCGATAGGGTACACCTACTTAATTTCTCAACATTTATCCCAAGGTGTGCCATTCACTTTTTGGCACCTGTCCATCATGATGTGAACACTGTCAGAAGCTTTCCTTCAGCAGTATATAGAGCCCATTGATAAATCTCTAATGCCAAATCTGATCTGGAGAATAAATTGCGACCAAAAAGGCAGTCTTTCATTCTTGGATATGACAAAAAGTCACTGGGGAATAAGATGGATGTGGAATCAGTTCATTGTGCTGCTCCTTGAAGAAATTGTGCACCCGGGCAGTCTAATGTCATGGGCTATTGTGCTGGTGGAAGCAAAACAATGACCGTGCAAGTTTTGGACGTTGCTTCTGCCTGGCTGATAGAAGCTATTTTTTCAATACATCACAGTCAGTTGTCCCTTTGGCAGTTGCAATGGGTGAGAATTATGCAATGAGCATCCCAAAATATCACCATCACCGTGTGTGTGTGTGTGTGTGTGTGTGTGTGTGTGTGGTGTGTGTGGTGGTGTGGTGTGTGTGTTTGTGTGTGTTTGAGGAACCACAAAAAGGTATTACTGCAACCAGAAGTCTTCACTTGCTGGATCATTTTGTCTGGATGGAAGACAACCACATCCCCAAGAAGCACCTCTTTGGATCTGGTTGCCACAGTGCCACCCAGTACAAGGAACCAAGCTAAGATGGAAAGATAGTGTGAGACAAGATCTGAAGAAGTTGTAATATTGATGAAGACAGCTGGTTCCATGTTGCTCAGGATTTTTCGATGTTGCTCAGGATTTCCTTCCGGTTCGGGGGATTTTTGCACGTTGGTTGAATCTGCAGCTGCTGCTTCCATCTCATCAGAGCTAAATTTTCCAAACCAGATCAGTTGTGTTTTTCTGTTGTTTTTTATTTTTGTCCCTGTGTTACTGTTTGTGTTTTCATCCAATTTTCCTTGTTAAATCATCCCTTGTTGTGCAGTAATAGTTTAAATTGTTTTCAAGGCCTACTCCTCAGATAGCCACCATGACAAAATCTGTCGTTTTTTTTTTTTTAACATTGTTTCTTGTTCAGCTTCTTCCTTCCCAAGTATTGTACTTTCTACCTCCTCAATGTTATCCTATTTCCCTTCCTTCCTTCAAAAAATATAAACAAACAAACATTTAAAAATCTTTATTTTTCATTCCTAAACAATCTCACATTCTGTCACAATTTTCTTCTGCCTGAACTTCCTTCCTGTACCTTATTCTTTGTCGTTCCCTTTTCTCGATGTATCTCCAAACTGAATCTCCATGGAATGTAAACACTTCTTTGTAAACATTGTAAACAATGTAAACAAAGCATATAAAAAACATTTGTAAATGCTTCATTTCCTTTGTTCTCCATTAGGAGTACTGTATGTGTTCTTCTTCTTCTTCTTCTTCTTCAGAAATAGCTGTTCCTCTTATTCTTCTTCACAGAGATTATTTTCCAAAACTGTCTGTCAGCTAAGTGTTTGGTCCATCAAACCTCCTCCCACACTGAGACGAAGACCTATCTCTGTGCCTTCAATAAAAATTACCACCCATTCCATGACCTTTATCTCCGGATGTCCAATCTGGGAATCTTGAAGTCCAGTTTGCAGAGGTTGGCTACTCCCGACAATCAAATCCCATTCACGTCCTTTAATGGTGTCAGTAGCCTCACCCACATCTCTGACATACCCATGCCCTTCCAACCTCACCTCTTCCATGTGTCTCCCTCTTCAGCATCTTTCCACTTCATGTCTCCTCTTTCTGCCTCCCTCCTTACCCCACACTCTCAAATCCTCCTCATCATCATTCAAAGCCCCAGCTCCAACCCCACCCCCCCACTCCTCCGGTCATGCACCTACCCACTATCTCCTTCCCTATCCCGGACTGTGCGGGTCTCAAGCATCCAAATCCTCAGCTCCAACCTGAGAGATCAGTCAATCCAGGCCGCTGCTGATAAACCAGACATCATCTGTTTAACAGAATCCTTCCTCCTGCAGGATGTCCCTGACTACCTAGTATCTCTCCGCAGCTATTGTCTCCTCTGATTTGATAGGCCTGAACTCTGTCATGCAGGAGGAATTGTACTTTACATTTCTCACTGCCTTTGTACTGATCTTACATCTTCCTACCCCAGGAGTATATATAGCTGTGACTTTCCCTCCGCTCTCACTTCCTTTTTTGGCTGTGTTGTGCTGTCCTACATATATACTGTCCTGAGTTGTACTGAATTCTTCCACAGAAACCTGCTCTCCCTTATGCATAGATTAATCCCATCTCGTATTCAGTTATCCTAGCCCAGCCTCCTGCCCATAATATGCTGAATCCAGTGGTAAGGCAGTTGCGTTGAAACAACTTGCCTTCTCTTCCTGGAAAGCAAACCCATCCAAGGTCAATCTGAAATCATTCCAGAAAGGCCTGCAACAAGTGTGTGTCCACTCTCAGGAGAGCCAGAAAACAAAATCTGTCCAACCTCAAGATTGAACTTTCATACTTGTCTCTCTCCTCCAAAACCTGTTGATGCCTTGTTAAGTCTGTCTCAGGAGTGTGCTCCGTCTCCATCCCTTCTCTCTTTTTGAAATGGCACCTTGCCGACTGCGCTCGTGAGAAGGCGATTGCACCAATTCTGTGTTTGCATTCAAATATTGTGTCCCAAACCCCTTGCTCCCTTTAACCACCCTAAAACGGTCACACCGAATTGCTCCAGGATGATGTGTATTTTGAATCTCAGTAGGTAGAGAAGTTTCTGTTAACATTTGACACTGATTCTGCAAATGGACCAGACAGCATCAGCTCATGTTTTCTTAAAACCTGATCTGGTGCTCTTGCACATTCTCCCTCTCTCTGCCTTTCCACCCTATCATTTGCCCGAGGTCATTTTCCATGTGCTGAGAAATCAGCCAACATCACTGCATTACATTAAAAAGGTGCAAAAACCGATCCACTCAACTACAGATCCATTAGCTTACTTACATTAATCAGCAAGGTCAGGGATGGAATCCATCATCACAGTTGATATGAAATTCTTCCTTTTCTCCAAACAGCCTCATTTCATCTTGACTTCCTGTGAAGACTGGAGTGCCCCAGGGTAATGATCAAGGCCCCATCCTACTCCTCGTCTTCATCAACAATCTTTCTATCTGGAAAATCCTCTATCTCCTTGTTGATGACTCTACTCTCTGCCGTGACATCCCTCATCCTTCAGACAGGAAGGCTTCAGACACTTTTCCCAAGTGCACAGTGAGCTCCATCATTAGGAAATGGAAAGAATATTGAACCACCCAGACTCTTCCTAGAGCTGTCTTCCAGACCAACATAGAGCAAGCCTGGGACCTAAGAAGACCTTGGTCGGGAAGTGACCAAGAACCCAATGACCACTCTGACAGAACTACAGATTCCTTGCTGAATGGGAGACCTGCCAGAAGAAACTTCACAAATATAGGTTTTATGGAGATTGCCACTCCTGAGAAAGAGACACATGACAGCATCGCTGGAGTTGCAAAAGCAAGTGAAAAGACTGGAGAGCATGAGGCAAAATATTCTGTGGTTTGATGAGACAAAAATTGAACTCTTTGGCCTGAATGCAAAGTGGTACGTTTGGTGGAAACCAAGCACAGCTGATTACCCATCTAACACCATCCCAACCTTGAAGCATGGTGGTGGCAGCATCATGCTATGGGGGTTGCTTTTCAGTGGCAGACATTGGGAGGCTTGTAAGGATAGAGGGAACAATGAATGGAGCCAAATACAGGCAAATCCTTGAGGAGAACTTGTTTTCAGAGTGCAAAAAACCTTAGACTGTGGCGAAGATTTACCTTCCAACAGGGCAATGACCCCAAGCATACAGCCAAAGTGACACTGGAATGGCTTCAGATCAAGAATGTGAAAGTCCTTGAGTGGCCCAGCCAAAGCCCAGACTTGAATCCCATTGAGAATCTGTGGAAAGACTTGAAGATTGCTGTTCACCGAGACTCCCCATCCAACTTGCCAGAGCTTGAGCAAATCTGCAAGGAAGTATGGGAGAAAATCCCCAAATCCAGATGGCAAAGCTGATACAGACATACCCAAGAGGACTCGAAGCTGTAATCACTGCCAAAGGTGCTTCTACAAAGTATTGACTCAAGGGGTTGAATACTTATTGACGACAGACATTTCAACTTTCCATTTTTAATTGATTTGTAAAATTTTCTGAAAACATGTTATACTTTATCATTAAGGGGTATTTTGTTTAGATCGGTGACAATTTTTTTTTTTAAATTCATTTTAAATTCAGGCTGAAACACAACAAAATGTGACAAAAATCTAGGGCTGTGAATACTTTCTGAAGGGACTGTATATGAGCTGTAATATCTTCAGATGAGCTCTCTCTCTCTCTCGAGTGCAGCCTGTGGCTGCTGGTTGCATCATTGGTTGGGATGCGGCTATGTCGCTGATGCAGTGTCCCCCTTACCAGTACACCGGTACTCATTTTGCCAACCTCGGAAGGATGACAGGCTGCGACTGCGTCACACGCTGCCCTGGTGTCATCTTCACTTCACGCGCGCCCCGGGGCTTTGACACCTCCGGCCTCTCGGACTGCCCACGCCAGGCCACCGCCTCCCAATCCGCCCCCCCGCTCCTTGTCTTGTCTACCCCTCCGTACCAACACGGGCGCCACCTCTGCTGTCAGACCGTTCCACGGCCCTGCCGCATTACACGCCCGATGCAGTGCCACGCCCAGTCGGGCCGCCCACCTCTGACACTTGGTTGTGCCCAGTGCTGGTACCAGCGCCGGTAGCTGACGGCAGTCAGCTGCTGCCAGTGGTGCTTACCCGCCTCTCAGCGTGTTGTTCCCTCGTGCGCTTGAGGGACCTTTCACCCCGGTCTGCCCCTCAGCAGCTGCCACGGGGACGCTTCCACCTCCGCCCTGCCACATCTCACCCCCCTCCGCGCGGTATGTCGTGTCAAGGTCTCGCGGCACGTCGCGACGCACTCACAGTTCTTTGCTGTCGCGCCTGCTGACGCCGCCCGCGCACTTTGCGCCCCGACGCGGAACCGACTAGCTCCGTTCACGCAGCTATTCCACGGGCCGCTGACCTAGGCAACACACGTTCGCTACTGTGTACTGACCTTGCTTCACTCCCCGCGTTCCGACTCATACGGCCCAGGACTCTACCTCATCATCCCGGACCCACTCCCGCGCTCCCTTTGGTGCAGCACACTTGCCTTGCTCCCTCCACACTGCCTCGACGGCCCCGACGTGCGACTCACAATGCCCCCGCTCCGCACCATGCTGTTCCCTTCAGTGCCTCGCCAGGCTTCATTGCCCCAGTTGACCCTTGCCGCCTGGCTGCTGTGCTACTTTGACAGCCGGACTGCTTTGCCACAGCAACGCCGGCTCCCGCGCCCTTGCACCGCCTGCAGCACCACGCTACATTGGATTTGCGCTCACTGCACGTGGCTTGGGACTAACGGTTCACATCGTGCATGCCAACGCAGTCGGTGCAGACTCCCCCAGCTTGCTTTGGATCAGGTTTGCGACACTGCCTTTCGACTCCTACATTCTGCACCATGGCGCAGCCCCATATACACGTTCCATTGACAACTATGCTTTCACATGCACTGGGTTCACGCTGTCTCACTCCAGGCAGCTGTTAACCGAAAATTGTTATAGGCTGGGACGTGAAGACATAAGAGCACTGAGGTAGTTGTTCATTGCACACGCGGCAAATGGAGCGAAAAGTGCAGAAGCCATAGCCAAACTAATGTCGTTACAAACTAGTGCGTTAGCTGCAAATGGAGGCAGAGGAGGTCAACGAAGTAAAATAATTTGAACCTTCAGCTAGGTTGTGGCAGGAAGTGGGAGGAGCATTTCTCGCCATCCCCAACCTACAGTGAGTCCAAGGAGCGAGCGATGATTCGAAGTGTGGACAATTGGGACATTGGAGTAGACAGTGCCCTCGGAGAGGGAGATATACACACGCCAGCATCGTCAGAGTCAGGGCCGAAATGACAAGGGGGAATGGACTGGAACGAATACCATTTCCAAATCCTCACCATTATGACTCGGCCGGGAACAAAATACCATCATTGTTACCCGTACATAAGGTATAGGTAATAGCAAGGTATAGCAACCAGTGATACAGACTCGCGCGGAGGAAGGGTAGCCGAAATGAAATCTGAAAGTAGCTGGACAATTAGAAAGATCTCTTTTCTAATTGACACAGGAGCAAACACGTTCCACATTGCAACATGATTTCTCGAATGTCCCCAATTGTCAAGGACTCAGGTAAACATAGTGGGGGTAATGCAGGAGTTTGCCTCTGCTGACCCCAACTGACAGAGAAATTAAACATGTGAAATGGTCAGTTGTAACAGGACAATATTATTTTCTATTGGCGAATTAATTCACCAAGTTAACTATGAGGCGAGAGACTTTGCAATGTAACTGAATTTGTACTGTGATATGCACTTCAGATGGAATGTATTTATAAATACCCACAGGATATTGCATGAGTCTGTTTTTTGAAAATTTGCTTCCAACAGACTTTTGAATTTGCTAACAATTGTGTATTGGGTGGGCACTGGATGTTAGAAAAGACTCGCATTGCCATCAGTGAATGAGTTTTCGCCTGAGTTTAATGTGGAACCTGCCCCTGAGAAGCAACACTGCACCTTTGGATAGGACAACACAGTTATAGGTATGGAGGTAAGATCTAAATGGAAAAAACAGAGAAACTATGTAATCAGCCTGAGATGACACCCATGTTACACTTTGCCATGTCAGAAAGAATAGCCAGAAATTATATGCAGATCATGATCACCAAGTTGAAAGAGAGTCACGAAGTAAGCTATCAAAGGGATTTTCAAAAGGAGCACCAATTTATGTGATAGGTTGAGAATGGTTTTGGCCTAAGAACCGTAGGAGAACAGGTATACCTTCTACTTTCACAATATGTGAGAACCCACCTTTCTAAAATGGACTGGAGTCTGGCACTTGATCTTCTTTGCTTGTGGACACACACCCAAACTATGTTGGACAAATATAATTATGAGGCCCGGTTAAAAAAGCACGTTCCGACACATCTAAAAACCGTTTGCCCCAAAACACTCCCTGTTGTGACCAAGAAGCTTGATGCAGGTATATCGCAGCCAGTAATGAAAGTCTATTTGCTGGAAAAAGGAACCTATTGTCCTTAACGGTCAGCCCGTGGCAACCACCCATACTGGCCTTAAAAGAACCTGGAAAACAGTCAATGGGTGCTTTGTACAAAGATTTGAGAGCAGTAAATGATTGTGTAATACCCACTTATCCAGTGGGTGATAAATCGCGGTTACTGTACTCTTCCAGGCATTCCAAGTGGTACAAATATTATTCACAGTTTTATGGAATCTGTGTTCTCCATTCTCTTCCTGCTACTGAATACATGAAGATCGCAGACAGTTGTTTGCCATTCACTTCAATGGCAGACCAAGTACACTTGTAGCAGTACTTCGCAAGGCAAAACAGAAGATGTTCTGAAATTGGATTTAGATGTTCATTGGATTATGCTTCAGAGTTTCTTGCTTCCAAACACACTAACATTTAATGTGCTCTATTAATGGCTCTGTGGCTCTTTGGTGCATTTATACTGCTTCTATCCCGCTTGTAAAATTGTCATTGCAAAAATTGAGTATAAATTTCATTTCAATGTTAACTAATGTTTTTGGTTTAAAAAATCCAACGTTCAAGACATTTCTTAAATAATGATGAGAATTTTGAAATTGGAGGCCTTTGATTCTTGAATTAACCGCAAGGTGAAGTAATTGGGACATCTCTTCTGTAATCAGGGCATGACGATTCCCCTGGGAGGATTGATAGTTAGCAATTCCGAAGAGCTAAAGAGTGGTGCTATTTGCCGCACTGCGTTGGTCGAGTATTGAGCTGCCTGTTCTTTTGTCTTTCATAAGATACGCTACGACTGACTAAAATACCATTGACGGTGAGATCTCAACGAGAGGCGGCCTATGAGGTATAGTCAATGTCAACGACCTGCTCCGGAAACACGCTGGTAAAGGCTGAACTCGGTCATCAATTCCCGACCCATAAGGGACAGGGTATGTCTTGATGAAGCAGACAAATTTATCCTTATATCAATTTGAAATTGAAGATTTCGCAAATTTAATATATGTTTGACATTATCCTTTATAGAACAAAAAGGAGAAAATTGTAAAAGCGAAATGCCAACTTTTGGATGTCTGTTAATGGTAGCAACATTAAATATAGCACCTGTTCTGGACTGTTTTTGAACTTAAAAGCAAAATGTTTTTCTTTGAAAATAAAACAATCTTGCTGACACTCCAGAGCCACAGTTAAAAAGTGTTGCAAAAATTCTTTCAGCTGATCAGTATGAGCTGAAGTATGGAAACACATTCTTGTCTTATCCACAATAGTCACGCAAGAAATGTGCATTACTTATATTATTTTCAATCGAGCTTTATAAAGGCAAATAAATACATACTTTAAGTTTATATGAACGTAGTGAGATTAGCAATGAACTCAGAACGCGTGCACATGAGAGCAATAGGAACAACAACAATAACAATACCTCTGGCAATTTGGAATCCGTGTCCGTCGGCTTATGACCCTTTTTTGCTTCCGGTTTTTGTCAATGGGGAATGATGCGTACCAGGGAGATCATGACCGGAAGTGTTTAATTTATTTATTTATTCAATTATTTTTATCCCCAAAGTTAATTTTAATACTTCCGAAAGTGATTTTTTTCATGACAGGAAAGTGTTTATTTAGTATTTAACATTACCGGGAGTGATTTTTGAACTCTTTCCAGAACTTTTAAATTTCTTTTATTCATAGACCGGAAGTGTTTATTTATTTATTGCCATTGCAATTATTTTTTCCGCCAAAGTTAATTTTATACTTCCGAAAGTGATTTTTTTATTTAAGCTTACTGGGAAGTGATTTTGAAAACTCTTTCCAGGAACTTTTATTTTTTTGTTCATGACGTCGGAAGTGTTTATTTATTTATTCATTCAATTATTTTTCCCAAAGTTAATTTAATAGCTTCCCGAAAGTGATTTTTTTTCATGATCAGGAAGTCTTTATTTAGTAAGATATCTCCCGCATCATCAAAAATAATTTTTAATCGTGATGTTAACATTATTTGATCGTTGATCCCCGAATCCCAGGCCGAAGTAACGGAAATTGCGTCAATATCATCAGCTGTGCGGCGCTTTATCATGTACGCACGGTATAGTGGCAAGTATACAGTTGTGAACAAGTTATAGGTAAAGTCAGATGCGAATGTAAGAAAGAATTGCTACGTTTGCCGCTTTTCCCTAGGCCTTTTTTTGCCCCCTATTTCCCATTATTAAATACAATTGATTAGACACTTTGCAGTCGCAACATATAATTTTTTGGAAATGCATTCCTTAAAAGTTGATTGGAAATTAAAATTACAGGAATTTTAGATTCATAAATTTCAAATTCATATACATAGCATCAATTATAATATGCTGACCATGAAGCTTTTAATTATTTGATAATGTTTTGAATGGATAAATTTAGCGTTATAATAATGGCTTTTATTATGTGTTATATTGATATTTTAATGTTTGTGAAATTTTGAGTCTTGCAGTTGTGTATGGCAAGGGGTGTACGTTTTCGTGCATTACATTGAGATCTCCCAAAAGCCACAGTCCAACCTTTTCTTAACCATTTTGAGATTCGTCTGTGGAATTATATAATGCTTTGTAAATTATGAAATGTCAGCCTCTATTAATCTGCCGAAAAAAGGTTTAGGAGTGTTTTATTGTACAAGCAAGCCTCTTTATCCTTGGAGATGTTTTGTTTCATCCAAACAAGATGAAAATTTTTGCAAAATTCATCATGAAGGTTTTTAAAAGCAACTTGTAAAAACAAATATGTTGAATGAAATTTCAAACATATATTTCTCACAATTTGTTGACAATATATTGCACTTCAATAATCGTATAAATAAAAATTCTGTGGGGCTGAAAAAAGGTTTTTTCCTGTGGCAAGATGATTCCACCGTTTATAGCTATAGATGTTTGGTTCTGTGATTTTGCTTTTTGCATTATGCCTTGCAATTTAAATGTTTCTGAATTCTGATCTGAGGAGTTTAATTCAATCTGAGGAAAGATAAATTCCACTACAACAGCTGGTGGTAGGTCGTTATGGCAGCTTAGCTGCAGCCTATGGTGCTTTATCTTCTGTGAAGCGCGACATCTGTCGCTGATGCAGTGTCCCCTCTACCAGTAACACGCGGACTGGTACTCATTTGCCGACCTCGGAAGGATGACAGGCTGAGTCAACCCGGTGTTGTATTAATTCAGTGGCGTCGACGGGCTTGAACTCAAGGACCCTAGGATCCCAAGCCCCACCCTAACCACTGGAGCCACACAGCAGGCTAACAACTACAACAGCTTAAAGGTGAAGTGGTTAACCTGTCGGACGTACCTGTAATACAATTTTTAATTCAAGGCCAACCTGCTGGCTTACATTATGCATGAAGAAAAAAAACACTTCTACTTCGCACGGGCGGAAGCTCTGTGTTGGATTATTTGGTTTGGAACCTTCCGCTTAAAATGAAAGTGAAATAGAAACATTTTTGAAAATTTCTATTATTCTCCACTCATTTCAACAGTCACGCCGAAAATGCAAATTAATTGTTTCAAATTTCGTTTGTGTATGATGAAAAGTAAATACGTGGCTGCCATCGGGGGTGCTATTTCATACACCATTTACACACAGAGAAAAATTGGGGTTTTTTCCCAAAAGAAACCATAATTGGAACCCTTAAGGGGTATATTCAAAATTTGGTTGCAGTCGTTGTTTACTTTTTGAAGCTCTATCATAAATAAAATATCCAGGTAAGTAAACAAAATGACAGGAACCTGGGTAGGAAAATTCCCTGAGGCTAACCCATGGGATCAGGAGCAAAAAGTCACTCGACCCCTGGATGCCTGGACTTTTTTTTAAATGCGACGTGAATACACTTTGGTGCATGCAATGGGTGATGAAGGTTTTGGTTGCCAAAGTTTTGTGTGTTTAGTTTTGGACGAAGAGAAGAAAGAAAGTATAACCTGTTTTGGAAGGGGGTTAAAAAAAACCCGCCCGTAGATGCCACTTAATGAGCGCAGATTTTGGGAATGCGGTCAAGTACACGCTTAATTTGGGCGTCAGATATTGAAGCTTGTGCCCAGTTTTATCAAAATCGTTTGTTTGGTTAAAGGCGATAATGACTGAAGTGTTTTACTTTACTCATATCACACATTCACCTTCAGACACAGCTCATTCACCTTGGGCACACAGGTACGCATCCACAATGGGACCATACTCTGTGCAGAGCTTGGTGCTGCCTAAGCAGTCTCCTTGGTTTGGGCAAATCTGACGGTCCCACTGCACACAGGATACCAGCAAGCTGGCACTCATTTTGCCGACCTCGAAGGATGACAGCAGAGTCAACCCCACCTGGAATTAATTCAACAGCGAGTGGATTTTGAACTCAGGATCCGGATCCCAAGCCCACCACCCTCACCATTAAGCCAACACCAAGGCATACACATTAACCCCATTTCTGATAAATTTTTACAAAAGCCTGCCCTACATTTAGGAAGGTTAATCCCTATGCCGAAGGTTAAATTAGTTTAGTAATGAGAACTCTACTCGCCTCAAAAGGCTGGTTTCCATCCGACGCAGGTATAAACTGTCGTCCGCAGTGTTTCACAGGCATGGTGGATTTATCAAATCATGTGTGTGAAGTCCGTTGATGGAACCTAAAGCCCCGTTTTACTTGGTGGAAGGTTAAAGATCCCCCATGAAGTCCTTCATGAGGAGTCGGTTGAGCTTTCTCGACACACTGAATAATGTTACAATTTTCCTGCCTGAAACTGCTGCTGGCAAGGCAAGTGGCAAACGCACTCACGGATGAGTGTATGGCCCTTTGGGCTAAGAAAACTATTCGCGGCAAGCAACGGTCGCTCTGTAGACAGAGTAACAGTAACATGCAGAAAATGAGAAGCCGCAAAAGGTTTTACCGATTCCATCACCACGGATGATTTCACGTGATTGGCACAAGAAAGCGCAATCGATTGGGAAACAAGTGAAGGAAACATTCCAGTTTCATGGTGTCCTGATCGCTCGATAAAAGGAAACGATTAAACAATTGCATCAAACTTATGATCATTACATCACACTCTCGTTAATTGAAATTCTTAACCTTTGTTCCAATCAAAACAACCGGCAAAAAAACTTTCTTAATCCTCTTGAAGATGAGACATGAATTCGCTCTTCGTCGTGAACAGCACACGTTAACGTAGTTCGTAATCACCGCGGTATCGAACAATGTCCTCTTCCATTTCCTCAAGACATGCATTTATTAGCCGATCTGTTAAACTTGGCACACAGATTAAATATGATGCTGTGTAGATGCCTGTCATTTTCTTTGAGATGAGTCAAGATGGCCAACCTGGGCAACCATTTTAGTTGTTAAAAAAACCCCGATGTTGAAGGCACGTCTCACCATTTGCTCCGACATGCTTTTACTGATCTTGTTCAAAACTTGGCAGCACACAGATTGAGGAATGATGGATTAGCAGATGCACCTCAACTTTATTTGCATGCAAGATCAAAGATGGCCGAGCTGGTAGACTGGGCGCCATTTATTTGTTCATGAATATATGGACTAGCCCTTTCAGTCTGTGCAGCAAAATTACTAAAAGCTAGCGGGGTTATGACATTTTGTGTCTATTTTTACTTGTTTTTTTTGGTGTGTTCCCGAACCTGACCGACGGGTGGGGTCCCCAACCTTGACCATGGGTGTTGGTACGCTGAACGCTCACCAGCATGTTTGTAAAATTTGGTGTGGATTGCCCAGTGGTTTTGTTGGGGTTTTTTTTTTCTATGATTTTTTCGAGAAGCCTTCACAAGTACATGGACAAATAAATATCCTTGTGGTGGGGTAAGTGTTTTGTGAGAGATGGAGGAGTGGGGTGGGGGTCAAAGGTTTCAAACGCTTGCCCAGATTTCTGAAGGACCTAAATCTGCACTTTGGGGCCTCTGCGGTGCTTCGGTTTCAGCAATGAAAGTAACATACTGTTACGGCTGTGGAATTCAGCAATACACCCATAAAGGGTCCTTTAGATCAGTTATGACGATTAAGTTTAATTGTGTAGTTAGATTTCCCCAACGTTGTTTAGAGGGAATTCTCCGTGTTCACCGGGCCTGCGATCGCTTTGAGATAGCCGTTTTTTCTTTCTCTGTCCATTATTTTGGATCCAATAATCCCGCAAACAACTCAAACACGCACCCCCAACGCTTCACCTGCTTTACCGTCCAAACTCCATCCCGCGCAAACAATCGCTTCACCGCCATTCTCAAACGACGCCCCACGCACAAACAACACAAACTCCTCAAGCCACCTCCGCCTTTCTAGCCACGATAAACGTCGTGCCATGGGCCTGTGAATGCGTTCCTTTCGCCTCGAAAAAGCGATCAGGAATGCTTGCACGCCGCCTTTCAATTCCCACAATGACTGAGCATCGGGTGGCAGCCCCGCCACTCCGAAGCCCGCTGTGAATCCAGAAAATTTACATAGAGGCTCCCTCCCCGGGCATATAAGCGCGAGCACAACAGCAGCTGCGCGGCAGGTAGGGGAATGCAGAAAGGTGCGCAAGTAACTTCGCAGAAAGTCTAAGAACCAAGTAGAAGGCAAGTGGAGTGCAGCGGCGGAGTGTCGGGAGGAAGTCAAGTCTGCAAGTGTCGGCGGGCAGTCGAGTCGGGAGAAACGGAGCTCGAAAGGCGCGAAGCGGGAAAGGCCAGACGGGGGAGCGCGCGGAGAGCGCTGCGCGCGACCACGCCAGGGCGCGAAGACCAGGCGCAGGCTACGGCTGACATTGCGGCTTGCGCCAATCGCGCGACGAGGGCGGCGGGTAGGAACGCCTTCGGTCTCGTGGACCTGGCCTGCTCATGACCAGGTTCGCACGCCATCTAGGCCCACCGGGCCGCAGTCTGACGTCCCCTGCCTTTGAGGGGGGTCTTTCCTTGCTTTTGTTAGAAATGCGTGTTGTGCGCGAACGTGTCTTGTAAAGTAAGAAACTAGTTTAAGTGGGCATGTAAAGTAAACCATTGATTTATTCGGTTGTAATTCTTACTTTCATTGCTTGCTTGTAATTGGCATTCTTACTGTATGGCTGTGAATACGTGCTTGCCTTGTCTGAGTGTGGAGTAAATGTACTTGTCGAACCTGTTCTCGCCTGTTTCGTTGCGTCCTTGTCCTTTGTTTTGAGTCTCCATCTTGCATCACGGGAAGGAATTGGTAGAAGGGTGGTAAGCACCGGGGGGGGTGCCCGGTAAATAATGCACGTCCGTCGGGGCCGGCGATAACACCGCTCGGTTATCAACTGAAGCACGGAACGGACGCGCTTAAGCGGTTTTTCGTGTCGCTAGGACCTGGGCGCAGCGGCGAGGTAAACGTAGCCCGGTTAAACTACCGGCGCTGCAGGCCTACTTATGTAGGTCGAGTTTTGGCGAACAACCCGCTATCCTGTGCGGGTTGGCCGATTGGCCGAATTGTGGTGTGGTCCCGAAAGACGCCACCGCGTAGGACTAGCTCCTGGCGGTAGTTTCCACGGAGGGTCACGACTGAATTGTCGCTTCCGGTGAGGGCGACGCGGTTGGCGATTATTATGGGCTTAACGTGGCCGATAGCACGCCGGGGCAAGGCCGAAATTCGTAAGCACTGTCGTGGTTGTCGCGGGAGTGGGATTGCAAATCCATCCTGCCTACAACAGCAAATTCGTAACACTGGTGTAGCAGGAGTGTGGAATTCAAATCCCCTTGGTCTCCAACTAAATTCACAGGGATTCGGAACCGCAGGGGTGTGCGAAGCACGCCCCCCCCCCCCCTTCGCCCGCAAATTTACGAGCAGCCTAATTAATATTCTTCCGAGAATTAAGAATGAGTTTCAGGCGAACGGGTGCCCTGGGGTAGAAATGAATATGTGTAGTAATGTAGAATCCATGGCCCGGGACGGTTCCCTTGTTATTATAATCCATGGGGAGCTCACCCTCCATATTCATGAGCTACGAACTTTGCCGGCAAACGGATGTGCGCAAGATGGCGGGCGGCGCACTTCAGCGCGCCAATGAGGAGTGAGCAGGCCGCTATTAATGGCGCAACGAACGGCACGAACACGAGGCCGAGCCGCTCCAGCCCGTCCACGGCACAACTGTTTCAAACCATGGGGGTCATGGCAGGCGTGGCAGGAAGGCTGGAGCAAATGCATTGACGGCTTCGAGACAAGTGTCGAAGTCCTTGCATCGAGCGGTGGAGGAATGGTGACAACTGTATAGGGGAATTGCCATTCATTTTCCTTTGAAGTGGACGAGGCACGGCGGCACATTAAAGGACAGGGGGGTTCATGAGGATTACGATGCGAACGGAGTCACACGATGGGCCGATGTATAGGAAGAAAGGAAGGGAGGAAGAACAAGGCAAACAAAGTAGTAAAAGGAAAATGCGACAACGATTGGGAATTAAAAAAACTAAAGAAAGAGGTAGATAAGCCAGGCAAAAAAGATAATAGAAATCCCGAGAAGAGACGATTAAAAGAGGAAGAGGAACATCTGGAGCAAAGAGGGAAGAAGATTGTTGAAAAAGTCAAGACAGTTCGAAAGACTAAAGGGAAAATGGGGAAAATAGAGTTGGTTAATCCATAAGTGGGAACAAGGGAAGCGAGCGAGCTAAGCCCGAGAGAATGGAGGAGGAGCGAAATTGGTAACTCCGGGACAGAAAGGCACAGCATGGAAAGAAGAATGGGAAAAAAGTTTGGAAGAAGAAAAAAAATGCCAACACGATTTTGGAAGTTAAAAGCAACTAAGAAAGAGGTAAGATCAGGGCAATCAGGAGCAGAGAAAGCCTAAAAACGGGAGATAGAAATAGGAAAGGAATGGCAGGAAAAATCCTAGAGAGATACGGTGAGGAAATGAACGAAATTATGGGAGAAAGCATGCAAAGAGGTGAGGAGGCCAGAAGGATGCAATGGAAAAAAATCTTCTGAGATACTGAAAAACACGAAACCAAAGAGAGAGAATTACAAAACGAGTTGAGGATGTGAGGAAGAAAGAACGACAGGCAGAGAAATGAAACGTTGAGGAACCACAACTGTACAGATCGAACATGCTGGAAGCAAAGGCCAGAATTAAAGAATGAGGAACAAGAAAGAGTACGGAAAGAACAAGGTGAGAACAGGAGAAGGAAAATCATGCCAAATTGAAGGAAATAACGAGATTGCAGAATGAGGAACAAGAGAGACAGTGGAATAAAAAACTGAAAGAGTATGAATTTGAAAACTGAACGACAAAGGAAAAAAATAGGTTGGAGTAGCGAGGAGAAAGTGGAAGGAGCAAGGATGAAGCAGGAAGTGAGAAATTCAGTCAATTGAGGAGAGTAGCAACGAGATTGGAGAGGGAAGAATACGAAGGAACAATGGAATAGAAACAAAAAGAAACATGAATTTGAGGTTGACGCAATTGAAAGAAAAGGCGAGGCCTTGGAATGCGAGGAGATAGAAAGAAACAGCGAATGAAACACAGAAGAAGGGAAATGAGCGCAATTGAAAGAAACGATGAGATTGGAGGCTGAAAAGCATGAGAAACAGTGGGAGAAGAAAACAAAAACTATACGAGTTTAAAATTACCAGCCTCGGAGGGGAGAGCAAAATTTGAGTCCAGAGATTGGAAAAACTCCGAAAGACAACGAACAACTCAAAAAGCTCCGAGAGGATGAACGACTCATAAGGAAGCCAGGAATTAGAACAGAAAGCAATGAGGTGGGATGTGTGACAGCAACCAAGGGAATAATGTTAGTGGTGCGCGGACTTGATTGACATGCACTCGTTCGGATGAAACAACAATTAGGGCAAACCTGAAAATGGAGACAGTGGAAATAAATTAACGGGAGCCCGGGTGACTGGAAACGTGTAAGACGAGACACGAGTGACGACGTCCGAAAAATCAAACAGACGAAGATCCAGGAAGAAAACTAATAAAACACAGAAGAGAAAAAAGAAATAAAATGTATAGAGAACTCGGGAGATTAGAAAAAATAGAGAGCAGGATTACCGATAAAGACGGGGTGAAAGACGAGCACACACACAATGGAGTTAGAGCGAGGCTTAATGGGGGCGAAGCTGGCAGAACTGTATCGTGACCCGGTGCAAGCAGCCGGATAGCCTTCCTTCAGGAACGGAGGGAGAACGCAATGCTCCCATTGAGCTGATCACTGAGACCCTATTATACGACGACAGCAGGTGGGTTTCGGTCCGTGGTCAAGCGAGTTTGAGGGGGCAAGTGCTTGGGCGAAGCGGGGTGCACGGTGCAGCTTGGGGGGGTAAATGGAGACCCCGGGACCCCTGTGGTGACGCGAATCCCCAGTGTGATTGTCCCGGTGTGTGTGGTGAAAGGTGTGGGTGAAAGAGCGTGTGTGAGCGAACCCCCGGGTGAGAAGGTGAAACAGTCTGTGTGGATGCAGCAGCCGTGTGTGAGTGAAAGAGCAGCATGTGAGTGCGCCCCCGTGTGTGAGTGGTGTGGTCCTATGAGTGCTGCCGGGGTGCGTGCTTCCGCGCAGCACTCCGGGTGTGAGTGGAAGACCGTGTTTATGAGTGAGAACACCGCGCGTGAGTGGTCCCTGCGTGTGTCAGTGGTATGGTGTGCGTGAGTTGAAGCACGGTGTGTGAAAGGGACAGACGGTGTGGTGAAGGTCGCGTGTGTAAAGGGAGATGACGGTGGGCAATGCGCAAACATGAGGCAGCCGCATCTCCGAGAGTGAGTGTATGTCATGGTGTGTGAGAGTCGTGAGCACGTAGGTTGTGCGCGTATGGAACTGGAGACTGCGACAAAATGAGGGACAAAGCCCGAGTAAGCAGCGCGTAGTTGCATTGGGGACGCACAGCCGGGTTTAACCCAGCGGCGAGGTTCGTGTGCGCGTGTCAGGCGCACGAGCCGCCAACGTGAGCGGCTGCGGGGGTGAAGCCGTCGCGGAAACCGCATAGCGGTGGATGTTGCCGATCCCGTGTGGACAAAAGGTAGGAGCTGGATTACGGCATTTGGACCGGATGGGTTCTCCACGCCGGGCGGTGGTGTGTGAAGTCCGACCGGGAGTTTAGAGCCCACAATGTGTTCGTCGTGGGGAACACCCTGCGAAAGCGCGGAAGGCTTGTTTTTTGTTAATACGCAGGGTGACGTCAAATGGCCTGCCGTATGGTTGGAATCGCGGCAGGAGGGGGTTGCCTGCCGGATGGTAAGCGTCCAAGAGGGACGGAGGTGTGTAACAAGCTTGCCATGACGGTCACGGGGAGAGAAGCGCAGGTTGCGAGTTGCCCACGCGCTGGTGCTCGCGCATTTAAAAAAAAACAACAAAAGCATAGCCTTCGCTTTTCGGTGAACAGGATTCCTGGCAGAGGTGTGGGAAGACCCTCCTGACCGGGGCACAGATGGCACTAGCTAGGGGGATGGGGTTAGCTTAGCTGGACCGGACTTCAATGGGGCAGGGGGTAAGTCCTCATGGAGCCCGTGGAATGGATTAGTTAGAGGGATTGTAGTCAGATTTAGGAGGGGAAATGGATTTTTTTATAGATTTTTTGAAGGACTACAGTGACAGACTTTGGAATCTGAGAGGGGACGTAGCTTGGCTTCGTAGGTTAAAAGGAACTTGCTGTAGTGTAAGGGATGAAAAAAAAAAAAAAAAAGAAAACGAGGGAGCACGAAGTAGTTAGGGATGTAGTAGAAGGATGGCAGGATTCAGCGGTGTGTGTGGAAAGTGAAACATGTGCTTGATGAGTGAGTGAGGCCTAGCGGGTCTGTATGTATGGAATGAATGTGGTATGCATGGTGGCGATGAGTGAATTGGGGGGAGGAGTGACTCCCCCCAAGGGACCTGGGGTGCAGTGTGGAGTGATGTTAGGGGGTTTAGTCAAAATTGACAAATGGAGGTCGTTTTGTTGTTTGGTTGGGAAAGTCTGCTCGATACGCGCATTTGGAGGGTGCAGGAAGCCCTGTTGACGGGCTGGGAAGCGTGGCTGGCGAAAGGTGAGTATCGCTGAGTGGGTACGCGCTCCCGGGCACCCGCGCTAGTCGGGCCGCAGGTAAGGCCAAGGCCGCATGGGGGGCCGGATAGGGTAGTTGGGCAGCGGGTGCCCGCCGCATATGTGGGGGGCCCGGGGCGCGCATAGCCGCGTGGGTGGCAGTGCGTGGGCACAGGGATGACCCTCTGGAGGGGCCCGGGGCGCCAGCCTGGCCACGTGAGCGTTTCAGGGAGAGTCGCCAGGGAGGGCAGCTCCCCGGTTGTTTAGGGAGCTGGTAGGCTCGAGGCAAGTGTAGTGCCTCGGGGTGCCATCTTAGGAAAGAATCGGCAGAGGGTAGTTCCTGCCTAAGGGAGCCACGCGTCCAGGCGTGAGACCGTGTGAGGGCCACGGGAAGAAAATTGAGGGCATGGCGCGCGGAATTTGGAGACAACCACACAGGCGACGGGAATTCTGGGTTGATAGAGACCGACAGTTTTAAGCGATGAGGTGCTTGTTGAAAAGCGCGCCGGGGTAGTTTAAAAGTTAAAATGGCTTTAGGGTAGATTTAGGAAGTGTAGCCCCCTCCGCACATCGCATCCCCTTCGCTCTCATTGTGGGCCGCGCTGGACCCACTTTGGGTTAGAGATCGGCTGAAGTCTTGAGGCCATTCTGAGCGCTTAGATTGGGCCGCTCAACACAGGATGCTAGCTGCTCCCTTATTCCGCCCTCCGGGAAGGGAAACGTAGGGGTTGGGAGTAGGCTAAGGAAGACGATAGGTTAGCCGAACAGAGACATAAAGGGGTTTAGGAAGACGAAATTATAGTGGGGAAGTAAAAAATAAACAAAAACAAAAAAATAAGTTTGGGGCTTAGAATTGGGTTTTACAAAATTAAGGGGGGTGGGTATGGAACGGAGACAGGCAAAGGCGAATAGTTGGGAGGGAGACAGTAGGGTAGGTCCGAGCCCGCCTTCCGAGGGGCCAGCACCACCGGCACCCTGCCACCAACCTCGCATTTCAAGGCAAGAGGCCGCCACTTCATCGGCTGGCTGTTTGCTGCAAGGCCTTGTGCCAGGTCGAATCGTCTGCTGGTGTTTGCTGCAATGGCCGTGCCGGCCAGATCGTTCTGCTGGTGGTTGCTGCAAGGCCTGTGCCGGCCGGATGCGTTGCTGGTGTTTACTGCAAGGCCTGTGCCGGTCATCTCATGCTGCCGGCTGGTGTTCGCATACAGGCGGCCTGTTCACAGCCATGCTTGCCTGCCACCTTTGCCATCCTATGCCTACTGCCCATGTCCAACAGCAGCGCCCTTCTGTTTGCATTTCCCCCCCCCCCCTCTTGTTCATTGCCATTGTGCGCGCAGGATGCCCTCGCGCAAGATTGCAGGGAACTGCCTGATGGCAAGCTGCAACAACGGGACTGCACCGGCGGCCGTGCCACCGTTTGTTTGTTCAACTGCATTCATTGTTAAGAAGGGGTTAGGCCTTGACTGTGGTGTAAGCAGCCTGGCTCCCTGCTTGTGACTGTTGTTTTTCTTGCAGAGTCCATCGATCTGGGCCATGGTTTAGTTGTAAAAATTAAATAAGGTTTAAGTTGTTAGTTGTGTATTGTATATGAGTGCGCCCAGACGCATGTATGTCCTTAGCGCCGGCAGTTTATTAAGTAGTCCGTATGAGTGGGTTTTGTTTAGTTAGTTACTCAGCCCGTAGGTTATTTATTTGGGGACACGAATACCATGAATGTCCGCACTCAAGGGATCCGAAGGTAAAACGTACTCGGGGAGAACTTAACACATGATGGCACAGAACGAAATTCGGCGACTCGGACGAGTCCGTAAAAAGGGGAGGGGTAGTGTTACGGCTGTGAAATTCCGCAATACAC
>CM068963.1:6960016-6977516 GCA_035128595.1 Eptatretus atami
AAGATTTACCTTCCAACAGGGCAATGACCCCAAGCATACAGCCAAAGTGACACTGGAATGGCTTCAGATCAAGAATGTGAAAGTCCTTGAGTGGCCCAGCCAAAGCCCAGACTTGAATCCCATTGAGAATCTGTGGAAAGACTTGAAGATTGCTGTTCACCGAGACTCCCCATCCAACTTGCCAGAGCTTGAGCAAATCTGCAAGGAAGTAGGGAGAAAATCCCCAAATCCAGATGTGCAAAGCTGATACAGACATACCCAAGAGGACTCGAAGCTGTAATCACTGCAAAGGTGCTTCTACAAAGTATTGACTCAAGGGTTGAATACTTATTGACGACAGACATTTCAACTTTCCATTTTTAATTGATTTGTAAAATTTTCTGAAAACATGTTATACTTTATCATTAAGGGGTATTTTGTTTAGATCGGTGACAATTTTTTTTTTTAAATTCATTTTAAATTCAGGCTGAAACACAACAAAATGTACAAAAATCTAGGGCTGTGAATACTTTCTGAAGGGACTGTATATGAGCTGTAATATCTTCAGATGAGCTCTCTCTCTCTCTCGAGTGCAGCCTGTGGCTGCTGGTTGCATCATTGTTTGGGATGCGGCTATGTCGCTGATGCAGTGTCCCCCTTACCAGTACACCGGTACTCATTTTGCCAACCTCGGAAGGATGACAGGCTGAGTCAACCTCCTGGTGTATTTTAATTCAGTGGCTAACGGGGCTTGAACTCAGGACCTAGATCCCAAGCCGCCACCCTAACCACTAAGCCAACACTAGGCTACTTCAGATGAGCTGTAATGACTAGAAACACAGTAATCCCTTGCCAGACAAGCAACAAAGGAGGAGCATTTGATAAGTGAATACAGTCATACACTATATATATATATATATATATATATATATATATATATATATATTTATATATTTTATTTATCTTCTCCAATATTATTGCAAATTAATGTAAAATTGTTATCCGTATCATAAGTATTGTATACGATAGTTATAGGGACCCAAAATCCAGCAAATCCCAACAACGAGCAAGCCTAATCCTCCATGCTTGCCAGATAAGGGGTCCCCTACCTATATGTTGGGCCAGGCCTTGTTCTTCACATACACAAATGACCTTTCCAGTACTCTGGACACCTTTCTCTTCCTTTTTTCAGATGACTCTACATTCTGTCGTGCAGTCCTCCATCCCACTGATTTGGCAGACAGTAGCTGTGCCACTCACTCCCTGCTGATCTGGAAATTATTCATGCTGTCTGATAGATGAAACATGTCCTTCAATCCTGGAAAATCTCATAGTCCAACCCTGTCTCTCCAGAAAGATAGTCTCAGTAACTCACCTATCTATTCCCATGATCAGCTACTGGAAGAGGTTGTCCTTTGAACTCCCAGGCCTCAACATCAGCCAAGATCTCTCCTTGGCGGCTGATCATATAGCTGGCCTCGAAGGCCGTCCGCAGACAGCATTCTCAGTCTTTCAATGTTTTCACTCAAAAAAAATCAGAGCTACTTCCTATACAAAGCATATGTCTGGAGCTACATGGAGTACTACTCTCGACTGGAAGGGCTGATACCCCAGCATGATATATGTCTCATGAATTTGAGAATCTCATGCAAACAACATTATTGATAATGTCCCTTGGTGAGGCCGAAGCATACCAGGCTGTTGCTTTCACATACCAGGCAGACTGGTGGCACCTGTGTTTTTACAACCCATCCTCTCGTTTGATCCTAGAATCCTGAGTTCAAAATCCCCATCGGCTGTTGAATTAATTCCAGGTGGGGTTGACTCTGCCTGTCATCCTTCCGAGGTCGGCAAAATGAGTGCCAGCTTGCTGGTATCCTGTGTCGGAGTGGCGACCCGTCCAGGATTGTACCCAATAGCCAAGGAGACTGCTTAGGCAGCACCAACGCTCTGCACAGAGTATGGTCCCAATGGATGGATGGATTGATCCTCTCGTTTGGCTTCTTATGCCCTATGACCCTACCCAGCAACTTCCCAATCTTTTCTTCCTGTAACCTCTCCTGGATAACCCTCCAGGGTCCAGGTTCACTGCACATCTAAACTCTTTTAGTCCACGCTTCTATCTATGGATCCACCTTCCAGAGGCTGTTATATCCCACTCCAGGACCACAAGCAGGTGGTGCACTGCCATATCTCCATCCTTACCCACAGTTGTTGTTGCCCTATTAACCCTTCTTAAACCAACCCCCGTACTTGCAGTTTGCAGTGTTTACTTCATCTCCTCTCTCCTCTTTTCCCTTTTGTTCATTTCCTTGGTTATTGTGTCCAACTGTTGCCCTGCTGCCCCCACTGTAACTTCATATGCTCTGTAACCTTGTTCGTCCATGAAGGTCGAGCGTGTATATAAATAAAAAAATCATAACTTGTTGACGTGTCTTCGACTATTCAGAGAAGCGTTTGCCACCTTATTGCCTCACGTACCATGACATGAAACATTGTAACTTGCATTTACTAAAATTTTAATTTACTAAAATATATTTTTTTCTTTAATCTTAACAGAGTGGCAAAAATAACTACTGTGGACCTTGTTCAAGATCACTTAGTTAGTGGCAACTTTAAGAAACATAATGTGAACTTGTACCATCATCCGTACAATATTTATTATCTTAAGACACTTTGCTTTTGATTTCAATCAACTCAGAAACAAAAAACAACATCACTGAACTACAAAATGCAAATATAAAGCCTGGACAAAAGTAACGTTTCATCAATAAGCTGATTTGCTGCGTAACTTTAAAGGTTTGATTAGTTGTTTAAAATGTGAGACTTTTCAAAGCTGTCTAGCCTGGGTTTGAATCCCGACATAGCTATAAACTGTCATCCCGGTGTTTCACAAACGGGGACATTCATCAATGTGTGTTCCGTCCCTCTGAGGGATGTTAGACTGAGCATCCCATCTACTGGCATTAGTTACTGGACATCAAAGATCCCACGGTGTCCTTCATGAAGGCGAGCTATCACCGGCACCACCAATAAATTACACATTCCTGCCCTGACTACTGCTGGGGAGGCGACAGCAAGCCACCCAGCACAACCCTTGCCAAGAAACTGCTTCGGCAGCACCGCTCTCTGTGTAACAGAATGTGGTCCATCAGAATCAGAATATATTCTTAGATACAGTGGAGGCTCGTGGAAGAGTGATAACACACAGAACAGACCAGGATATAACAGTGTGGGAGGGGAGATGAGGTGGGGTAGGGTAGAGGAACAAAATAAGAGACCTGGAGGAAGAAAGAACAAAGGGAGGGGAGGAGGAACAATTAGCTGGCTACAGCTGCAAGCTCTCAATCACAGAAGTGGAGAGGAAAAACTGGGGAAGAAGCATAGAAGGAACAATAACAAAAGCTTCCATGATGGACCAGCGAGGGTCTGGAGAGGATGTTGGAAACGATCTACTAATCGTGCCATTAGGCAATTTGACCTGTTTGGTGGGGGCAGCCTGATGGTATTGGCTGGTACTTAAGTTGACAAAGCAACTGATGTTTTCATCATTAGAGTGCTATCACTGGTGTCAGATAAAGGGATGAAATCATTACACTTGTGGTGAAGGAGTAACATAATCATGCCTAAAGATGAATTAGTAGCCAAAGGCAAGGTCACCACCTCATCTTTATGGATGACGATGCCCGTCCAAGAAAATGCATATGTTGCCAACACTGCACTTCATAAAAGCACATCACTCACATGGACTGGTTTCCACAATCTCCGGACTTAGATCCCATTGAACATGCCTGGGACATCCGAGGGATGGGCGTTTGTGGTCAACGAGTTTGCTTACATCGTCTTTATGAAAGCAGAAGTGAGCCTTGTACAAGGATGATGCAACATCTCACAACAAGAGCTGCATCGCCCCAATTTTTGTTGATGACAACATCGGGACAAGCTTATATTTCGGTCAAGAGCCATGACACACGTCATTAAGGATGTTTCTGCCAAGGTGAACTTGTCTGGGACCTTTTGTGAAATGGTGTCAATTCCAACTGCTCACGTCAGACGGCCCTGTAGTTTTCACACAACAACGTGACTTTGGTTTCCATTGAAATGGTTTATGAATGGAGGGAGGAGGAGGAGGAGGAGAAGGAGAAGAAGAGACTCCTTTCACATCTTTAGACACAAAGGGCTGTGATGTCATTTTTCCTTGGCTCGAGGTCATAATCCTGGATCAGTCGCCACTCCGACGCAGCATGCTCAAATGGCTCATTCTTCCCAGTAAGCTAGTATTCAATTTGCCGACCTCGGAAGCGATACAGGCTGAGTCAACCCCTCCTGGTGTTAGTTCAGCACTTACGGGGCTTGAACTCAAGACCCGAAGATCTTCGGACCACCACCTTAACCGTTAAACCGATAACAGGCTTCGCACGTTTGACAAGACCATATTTTTGTTGCTTTTGTGGCTTTTCTTTTTGAGGAGTACACAAATTGGAAATTCTGTGTGTTGAATAATAAGATAAATGAAGTAAACATGTAAATTAAGTTAACGAGAGAGGTTCATTTTTTTTTTTTAAAGGACACAAAAGGAATGGATGCTGCGCAAGAATGGTGGGACAAATCACCTGCTGCATTTTATTTCCATTGATTATCTTTGGATGAATGTTTTTTTAACTTCATGGTGGATAAAAAGCTTGAAGTGAATTATTATCTTTTCTTTTTCATTCACCATTTCTTTCAATGTAAAACCTTGGTTTCTGTCATTTCAAAAAAAGTCACCTGCAGCTTCAAGCAAACTGGTCTTCCTTTCAATTAAAATGTACGTGGGGAAGTAGAGGCTGAAAAGAAGATATTTATACAAACATATTTTAAAAAACTCAGTTACAAAACAGGAGCAGAATGACCAGGTAGACATGGGAGGAAAGAGCGGAGCAGGAGGAAGAGGAGGGGGGAAAAGACAATGCAAACATAGACCACACTGAATCCGAGTAGTGCAAACGGTATCTGTACCGGAGTAACATGACCTCTTGCAGATAACTGCACTGGAATGGCTTCAAGAACAAGAACGTGAAAGTCCTTGAGTGGCCCAGCCAAAGCCCAGACTTGAATTATTGAGAATCTGCTGAGACTTGAAGATTGCTGTCCACTGACGTTCCCCATCCAACTTGACAGAGCTTGAGCAAATCTGCAAGTACGGGAGAAAATCCCCAATCCAGATGCAAAGCTGATACAGACAATACCCGAGAGACTGAAGCTGTAATCGCTGCCAAAGGTGCTTCCACAAAGTATTGACTCAGGGGGTTGAATAGTTATTGATGCAAATATTCAACTTTTCATTTTTAATTAATTTGTAAAAATTCTAAAAAACATGTTTTCACTTTGCCATCATTTATTCCTCTCTTTCCTCGCCTATGGGACCGCTTTCCACACTTTTTTGATCTCATTTCTTTCCCTCTGGGTCTTCAACAACAGCTGTTCATCACCATCTCAAGGTCATCCCCTATCAAAACCATGATCTTTCTACAACCCCGCCTGAAACACTCCAATTACGTCCAAAAAATTTCACTTAACTGCACTATCCATATTGCCCACCCTACACCCCATCTTACCATGCATCCCTTGTTGTCTCTATCTTCCCTCTGCTCGTATTGGCATTTCCGCTTTGTCCTGGCCTGTTCCTTTTGTTATGTTATGTCTGGTTCTGTTCTTCACGAGCCTAGACCACTGCAACCCCGCCCCCCCCCCCCCAAAAAGATAGCTGCCAGTATTTTGCCCAGATAATCGCCAATATGCTGGTGTTGGCTTAATGGTGAGGGTGTGGGCTTGGGATCCTTGGATCTGAGTTCAAATCCACCCTTGGCTGTTAATTAATACCAGGTGGGGTTGACTCTGCCTGTCATCCTTCTGAGGTCAGCAAAATGAGTGCCAGCATACTGGTATCCTGTGTCGGAGTGGTGACCCATCCAGGATTGTGCACAATATCCAAGGAGACTGCATAGGCAGCACCAACGCTCTGCACAGAGTATGGTCCCAATGGATGGATGGAGGGATGGATAATCGCCACTCCAGCATTGTAATGGCCATGGTTCTTTACTGTTCCAGAACTGGATCGAGAGAGTCTCTGCCTGAAATGCGCCCCCCGCCGCGACCCACTACCCCCCCTCCCCCGGTGCTCGGTGTGACCAATCCAGCTGCTGGATCGTGGAACGCCTCAGCCAATCAGGCAGTTACCAAAAGTGTAAGTGATTGGCGACACCATGCAGGGGACAATAAGAACCTGGGACAGAATGTTGTATTGGAGTTGATGTACAGATCGGGTGCAGTCCGAGTCTAAGAAGAGAGCAGCCCAAATTCTGAGGGAGTTTGCGTCCAGTCCGGTACTGAACACCAGAGTGCTGCCGGGCAGAAAGCTATGGCGTGGAGCGGGACAAGCGCTACCAAGCAGAATGAGAGTGAGCTTCCCATCGCTACTAGTGGAACACAAAGCGCCAAGCTAGGCGAGTGCTGCCAAGCAGAATGTGAGTGCACGAAGGAGGGTGCTCCCCAATGCGTCAGGTGGCACTGGCATTCCTCACATCCTTGTGATGCAAAAGGCATGACAAACGGCGCTCCCCAAATTGTCAGGCGGAACAGGTGCTGACCAAGCCTGGAGAAATATTTATTACACGTATTTCACACACGCACCACATAATATTGCAACTTTCAACACATACACCTCAGGGCTCACCTGTTGTGGAGCATCAATGAAGGACACGAGACCTCCAACAGTTCTTTTCAGAACTAAGTACACACAATTCCACATGACAGCACACCTCCCTCCCGCTTCTCTCACTCATTGCTCCAACACCTCGTTGAGACCCATGGAGACCAAGTGGACTCACGTACAGGTGAGGAAGGGGTCGCCAACATGCCC
Organism: Eptatretus atami; assembly: GCA_035128595.1. Lineage (NCBI taxonomy): Eukaryota > Metazoa > Chordata > Myxini > Myxiniformes > Myxinidae > Eptatretus > Eptatretus atami. Next base: position 6,966,897 of record CM068963.1, read on the forward strand.
CCTGTTTCTTCTTTCTTTCTTTTTTCTGTCCCCTTGTCTGTCTCATTTCCCCAGATGAACGTGGTGCATGTCTGTATTTTGTTGAAGGCCAGTTGTGCAAGCGGTTTCTTTGAGTGCTAGGGGTAAGACTGTTTCTTTTGTGACACTGTAATGTCTTGTAATTACATGCCTGTAAATACCTGTCTGTTCAATACAAGATTTGTTGTTTCTAAACCTGCTTGATTATTTCTTATGCACTATGTCTAACCAACGAAGGAAAGAGACAAACGGTAGGTTATACCCCACTGATTCACTGCACTAGTCGAGCCGGCAGCCCACCTGCGGTTTCACTCGGCCGTACATAATTAATAGACAAAGGTGGGAGGTTGAGAGCATGGTCCCTATCTGAGGTAACTAGGTCACCGGGAAGGTAATGCGAGAGTTTGGCATGGGGACCCTACTAGATTTAGTCACCTTATACGGCATCTGTGGTTGCCCAGCAAGCCGCTGGGTCGCGGATTTGTCCGTGGCTCGTCGGCTTCAGGGTCAAAAGTCGGGACATGGGCCCCAGAGAGGCCACTCGTGACCTGGCGACATCCCCGTAACAATATATACAAGAGGCCCACCAGACAGACAGCAAACTGTGCAGAGGTGAATGCCACCTTCTCGAATGTTGGAGATAATTTTTTTTATCTGCCTTGATGCCCTCTCATCATCCATTTGTTGTCGAACAAATATCTGCTGAACTTCTCTGTTTTTGTGCTCTAAACGCACTTCAATTAAAGAGACAAATTTGCTCTCTTCTTGCCTTATTCTCTCAATTTCTTCTTCATCCTGCTCTGCTTCTTTTTGCTCCTCTGTCTCAATAAGTCGACCTTTTCACATTCAAAATGTAGCTTCTGATTCATTTTGTTTTTTTTTCTCTGGGTACATGCTCTGAAAGAAAGAAAAGATCGATTTTTATGTGAAAAAGACTTTAAAAATATATCATTTGGTCAACGAATCACTGATGAAATGTTTTTAAAATTGGACGCACTCGTTCAACGTCTGCTGCACTTGCGCTTGGTTGACCGGTACCTTTTCTGTTTCTGACAACGTCCAGTCTCCTTAAACCTCTCCTAACACTCTTCGATACCAGTCCGCGATGGTGGATTCCTTCCATACCTTGTACGGAAATTACGTTGAACTTGCGTGTCGGATATCATCTTGATGAACCATTCGACGTACTGAGCTTCCTCCTGTGGAGTTGCCATTTTCTTTTAGATTAAACCAGCAGACCTGAAAATATAGAAAACTTTATGACTTTCTGTATCATATCAAACAAAGGGTATCGTTGTTTCATTTGTGGTCCTAAATATATGGACAACCAAAGTTATCCAGGTCTTTTTGGAACATCCGGTATTATGATACGTTAATTAAACAAATTTATTAATTTAAGATTCAATCTTTTTCTTGAAGATGTTATACCAAACTCGTACTAAAACGACGACTCCGTGGATCTCACTTGTTCGGTTTACTGAGACTCTACATGGCAATCCACAGATACCACGACAATCCACAAGCGTGTATGTTATGTGAAAATGTTCGTGTTAAATATAATTACTTGTGTCAATAATTATCAGTTAGTCGAGTCAAATCTGAGCTTTAGTGGACAATTCAAATCACAATCAATTTTTTTGAGTCGACATGTCTGAACAGTGGGACAAAAGGCAAATTGTGTTGAAATAATTCTTCCTATAATTGGAAGTGATGCAGATTTTACTGAAAAAAAAAATCTTTTCGATCGTTGATTCCGTGAAAAGAACACAAATTTTAAAGAAAGGTGCCACTCCCTAACCCGCACCGGTATTATGATTGGTATACTCTATCGTATCACACGAGACGGATCGCACGGCGGCTACTTTAGTGGAACATACTACGTTTGCTGATGGATCCATGGACTTCATGGCTCCATCACCAAAAAGGAAATGTGCCACTTGAAGATGAAACATATTATTGCTATCATTTCCAGGGTGTACAAAATGCATCTCATCCCAAAATGACCATGAATAATAAATAGTAGAAATGCACAACAACCTTGCCTGTATCAAAGCGGGAATATGGAGCGGAGAGATTGCGGAGGTAATCATCTGAGGTTCCCTCTGTTATTCTCCTTCACATCCCACGATGCGTTTTCTCATTTACACCTCTCGTTCGTCCCGATTGGGCATTCTGCCTTCATGAGAACTTGTTGTCGAGACCATTTTGCTTTTGTTTCCTTCCTATTGAGGAAAAGTTTACTTGCTTCCGGGCAAGGCAAACCCGGGCAAACGAGTTAACTTTTCCCAAGACTTTTTCCTCGTGCTCAAGTTGTTCTTGAAGCAACAGAATAACTCATCCCATAATATTGCTTTTGCACTGACTCCCTAATCGTCGTTGATGTGATTCTTGTTTTAAACCCCCACTCTCGATGCATGCTGGGAGCTGTAAATGGTCCCGTACCTTTCTGCCCTGAGTGCACGTGTACTTCCAACTTTGTTGCAATTACTGCAACACAGAGTGCGGAATGGTCTCAGTGGGAATTTGGCCGAGCTTTGCAGAGCAGACCATTTTCTTCAGGGCCATTTATAGGTGAGCAGAGTGCTGCTGTTTCGGCAAGTCCTTAATGCACAAGTGGAGTAGGATACACAATGGCCGAGCGCATACATTTTTTATGAGACAAAGTGGGTGTCGTTAGGCAATGTCTCAGAAGGCTGCAAAAGCGCTAGATGATGCCAGCCCACAGTAGCTGAAAGTATCACTCTTGGTTACATATATGTTGTCATTCTAAAAGCTAAAGTGGTCCTGGCAGTGATGACAATGATGTATTTTGGCCTAAGCTCAATCTGTGCCATTTAAAGGTACCCGACACTGTAATGACCAAACTAAAGGAAATGACATATTTCAGCCGGACTGAGAAGATACAGGAACTTCATCACATCGCAGTCGTCCCCATTCATATTTCACGACCCGAGATGAGACCAATTAATATTTTCAGCCGATCCCAATCGAACTGTGCCACAGAGATTGCAAATTGATCAACTCACGAGCAGCTGGCGTCATACTAAAAGCAGAGGAGCCCTGAGCACCGACCCATAATTCTCCGCCCGGAAGGCAAGGCCAACCACGAGATTGCAAATAATTCAGCACGTGCATTCCCTCGCCGTGCTCTGAAGGCCTGCCTTTCGTATGCTATTCAATGAGCACATATTTGGTCCTTATTCGGTTCAATTGTCAGTTACTATTATATTGGGAGGTTTCAATGAATATAAGATAAGCTCTGGCTGAATGCATATTCAGTGGGGGGGAAAAAAAACTGCTGGGTTTCAGGATGAAAGCCTGCACAACAATCTGGTGACAGAGGTCCAAAGGTTGTTTTAATTACCTACAGTTAAGGAATTGTTACATGAGAAATATTGGAATCTCGAAATCATGATATGAATGTTTTGGAGATGTAAAGGATTAAGGGTGTAAAGTTTTCTTTGTGTTTTTTTTGTGCAGTAGTGGAGGACTGATATAATTATTTATTATAATGGTGTACGTTATCTGGTATTATTTATTATAACACATTAATGAGACATTTTACTCTTTGGATAACAAATATAATTGTGTTATATCTCATTATGTTTCTGTTTCGGTTTCATGTGTGACATCTATTCACACCTGACTTCAGAAATTTTTTGCAAGGTGGGTTCAGGATACCTTTTCTGGTTTGTTGTCTTCGTGTTTGTGTACAAATTGGATTTTAGATTCGGTAGTCTGTCAAACTTTTCATGTACAGTGTGCCTATAGAAAGTCTACACCCGCTTTCAAAATTTTCACCTTTTGTTGGTTTCTACGCTGGAATTAAACTGCTTTAAATTAGACTTTTTCCACCTTCATTTACACATCGTAACCCACAATTTCTAAGTGAAAAACAAATTCGAGAAATTTCAGAGAATTAATTAAAAATACAAAACTAGAATATCTTGGTTGGATAAGTGTTCTCACTCCTGAGTTAATACTTGGTGGAAACACATTTGACAGCAATTACACCTGTGAGTCTGTGGGGATATGTCTCGACCCACTTTGCACACCTTGATTGGGCAATATTTCCCCATTCTTCTGTACAAAACTGTTCAAGCTCAGTTAAATTGTGTGGGGAGCGTTGAAGAACGGCAATCTTCAAGTCATGCCAAAGATTTTCAATTGCATTTAGGTCGGGACTCTGACTGGGCCACTCAAGGACATTTATCTTTTTGGTCCTTAGCCACTCCGGGGTAACATTGGCTGCGTGCTTCTGGTCGTTGTCATGCTGAAAGTCATTCCGGTCATTGTCATGTGAACTTCCGTCCCAATTTCAGCTTTCCTGCAGAGGGCAGCAGGTTTTCCTCTTGGGTTTTCATGTATTTTGCTCCAAACATTTTCCCTGCTATCCTGACAAGTGCCCCATGCCCTGCTGATGAGAAACATCCTCATAACATGATGCTGTTACCACCATGCTTCACAGTCGGGATGGTGTTCTTTGGGTGATGTGCTATGTTGGGTTTGCGCCAAACGTAACGTTTTGCATTTAGACCAAAAAGTTCCATCTTTGTTTCGTCAGCCCATAAAACTTTTTGCTACATGGCTTCAGAATCTTCAAAGTAGTTTTTTGCATACCTCAAACAGGACTCAACGTGGGCTTTTTTCAGTAATGGCTTCCTTCTTGTCACCCTATCAGACAGGTACAGATACATCAAGTACAGGCCAGACTTGTGAAGTGCTTGAGATATTGTTGTCACATGCACAAATAACCAGTTTTTGTCATAAAGGCCTGTAGCTTTTTTCAAAGTTGCCAATGGCCTCTAGGTGGCCTCTCTGATCAGTCTCTTCTTCACTTGGTCATCCAGTTTGGAGGGACGGCCTGATCTAGGCAGGGTCTTGGTGGTACCATACGCCTTCCACTTCTTAATGATTCGCTTGACTGTGCTCCAAGGGATATTCAAGGCATTTGAAATATTTTTATACCCATCCCCTGATCTGTGCCTTTCCACAACTTCATCAGAGAGGTCTTTTGAAAGCTCCTTGGTGCCCATGGTTGAGTCTTTGCTGTGAAATGCACCACCTGGCAGAGGAATCCTACAGGAACAGCTGATTTTATTCTGAAATAATCAGAAAATCCCCCCCCCCCCCCCCCCCCCCCTCGACAATTTAACACAGGTGGAGGCCAACTAACTTGGTGTGTGATTTGGAAGGTGATTGGTTGCACCTGAGCCAATTTACAATTGCTATTGTAAGGTGGGTGCACACTCATCCAACCAAGATATATTCTAGTTTTGTATTTCTAATTAATTTTCTGAAATTTGTGGAATTTGTTTTCACTTGGAAGTTGTGTGTTACGATGTGTAAATGAAGGTGGAAAAAGTCATCTTTTAATGCAATTTAATTCCAGGATATCGGGCAACAAAAGATGAAAATTTTGAAAGAGGGAGTAGACTTTGTATAGGAACTGTATCTCAGCCAGTCCAACAGTTGTCAATCATTACACTTGCTTGAGCTCCATCAGGCCACAACGTGTGTGTGTGTATCTGTTAAAAAGTACGATGAATATTAGTTTATATACAGTACATTATGTTACGTTAACTACATGTGTTGAAGAGGTGAGAGATATTTAACACATCTCCCAGTGTGATTGAGAGGCATGAATTGCTATTGGATTTATGATTCAGTTAAAGCATCTTGCTTATTTGATCGATGAAGGTATTATTGTGTATCTTTGGTTATGAGTGTTACACAGCTCGATGGCATTACTGGGGAAGCCAACATGAGGGTGAAACTATAGGTTGTGCCTAATAGCCCAGGAGACTGCTTCGGCAGCAGCGACGCTCTGTGCAGAGTATGGTCCCATTGGATGGATGCATCGAGGCCAAGTTCATTGTTGTGCAGAATTATATAACCACTGTGCATTCAATGGGGGGGCTTTAATGTGTGTTTTAATTACCCTTACCAGTGGAGACGTTATTGCATTTATGTCTGTTTGTTATGACTAAAATTGAAAATTTTCATCACATGTCAGTCTTTCTCGTTTGTTTGTTTGTCTGCGAGTGCGATATCTCGCGAACGCTTTCAGCTATCTTCATCAATCTTTACAAGTGGATTTCGAAGGACAAAGGTGAGGCTGTCAATGTGTTTTTGACCATATATATGTATGTCAAAGGTCAAGGTGACGGTGACGTCATTTGCATAAAACAGATACGACCAAAAGTGTTTGCGCTACGTGAGGTCAAACTTGACACAAATGAGTTGGAAAACATCACCTACAAATTCCGAGCAGATTTCAGAATCCGATCGTTATGAAAACACAAGATTTCTGTAGGGTCTGGGGGGGCAGATGACGCATTTCCAAAATGGCGTCAATCCGCTGATGTACAACGTCGTTTCTATGGCAAAGTCACCCATGTTAAAGTATAGGGTTTTTTTTTAGGGACAAAAAAAGATGATAACTCTAAAACGCTTCAATATACAGGTATCAAATTGCTACCATGTTCAAAGGTCAAGGTTACAGTGATATCATTTGCCTGATTTTCGTCATAACAGTCAGGCTACCATCCATCCATCCATTGGGACCGTACTCTGTGCAGAGCGTTGGTGCTGCCTGAGCAGTCTCCTTGGCTATTGGGAGCAATCCTGACGGTCACCACTCCGACAGAGTATACAAGCAAGCTGGCACTCATTTTTGCTGACCTCAGAAGGATGACAGGCAGAGTCAACCCACCTGGTATTAATTCAACAGCTGAGGGGGATTTGAACTCAGGATCCTAGGATCCCAAGCCACCACCCTAACCATTAAGCCAACACCAGGCACAGTCAGGCTACTGACTGACACCTTCTTGTTTGTTTGGCTATCCGCTCGCCTACAGCCCAAACCACTCAGACGGTCATTCTGAAACTTTCGAAGATTGAAGTACCATCCTCGCGACAGTTGATCAAAGGTCAAAACGACGTCAACATTGGCCAAAAGATCAACATCATCTGTAATTTCTAAAATTGTCATTTTCATCAGATTGACTTGAAACTTGAACATGATTTGCATATCAGCTCACTGAATTCAACCACCAATTTTTTTGAGGTCAAAAGTTGAACATCAGCCTCATTTCTAAAACTGATAAGGCCAAAACATGTTTTTGGGGGATTTTGTGTTACAATGCAAGGCTCGTATAATAGCCAACACACAGAACATACAACAAGGGGAGCAGGAGACAAGAGGGGTAGGAGAGGAAGGACAAAACAGTGTAGAACAGAGACATTAGCAGATCTGTGGAAGCAGCGCGATGGGTGGGGTACACGGGGTAAACAAGATGGACACTACAGGGACTTTCAGGTTCGTTACACGACAGGGACTTTCAGGAAGGAAGGCAGGGGAATTTGAAGGACGTGGGTTTGGGGTGGATTAATGGGGGTAGAATAGATCGTGGTTTTGGATTGGTGGAAGATAAATGATGGTGGTGAAAGCTGTTTAGATGACCTGGAGGGAAGAGTGGGATTGAAGAGAGTGAGGGAGTTTGTTCCAAAGGCAGGAAAAAAGAGGAATGAAAGAGTGAAGGTGAGCAGTGATTCTTGCTTTTGGTAGTTTTACCAGAAAGGAGTTGCTGGTGGACCTTGAGCACCCTGTGGGAAATATAGGGGGACATATTGCAGACAGAAGCAAAGGGGAGGGGATGAGGTTGGAGAGGAGATGGTGGAAGACAGAAAGGCCACCGACCTGCCTGTGGTGAGACAATGAGAGACCCAAAGACTCAGCCTCGTTGCAGGAGATACCAATGATCATAAATGTCTTTGTTTCCACAGCATGAAACGAAAGAATGTGAGAGGCGGGAGCAGCAGCCCAGAGGGGAGAGCAGTACTCCATCAGGCTGTGGATGAAAGCTTTGTATGTGCTCAGGAGCTCAGGTGTGCCAAGAAAGGACTTTGCATGACGGAGGATGCCCAGTCGGCGACTGGCTTTGGAGGCCAGCTTGGAAATGTGGCTTTCCCAGGAAAGATCATGGCAGATCGTGATTATATGTTAAAAAGTCAAAAAAATAGTGGACGAGTTATGATATGTCAAAAGGACGAGTCGACTATATCTTGATATGTCAAAAAGTTGTGGACAAGTTATGACAAAACTAGGTTGATGAGTTGGTTAGGTGACAAGAACAAGCCAATTGGATTTTGGTTCAGATCTAGCCCATCAGTGGGATACAAAACGTAAACTGTTCAGTGTTCAGCCTGGCAGAGGTATGCAGTATGCACTCTACCGAGTGCGAGTGCCATTCTACTTTGTTCTGTTTTGCCAAGTGTCGCTCCATGAGTGATTTTTCATTCTGTCTGTTTGTCTGTATATCATTCGCCTACAGGTCACAATTTTAAACCGATCTTCATGAAATTTCAAGATTTCATCATAAGCAAGAACCCTATTCTTTTTGAGGTCAAAAGGTCAACATAGGCCAAACGTCAGCAACTTTGTTAAATTTCTCAAATCCTCAATTTTCATCTGGCTGGCTTAAAATTTGAACAGGATTTGCACATCAGGTCACTGAATTCAACCAGCCAATTTTTTGTGAGGTCAACATAGACCGAAAGATCAACATAGGCCAAAGGTCGACAACTTAGGTGGGATTTCTAAAATCCTCAATTTTCATCACAATTTGCAGGACTGTAGCTATTTGGTCATCCATTTGATTTGAATTTAATTTATTTTAATCCCATTCTAAATTCAATTGAATAATAATTATAATAAACGTCATGGGTCAGTGTCAAGTGGCCGATGAAAGCGGGGTTGCACCAAAGCGGGACGTATTGGTACCCGGTCATCACTTCCAGCAGTTATAAAGTGGAAGTTCCAGTTATGTCTATTATTAATGATGAAACACACCAGTACCCAATCACCATACAAAATACGCCACACAAAACTACACAAACACCACACAAAACAAGTCCTGGCGAGGGTCTGCAATCTGCAATGTCTTATTGTTTTTCTTGTTTTATATGGGTTTGGGGGAAGGTGTGGAGGGAGGGTGGGGGGGGGGGGTTGGAGGCTTTATTCCATTATTCCAATACTGATGGAATTGCAATGCAGCAACACACTTTGTCCTTTATTAAGAGACAACAAATACTCCCGTCTACTGCATCACTGGTGAGGAAATTTTTATTTTTCATTATTACCCAGGTAGCTATTAGGTAGCTCGGTGAGACATTCAAAAGCCACCTGCGAGCATGTGACAAGTGACAAGTGACAGGCATGATTGGATTGTGTGGGCATACATACATGCATGCTTGTGTGTGAACGTGCTATTCCATGATATTGGAATCTATTCCACGAGCTTCAAGATATTTTATAAAGAAGTGATTTCAGCGCTCAATGAAAATGTAAATTTTGATGAAAGTGTCACACAAAGTTGTCTGCTATTTTTGTGTTGTTGCGTTGTTATGAATTTTCAATATAACTGATAATGTTGAGATAGAAACATCCTGTTTGTGAATAATAATTCATGAAATACTCAGATTTATAACCCCCAGAGCTGGTTCACCTGGCATGTAAACTTTGATGCATTTTCAATTATATATAATGTATGTTCATTTGGTGGATGTTCAGGTTTATTATAAGTAAAAACTGGTGAGATTTAACACACCAACCAACAGGAGGTGATTGAACAGGTACTCACGGTTATCGAGTGTGGTGCAGATCATGAGTAGGCACGAGCTGAATCACAGCAATGAAGGATTGTAGGGAAGTGTGGAATTGGACAGACATGGTGAGACAATTTCACAGGAGGGAGAGTGAGAGAGAATAATTGGGTGAGGAGAAATCTTTGATTTTGGAACGATGTCACAAATGGGTTCGTGCATGAACATGTGCAAATTCTTGAGCCTGAGATGATGAAAAACACTGAAGACACTCTCATTTACCATATTCTATTTTATTAGAGTACTTTTTGGATGTGAATTAGTACAGAGGGATGAGTCCCGAAAGCAGTTCAATAAAGCTATGTGTTGTTACAAATCGCAGCAATATCAGTGGCTGAAGACTAATAGCACGTGTTGAAGTCCTGTTAAATGAACTATGGTTTTCATGATTTGTGCTTTCATCAATGCCTATGACCTGTACAATAAATATGCTGTTCTAGTATGTTACAGTAACTAAAATGTTGTCAATTAAGTTGAAAATTTTGACAAGAGTAAATTTTATAAATAAAATAAAGGGGGAAAGGGCATGGGTGCAATTCCTGATAAGCAGGCAGCAAAACCTGATTCTGAATTTCCTGATAAGAAAATAGGGTCAATAGGATTTTTTGGCATATCCTAAGAGGGAAGTGTTGTGTAACGCTTGAAGGAGTAGTGCGAGGTACTTGATTAAGCATTGAATGAAAGCCTGGTAAGGACTGAAAATTCTGAGTATTGAGCTCAATTCCCTCACCTTGTTTTTAAGAGGATCTAACTGTAGTTTAAGAGGATCGAACAGAGAGGCTTCAACTTGAAACAACAAGATTGATACCGAGGTTGACGAGACCTCCTCAAGAGGGAAGATGAGATAGAAAGAGGCCATTATATATTCAATAAGACATCAAATGGGATTATGATAGAGGTATTTAACAGGTTAAAAGGGATTGACAGAGTCGATAA
>CM068963.1:6982516-6992381 GCA_035128595.1 Eptatretus atami
CATCGCTTAACGACACATTTCTCAAAACGTATCCCCATCGTTAAGTGACGCATGACTGTACACACATATATATATATATATATATATATATATATATATATATATATAAAGACCCACCCACATCACTCACCTGTGAATGGGGGGAATAGCCAATCAGCTCTCACCTAATCGACTACACCCAGGTGGCTAGGATTATATAAATGATTGACCCCTCTCAAACTTCTCTAGCCCAAGTAGCTGCATCAAGCAACCCAAGAAGACTTACACAAGGTAAGTGCTAATGCTGTTTCGAACCCTTCCCAGAGTTCCTCAAAAACTATAAAAACATTCACACATAGTACACACATTAGAATCCCAATGCCATACACCCATCCACCTCTGTGTGTGTGTGTGTCGTTGATTGTCATCTCCATATGTGGGTTTCAGAAGGTGGAACGGAGCCCTTGCAGGTCTCAAAGCATCCAACTCCATGTGTGCGTGTTTATGTGTATGTGTGTATTCGTGTGTGCGTGTACAAGCATGCGTGTAAATGTGTTTGAGTGTGCTTGATTTCGAGATGGAATGAGTTGGAAAGCACTGGTTGTACTCGGCGTGTGTAAGGCAGTAAAGAGAATTCATAGTCGCCGGGTTTAGGGTGAGGGGAGGATTCCAATTTTTTTTTTCTGTGGAAATATGTATGGCATTGCGTCGCTCCCAGTGGGAGAGGATATTACAATTTACAAGCTATAATAAAATACACCAATTCTAGGGAAATTATTCTCTCCCATAAGGATGAGTTCTTCGCAAGTAAAGTAAATTAATGATCACAATTGGAAGGGCTATATCATTTGGCAAATCCTTGCGACTGATTCACAGCAATAATGTATTTAATGCCGTCAAAGCTGCATTGCATCATTCCTTGGGAAAGTTAATTGGACCTCCTGGACCGTGCCCGATATCCCTGAGTTTATGACAAAGCACAATTAGGCAAAGCAAAAACAGACAGACATAAGTGGCTGGGGCAGTTAGACAGGTAGAATTGTGTGTGCTTGTGCAGTGCTAGTTGATTGGTGTAAGTGGTGTTTTTAATATTCCATATTCCTCAATGGGAGTCAGAAAGCACATTTTCGATTTCACAACAGGTATTTCCATTGTAGAGAAGAACTATGATGTTATTCATTTTGAGATATTACAAGTCAGAGGGGCACAATTGCTTGTTTCAGCATAATCTTTCCATGTATTGTACAAGAGCCAATAATGTGCAGGGATTTAAATTCAATTGCTTGAAGAAGAAGCATGTGGGATACAAAAGGCTCAGCTTGCAGGAGAAAAATTCCCTCCATTTCACTGAAGACGAATGTCTTGTACCTCTCACTGTAAGTGTCCAAGAGAGAATAGACAGACGCATGGGCAAGTGCCGAATTAATCTCCTTGGAGGCCGGGATGACTGTGTGGTTATCTCAAGTCAAGCCGTGGTCGATGGTGAAGCCTCCCCTCGTGACGGATCAGTGATCAGTCGTTAACTTTCACCTGTTGGTCCTCCAAACTAAAAAAGGGGAGAAATAATTTCCACCTTACTCATCCGCAATGCCTGAAAAATCATACAATATCCCTGCAGATACAATAGGGACGAAGATAAACAGGTTAACAAGTGATAAGTTGTTAATATCTATTAGTAGAAGAAATAAGATGAACTCGTTAACAAGCGGTAAGTAACTTATTTTTGTGTAGGAAAGAATTCCATAACTAAACAACAAATAATTACAAAAAGTATGAAACAAATACAAACAATATAAACAAGAAAAAGAGCAATCAGAGATTGCACACCCTCACCAGGACTTGTTTTGTGTTGTGTTTTGTGTGGTGTATTTTGTGTGGCTCGTGTGTGCTGGTGTGTTATGTAATTAATAAGAGACATAATTAGAACTGCCACTTTATAAATGCTGGTATTGATGAGGAGTACTTGCTATGTGCCAAGTTTCAATTTTTTCCTTCGTGTGGTTTCAGAGATACAGGGGTCAAATTTTTTTTTACCCCGTGGGGTAGAGCCGCTCGTGTTCTCTCTTTTCTTGTGCACAGTTCATTTGAATGTCTATGTCTCCATTATTCGTGAACAGATTTCGATGAAAATTGACAGGCATATACTAGACACATTTCCCCAGGCATTAACTGAGCCCAAAGTGCGATTCCGGCCCTTTCGGCCCATTTTCTTAAAATTGTTATTAAAAAAAATTAAATTAAATGCGCTGGGTGATGCCCAATGCAAAATTAAGTCGCAAATGATGATATGAAACTAGCCTCACTCTTGTGAAGTGTTCTGGTTTCTTTTTCTGATGCGATGAAAATCTTACCAAATTTCAAAACTACCTGTTGTCCGTGCTGTCGCTCATCTGAGAATTGTACGATTGAACTCCCACGGGGTATGTTCGCAATTCGAACTTGTTTTTTCTGTTTTTCCAATATGGCTGCCACACCATGACCTACGATGTCATAATTATCATTAAAACATTCTACATGAGAAGTCGTGCCAATTGTGAAAATTTTGTCTCAATCCGAGAAGCGGTTGCGGAGAAATACACGAAAGTTCTGTGTGGACAAACAAACAAACAAACAAAAAGACAAACGGATCCAAATGCAATTCCCTCTCCTTCGGCGAGGGTAAAAATTGATCAATGTACATAGTTAACAGGATGTCCCAGTGCACCAATGTTGTCAGAATACTATTATTAGTATTATCATTATTATTATTAAGTCTTCAGCCTGGTGAAGGTATGGGCTCTACTGAGTGCCATTCTAGGTGTTATAGGTTTTCCCGGCCAATTTCAAAAAAAATTCTGCTCAATTTGATTTTCAGGCATTCAAATTCACGCAGTTTTACTAATCCGTTCATCTAAGGCTTCTTCCTCAATATTTGTGAATTCAATTAAACTAGCATAACCCGCGCTCTCCGCGACATGTTGGGGTGGGTGTGTTTGAGAAAGGAACTGATGCAGGTATCAGTAGTAATTTTACTTTAATGCAGTAAGTGGAATACGATTTCACTGTTTCAGAACCATTTTATTTACTTTTTTTTTGTACCATGCACCTCATATGGTCTTTGAGATAATGTAGCCGAATATCACGTTACTCGAGCGCAGAACAAAGTCGAAGATAGCGCGACACAAAACCACAAACTCGGAAATAATATATAAGATTTTCATGCATTCATGATGACTTACCTGACATTCACAAATGCGTTTGATTCATTCAATTCAGTTTTTCGGCATTCATGATTACATTCCTTTTATCCGGATATTGAATTTTCACAACTATTTGTCAATGGGTACGATCAAGTTAACGTCGCTCGAAGCACGTGATTGTGTCTGCTTGTTATTTTCTTTTTCGTTTGTGGGCAATCACTTTCGTCGTTCGACTATTCAAATAAGAATATGATGGCAAATTTCGGTAAGTTCTTATTTCTTTTTTTTTTCTTATTGGAGTTATTTTCTTTTTAATGTATAAAGAATGGAAATAGCTCATTTAAGAGCTCATACATGGTGAAACCCCTAAACCTTTTAAACTTAATAATTCACTTACTTTCCATTTTTATTGTTTGAATATTTATTTTGTAAGTTTATGTCATTATTCATTTTTAATTTGCCTAAAATTATACAGCCCCGAGTCTACGCAAGGACAAAATAAATTTCTTTGAAAAACAATACAACAAATCTGCATAGGCACCACACTATCCCATTTTTATGGAATGAAAACAAAATGCAAATGTGAAAGAAAGGTCTTGATATCCATGAGGGGGTCATCTTTATAAAATGAAAAACATGTATTTCCCTGTGCATTTTTTTTCCACCGGTCCACTTCTACTTTGTTTTCTGTTCTTTTTGAGTTGCTTTCTTCAGCCTTCAATCTCCTGACATGCTTGCATCTTGCCATGCATGTCTGGCTGTGATTGTACCATCCGATACACTTTCCATGAGTTATTTGCCCCACATTTTGCCATGCCACCTCTTGTAAGCGATCACTCCTCCACTGTTGAAGATTCATGCCTGCGTCATGTGCTCCCTTGGTTCCTTACCTGCAGTTGCCATTCTGGGAGAGCCAGGTCTCTCTTCGTGCCGGCTTTGAATGCAGAATGAGCCATTAATGTTGGGTTAAGGAAGGGTGATTAGGGAGTAGGGTGGTAGCAACTTCAGTTAGATCTACTGATGGATATCTGGTGGAAGTTGTGTTCGCATGTGGGGTCTTGCCTTGTTGTAGATTACAAACATGGTCTCATCTGCAGGGAACATATTTTCACACGCATGGACTGTATCTGCCAGAAACTCCTCAAATCTTTCTCTTGTAACAGTCTCAAAAGCTGTGCAGTGATGTACGATCTCAATCGCCGCAGAAACAGCAAAGGTTACATTGCAGTTCCATTTGTTTTGACCATGCACATCACGTCTCACCGGGACACCGTGAGGAGCTCTTCCAAATGAATTCCTCGTCCAAATGTTATAGTCTGGTTCATCAATGTAAACGCTGTGAGCAACAACTCCATGCTCTAAGAACCACTGAGCATACTCAATGCGCATGTCCAGTACTAAAAGAGTGTCTCTTCTTGGACATCAGGCACATTCTCTACCAGTTTGATTGTCATCAGCATGCCATCAAGGGTTCCAGTAACGGTGTTGAGAGTGTTGACAGTTGGTTTGTCTGGCAGGGAATATTGTAGGTCATGTTTCATCTGTTTAAGAGTCAACAGAGGGTTGATATCTCGTATTCGCTATAGCTCATCTCACATCTCTTGACCAACCTTGGTGTTATGTGCTCCTCCTGTCGGTAACTTTGCATGACGACCAGTGTGCAAATATGTCACCACAATTGACCTTGCAGTGGATCGCTTGATGTAGAGAGTATCAGCCAGTTCTAGACAGTTGGTGTTGTTTTCCAATGCTTCAATTAGCATCTCCCTATCAATATCAGATACTCTCCTGTAATGACCACAGGCAGCCATCTTTATTTTCAAAATTGTCTTGAGAGAGAAGTATACTTTAACCAAGAACGAGTTGAGAAATGAACTATCCCCAGAACAGGCATATCTGCTTTTATAGGCAAATAAATTTTTTAAATCTGAAAACACATACCAGAGAATCGAATGCAAAAATGTGGCAAAAATGTCTGCCCATTGATGAAATTAAATTGTTGATCAACCTCTTTGTACTGGTTGTGGCGAAATTGAATGAACTTTACTGACCGTTTCAATTGGAATGTACCTATTTCGCAGCTGAATGAGGTCATAAGTCCAATGAATGCTCAACTAATAAAAGTGAAGGAACCTTTTTGCTAATTGTATGATGATATACAGTAATGGTGCAATTCATTTTCACTTTTAATATTAAATTGAATGAAATTGGCCAGGAAAAACCTTTATTATTGTTACGATTATTTGTACGGGCCATAACGTTTTAAAAATTACCCAGTAGGGATTGATTTGTTCATTTTATTTCAAATGTTGAAGAAGCACAACTCACTGCAAACGCTGTAAAATGGAAAATATTACTAAACTTGAATACACGAACCATTATTGACAATGCCATGAAACAGTATCCAGTGCCGTAAAGATTTCCCGCGAGGGAATTTCAAATAAAGATAAAAATGACACAAAAAAACGGCACTTTGAAAGAAGCTCTGAAGCTGTACAAGATTGAGTGTACAGGATTTGAACCTGGGTTCTTGATGATCATCATGAGTTATCAGTTCCGATGAGAACACTAAACAGGCCAACCCAATTTTGTGCTATAAGCGAGGAACCAAGTTACAAATGAGGAAGAATACTCCAACAGGCAGCAGTTAAAGGATATCATTCACTCTCAGGTGTGAGACAGTGACATCCGTGGTTCTTCGAGCTCTGCAGAATGGAGTAGACGGATGAGACAAATGGCACCTTTGCCAAAGTGAGGGTGTGCATTCTGTGCTCTAGAAACATCATACATGCGTTATCCCCAATGTGTTATCATTCAAGCTTGCTGCACACATGCGGTATCAACTTTTGATCACTTGAGGCAAAATTTGGTACAGAACGGTTGAGGTGCAATGCTAGCAATGCTCATGTGTTTACTGAACATGGACGGAGGTTATTTTTCATCCCATCTGTGTGTGTTTGTCTGCACGCGAGCAGGATGTCTCAAAGAATTGAGGATGGCTTCAAACAAAAACTTGGTGGACAGGATGGGTGTGTGACGAGGACAAATTGATTAGATTTTGAAGATCAGGATCTTAGAATTTTTTTATAGTCATTCTTCAACATCAAGAGATAGAATCAAAAAGGATATTCAGTAAAGCATGATATCTCAAAAGGTAACGGATGCATTATGACAAAATTGGTGGAGAATCGGGTTGGTGACGAGAACAAGCCGATTAGATTTTGGTGTCGGACAAGGATGAAGAGTCCAGTGGCCTATCAGTGGGATCCAAAATGTAAACTGTTCAGTCTGGTGGAGGTGTGCGCTCTACCGAGTGCTGTTCTAGTTAATAGAGCGATATTTTCAGTGCAGACGACAACTCATCACTCTGAGAAAACTTGGTTGACCAGTTGCTTATTTTCTCAAGATCAATAGAGATGGATGCTGCTATAGTCTGCTGACAAAGTGAGATGAGTAGTCTGCAAAGTTACCTGTCGGATTTCCTCGTGAAAATAAGAGGTCATTGATGTAGAACAATAATGTGATCGGTCGATGAATGCCACCGATGAAAGATGTCTGCCCAGAGATTTAACAGGAAATCTGATAAGCGGTCGAGGAGGGGACCTTGGATGCCAATATAATTGAAGGTTGGAAAGTGGGAATGGTCACAGACAGAATCAAATACATGGAAATGTCCAGTAAGATGACCATAACAGCATTGATGACGTCGAAGAAGAAGAAGCTTGTTCAGGGTACGAATGACCCGAGTGGAAGCGAAACTGATGATCGGGTATCAGAGAGTTCGAGAAAAGATGAGTCTTGCAGTCTGCTGTAATAATAAATTCCATTATTTTGCTTGTGATGGGGAGAATGTTAACTAGTCTATAGTTGGAAGGGACAGCTTTAGCTCAATTTTAATGGATTGGGGTAACATTGGTTATTTTCAATGATGCAAACAAGTGGCCCTTAGACAATGATCTGTATAAAAGGATATAAAGTGCATGATGCAGATCACATGATCACGTGTTTAGCATTAAAGTGCAGCTACCATCAGGACCACTAGCACTTTGGGAGTCAAGTGTATATTGGAATTTGTCCACCGTTTGGGAGGGAAGATCACATTGTGATGGGAGTTTTCAGGCAGGAGGAGGAGGATTAGGATCAGAACAGGATCAAAGAGATTAGTGACCTTGGCCTTTTAAGGATATAGGGAGTTAAGGCAATCAGCCTCAGGATCATTGGTGTCTATCGTGACCCCGTCCTTATAGAATGAAGGAATAGATGAGGTGCATGTCCCAGCAACGGAATTGACCAACTACCAGCAATTTCAGTGGATGGTGAGAGACCTGCAAGTCGAGACTTCCGGTGGGAATGGTGTTGAGCTTTGACACATCTGAGGACAGAAACGCAACGGTGATGGACTTCCTGGAGAGACCGCAGGTTCCCATCAATGGAGTTGCATGTCCAGGAGGAAAAATGTGAGCTGCTTTCTGGCAAATGCCTCACTACATGAATCATTGTACAAGGGGCAGGATGTTTTGTCAGGATAGCTGAAGGCATGATGGTATAAACTGATGAAAAAGAGAGTAATGCGATGATATAATGGAGTCTCAGTTACTGACTATGTCGATGAGTGATGAGAGAGTTCACTGTTCAGGGAAAGAAAATGGAGGACCGCAGGCCAGACCAATCAGTCCGATTAAACTTCCAGGCACTGTGGAGCCTCGATGTTTCAAACGTACATCGTATTTTTCAAACGTGACGCGGAGTTTGGTTGGTTCCATTAAATACCTGTTACTCTCCAACTGGAGTTTGCCTCTTTCCAGCAGTGGGTTTCATTTAAGATGAAAGTCAACAGGAGTATTACTATATATCGACTGGTATTCCTCTGGAAACAAGTGCTGTGGTTTGAAAGTTGTTTGTAGCAGGTTCTGTCAATGTAATAACTTCACTGTTAGCAGTCAATTTTCTCTTCGACGCAAGAGAGAGAATTATATTTTTTTTTTTTAAGTTTTGTTGAAAGCTTTGGACAAGCAAGGGATTGTTCTTCAGAAGGAAACCGTTTGTACTTGTCACAAATCATTGAACATTTTGTTTCATTTTGTTAACCGTTGTTCCAAAGCATAGTGCCATATTGAAGCTACCTTTTATATCCATATGACGATCATCGCATGCGGGTTTACAGGCCAGCCAAGAGGGACGCACACTCGCATCCAAGCTGTTTATCCTGGGTTTGAATCCTGACCCAGCTATAAACCGTCATCCCGGTGTTTCACAGGCAGGATGCTTCATCAATGTGTGTCCCGTCACTCGGATGGACGTTAAGCTGGGTGTTCCCATCTGCCAACATTCGTTGATGGACGTTCAGGAGCCCACGGTGTCCTTCGTAAAGAGTAGGCGAGCTATCGGCAGCACGATGGACAAATTACAAAAATTCCTGCCCGAACCAGCAGAGGGCACTGCATCAGCAGCACAGCCACACCCTCAGCCAATGAATAGCCCCCGCAGCAATATGCTGCATATAAACGAAGAAGAATCATCACTTCCAAGTTGTCATCAAATGAATGATTCCAAAACGGTACCTTGACGACTGTAGACAATTAATGATGTGTAGAATTTCACTCCAATCGTTGTGTTTTGTGTACAAGTCCCAGTTCATGATCCGGACAGCCTGACAAACAGTCAGAAATACAGACAATCAATTAAAAATTACGAACATTCTCATGTTAGGTCTTAAAAACGAGATTAAGATTTACTCAAAATGAAGTGGTGTGGAAATCGTACCATTTATATAACATCCTTGAAATGGTAATTCAATGGGTTAGTAAAAACCACAACTGTTCAATTATTATCGATTCTGATTGTTGTGCGGAAGAACTTTATCTCAAAGAAATTGTATATGTGTGCATGTAAACATATATGTATATATACACAAGACATGGCCAAAAGTATGTGAACACCTGGTCGTCCAACATCTCATTTCAAATTCATGGGCATTCAATATGGAGTTGGTCCCCCCTGTGCTGCTATCAGCGCCTTCCACTCTTCTGGGAAGGTTTCCACTAGATGTTGGAAATTGCTGCGAGGAATTGCTTCCATTCAGCCACAAAGAGCATTCGTGAGGTCGGGCACTGATGTTGGGCGATTAGGTCTGGCTCGCAGTCGGCGTTCCAATTCATCCCAAAGTGCTTGATGGGGTTGAGGTCAGGGCTCTGTGCAGGCAGTCAAGTTTGTCCACACCTATCTCGACAAACCATTTCTGTATGCACTTTGCTTTGTGCACGGGGGCATTGTCATGCTGAAACAGGAAAGGGCCTTCCCCAAACTGTTGGCACCAAGTTGGAAGCACAGAATCATCTAGAATGCCATTGTATGCTGTATGTTAACATTTCCCTTCACTGGAACTAAGGGGCCTAGCCCGAACCATGAAAAACAGCCCAAGACCATGTTATTCCTCCTCCACCAAACTTTACAGTTGGTACTATGCATTCGGGCAGGTAGTGTTCTCCTGGCATCCAACAAACCCAGATTCATCCGTCGAACTGCCAGATGGTGAAGCGTGATTCATCACTCCTTCTTCTTCGTAGACTTTTCCCATTTCGCTGGGGTCGCCTCCATCCCAACGAGCAGCCTTCCTCCACATCAACCGATCTAGGGCCCATTCCTCCTTCATTCTACAGTGTTTCATGGCTTCTTTCACACAGTCCATCCATCTTTTCGCTTGTCTT
>CM068963.1:6994427-7019838 GCA_035128595.1 Eptatretus atami
CCACTCCAGCTGATGCTTGGCATTGTGCATGGTGATCTTAGACTTGTGTGCGGCTGCTCGGCCATGGAAACCCATTTCAGCTCTCGACTCTCGACGACCAGTGCTCATGCTGACGTTGCTTCCAGAATTAGTTTGGAACTCGGTAAGTGAGTGTTGCAACCGACAACACGATTTTTCCGCACTATACGCTTCAGCACTCGGCGGTCCCATTCTGAGCTTGTGAGGACTGCCACTTCGTGGCTGAGCTGTTGCTCCGAGGTGTTTCCACCTCACAATAACAGCACTTACAGTTGACCGGGGCAGCTCGATCAGGGCAGAAATTTGACGAACTGACTTGTTGGAAAGGTGGCATCCTATGAGGTTGCCACGTTGAAAGTCACTGAGTTCAACAGTATGGCCCATTCCACTGCCAATGCTTGCTATGGTATATGTACCCGAAGAGTTACCTCTATTCTCATTGGAGTCAGCTTATTGGACACAGCTACAGCAACTCCTTGGTCATGGTAACCATCTGAGCTACCAGACCAATAGTAGGTGTAACCACCCGCCATGATCTCGCTGCAATCCGGTCTCCGAACCAACCAGCGATAGCCAAGGATTCTCTGAAGAGACCTAGTACCAAAGGAATTAGGTCTCCATCTCAGTTCCCTGGTCAGAGTCCAAGTCTCACATCCATACAGCAAGAGTGGAAGCACCAAGGACCTGAAGACTCGGACTTTCTTCCTCCTGCACAGGTACCGGCAGCACCACACCATATGATCTAGTGAATCCATGACTCCCCAGGCCCAACCCAGATGTCTATTGACCTCTGGCTCACAGCCAGCAGAGACATGAATATCACTGCCCAGGTAAGTGAATCTCTCCGTCTACCTGCCATGGTCTCACTACCGGTCATGATCACCCGCCACCTGCGATGATCACGTGTAACCGCCCGCCATAATCTCGCTATTATCCGGTCTCCGAACCTCAGAGAGTGCTGCAATACCAATTTCAAACGCTTGCAGCTCAGACTTGATAACAGAGACAGGTGATCATCCTCTCTTATGGATAGGACATTCCAGGCACCCACCTGAAGGGACCACCTCAGGTTAACACAAGGAGACCGCCGTCTGGTGGATGACACCTCAGCACCACTCCGACACACTCTCCCACAACCTAACCCAGGAATGTTACCCCGTGGTTTCCCTCCTATCATCAAAGATTGGGGGTCCCGAAGGCTTTGCCCAATCCCTGTATCCGGTGAGCTGTCCTGCGAAGGGAAGCTGCACAGGAGGTACTCCCATGGAGTTGGTTTTCAGATTTTATAAGGTTCGAGAATGTTTTGCGGAATGAAGGGTTTTACGGTGGCCGGAGTGCAAATCCTGCCACCAACCTCCAAATAAAAAGAAACCCAACTGCAGGAGGACGTCCGCAGACACAGTTGGGCACTAGATATGGATGGCCGTTGGCTCACAACAAGCTCCTCCGCCCTTTCACATGTTTTGTTTTTTATCCTGCTGAGTGTCCATATCCAAACACCCTCCTCACCAAAAAACCTGGTTGGGGAGACGGTTTAGTCGCCGACAACCCGACCATGGAACAGGTTAGTACAGGTTTACATGGTACCTGTAGCAAGTCACATATCTGATCTGGCCTCACCTGACAATAATGTTCGGAACATGAGTGGTCTTAACGTATGAAGTACATATATAATATATATATATATATATATATATATATATATATATATATATATATATATGTATATATATATATATATATATTATATATATTATCACAACCTTATAAATGATATTGGTACAGGTGCAGATTTTAATGTATTTTTTTTTTTCATTTCTAAACATGTACAGATTACTGAATGGGAGCTGTTATCATGGATTCTTCATAACCATCACAATCTGAATCTTGTCATTCACGCCTGCGATGTAGTGACAATTCCGACTGCACAGAGTACAATTCGAGCTCCTCATAACTTCTTCAATGCTTCAGCGAAACAAGTCGGAGTGTTGCACCAGTTGATCACCGAAAATGTCCTGAAAGGGATTAGTTCTGTCTAAAGTAATTGGGTTGATAAGTATTCGGCTGTGTTTGCCTTCGTTGAAATATCTTCAGCATTTGTGGAATCGTTCAATTCAGTTGCAAAAAAGTCGCAGAAATAAAGACATGGTGGAAAAGGAAACAAAACTTCTCTTCAAATTCATTTAGCACTGTTTGCAAAATCGATTTTCCACATCATCCAACTATGCCCACTCGCTTCTGCTGTCCCCCTTCAAACTTCTGCACTCAAAATCAAATGAAACAATACAAGCTGTTGAAGTCATTCAAACCGTCAACACATTCAGAACTCCACTGATGGGGAATTCCACGAAATTTTCGAAAAATTAACTGCCTGATGGAAATAATGCGATGTTGAAGTTAAGACGCCCAGACAATTGGCCATCATCATTTCCTATGTAGCACATGCAGTGGTATAGTGAGGGTTTGTGGTGCACAGGGCCACAGGTCAATATTAGTGCCCAAAGTGGCAGAGCGGCGAGGGATGGGGGCAGCGAGCCTGGGAAACTACTGTAAGCAAACATTTCCTGTAATCTGAGTGATTTTGGTGGCTTCCGGTGAGACTTGAACATCAAAAATCCACAATATGTGACTGAAGTCACTTATTGTGACTCCACAATATGTGATGATGAAGAACAAAAATCCACAATATGTGATGGAAATCTGAAGAAATTTGTTCAACTTGAAAAAACAAATCTAGCAGTACGTACTCCTTACCGTGGTACGGCACAAGCACAACATTAGAGAAGCAGTTGACTTTTCCTCTGCTGATTTTCATGCCTCCATGACGGAGCTTCATGGAGAATCCAAAAGTGAGAAAAAACGCCCTCCTCTGCTAGACCAAGTACTGTTATGGAAATACAAGCCACACACCGACAGGCGAGATGCAACTTACCCAAACATTTTCAAACTGCAAACCATTTTCACCTTTTTGCCAGTCACCGCAGCAAGCACCGAATGCTCATTATCAGCATTATATGGTGACGGCATCCTTCAGGGGGTCAAGTATGGAAGAAAATCGACTCATTGAAGCATAATCGACCAATTGACATCAATATCATGAACAAGCGCGATAATGAAACATCTACAGATATAAAAAGGAAAAGCACGGGAGGCGGTGAAGCCACGAGTCAGTCTGGGAAGCCGTGAAGACTATATGCCTTTTAATCATGTCCTGTTTGAATGTTAATTCATCAAGACCCTTAAGACCCCTAAAGACCCCAAGAACCCAAAAGACCCCAAGGACCCAGAAGTCCCAAAAGTCACCGAAGACCCAAAAAGACCCTGAAGATCCCGAAGACTCAAAAGACCCCAAAAACCAAAAAGTACCCAACGAACCAAAAGTCCACAAAGACCAAAAAGACCCCAAATATCCAAAAGACCCCGAAGAGCCAAAATACCTTAAAGAGCCAAAAGTCCCAAAAGATCCCAAAGACACAAAAGACCCCGAAGACTCTGAGGACCCAAAAGACTCAGAAAAACTAAAAGTCCCCGAGGACCCAAAAGAGCCAGAAGTCCCCGGGACCTAAAAGACCCTGAAGACTCCAAAGACCCTGAAGACCCAAAAGTCTCAAAAGACCCAAAAGACCCCACAATCCTTTAGACCCCTTCGACCTTAACACCATTTAGACCCCTTACAGATTTAGACCCCTTACAGATTTAGACCCGCTTCAGACAGATTAGACAGTCTTGACCATTTACACCACTTAGACCTTCTTATGTCAGAAATAAATTTTAAATAAATATAATATCACCAATATTACAAATAAATTTGTCGAAAAGAAATGTTTGTATTATGATTGGTGTAAATCATGTCAACACAGCAAATCTGTGACATCAATCTCTGCAACGACGTGTGGAGAGGCGAGCGTAGCGAGCTGATCTATGGTAGTGAATTAATAAACAGGAAGACCTCTCAAAATGACACAAACTCAACTTTGTTATTTGATCAATGTGCTGAAGAAGGTTAGATATGCAATGATAAAATATATTGCATAAAAACGATGGATTCTGTAAATAAAATAAAAAAAAACAACAATAAAATCGAATTATGAAAAGTTATAATTATCCCTAAAAATACATGACCCACTTGGCACTCATCTGAGTCATTGCTGGCACCTCTTTAGATCATCTGGGTGAACACCGTAGTCAATACAGGCCGAACCACTGAAACTGATATCAGCATCAAATGTGTTTGCTCATGTTCAACCTTCATTATTCTGAGAGCGAATGTTATCTCTCAATGTAAAAAATAAGACATTAAAAGGTAATACTATGGATGGTAAAAATCCACAGTATAGCCTATAAATAAGGTGTACCCAACACGAAGTACATTTTCCACATTTCTCTGGTCTTCACCTTCAAAAATATTTTGGTGGAAAGCTCGTGCGTTATATAAAACATAATAAAAGTGTTTACAACAAGCAGTCTTTTTTTTTTTTTTTAGTAATGTATCTTCATACAGTGAGGCCTTCTGGGGTTCCAAGCTAAGGCTGTAGATGGTGTGAGATTGCACACATGACCCTGATGTTTGATGAGCAGCCACAGGCACCGAGAAATAGTAAAAAGGTATTTACAGAAGAATGAGTACTGTATACACAAACAACATACAGAGCCCCTGAGATTCTTGTGAAATTATTTCTCATCTTGGAGAATATTACACAAAATGTTCACCGAACTACAATGTATGTTCTGTTTAACACTAAAAGCAGACAATGTGATGCTTGTTCGAGCTTCCATGAATCAACCATTTTATCATAATACAAGCAGAGTACACACCTTCCATGTGGGTGTAGTTTGTGCATTACTTGCTGAAAAAGTATGGTCTGTACATGAAATATCATGTAATCCGGTTGCTCATGGGACCTCCATTGAAAGGGAGATAATTCTAATTTAGCTCATACATCTGTAACATGAGTTTCCCCATCTTGTCTATCCCTGTTCCTTGGTCTCGGAGTAGTTATCAAACAAAGTGATGGGACTGGTCCGCCACAATGGAGAAATAACCCAAATAATAACACTTATGAGAAATCCGAAAAAAAATAATCAAAAAATTCAAGGATAAAGAATTCGAAATTATTTTTAAAGTTTAGTCGCTGACAACCTGACCATGAAACAGGTAAGTACAGGCTTACATGGTACCTGTAGCAAGTCACCGATCTAATCTGACCTGACCTGACAACCTATGCAATGACATGACATGATTGAAAGTGGATCTAGTTTCAAAGATTTAAAGAATGCAAGATGCCGTGCACTCATCTGTGTTGGGGACACTTAGAAAATGAAAGAGAGTGATTGAAGTGGGATTTTCTGAAAAACCGAATTAGAAAATGTGCTCACTGCCATT
The DNA here is from genome assembly GCA_035128595.1 of Eptatretus atami. Lineage (NCBI taxonomy): Eukaryota > Metazoa > Chordata > Myxini > Myxiniformes > Myxinidae > Eptatretus > Eptatretus atami. Next base: position 6,999,829 of record CM068963.1, read on the forward strand.
GTTCGATGACATGTTGGCAGAGTCTTTCATCAGACGACGTATGAGGGGCAGTCAATAAGTAACCAAAAAATGGTGACATTTATTCGAGAATGTAATGTGTGTAGTTGTAGATGACATGTTTTATCTATCGGTACGAGTCATGTTTTGCCTGTTTTAGATCTGGCAACATTGAACGTATGACATCAGTAGAGCAGTTCCAAGATGGCGGCTCCCTTAGAAGCATGCACCTGGGAGGAGCAACATTCCGTCATCCGTTTATTGGGAAGTGAGGGTGTGAATCCCAGTGAGATCCATCACAGAATGAAAATGCAATATGGTGACGAACGTTTATCGCTGCAGCAGGTGTACGACTGGGACAGGAAGTTTAAAAGTGGAGTGTCCAGTGTGGCAGATGCTGCTCGCTCGGGCCGGCCTCACACAGCCGACACACCAGAAATGGTTGCAGAGGTTGAGCACGTGCTAAGGGAAAACGGTCGCATTACGCTGGATGAAATGGTCTCCAAATTGAACATTAGCCATGGTTCAGCACACCATATCATTCACAACGTGTTGGGGTTCTGCAAAGTGTCTGCAAGGTGGGTGCCTAGCCAACTCACATCCGAACTGAAAGAACTCCACTTTTAAACTTCCTGTCCCAGTCATACACCTGCTGCAGTGATAAATATGCGTCATCATGTTGCATTTTCATTCTGCGATGGATCTCACTGGGATTCACTCCCTGACTTCCCCAAAAACGGATGGCAGAACGTTGCTCCTTCCCGGTGCATGATTCTAAGGGAGCCGCCATCTTGGGACTGCTCTAATGAAGTCATATGCTCAATGTTGCCAGATCTAAAACAGGCAAAACATGACTCTTACCCATAGATATAACATATGTCGTCTACAACTACACACATTACATTCTTAAATTTATATCGCTCATTTTAAGGTGACTTATTGCCTGCCCCTCATATAATGAACAACAATATACTCCATCATTCCACGAAATGATGGATAGGAAATGTCAAATCTGCTGACCTGATACTCCACCACGCTCTTAAAGGCAGATTAATGCACACAATATGATTTCATAGGCTGTAATATGGTGAACCGTGATGATGAAGGGGAGGAAGTTCATGCCCTTTCTCTCATTTCAAAGAAAAAAAGCACCAAAAGTGCCTCGATTCGGTCGTCATCTGCTATTGTCAACTTTTGTTGGCTTGGTGATTAGGGTGGCTGATTTGGGATCCTCCGGTCCTGAGTTCAAGCTCCATTGGCTGCTGAACTAACACCAGGTGGAGTCAACTCAACCTGTCATCTTTCTGAAGTCAGTAAAATGAGAACCAGCGTACTGGTCGAGAGGCATATAGCATCAGTAGCATAGCCGTGCTCCAAGAAATGATAGCTACCTGGCAGCCAAAGCTGCCGTACGCAATAACGGAACAGAATTTTTGTGCAAAAATAATGTTTCGCTTTTTAATGGTTTCCAACTCAAGTTTGTGGCGACAAAAAACCAACTCAAGTTCGCAAAAAGAAAAAAAAATCAATAATCAATGTGATGCAATTGTTGTCGGCCGAGTGGAAGAGCCATCATGTTTGACAGATCAGTGCACGTGACGCGTCTTCTTCGAAACAAGGTGCTCATTGGTGGGTGAGAATCTATCGCCGATTCGGATTTATTTTCATTCCTAAGTATCTGATTCTTGTGACATGTATGGTCAGATTTTATTTGTGACAACTTTCGTGTTTGTACTCATTAGTCAAATGAAAGGTGTAATTCGCACCAATTAATGTCATTCTTGTGCTAATTAGTCTGATGTCTATTCATTCTTGAGTCATGTTTCCACTCCTTGTGGGATGGGAGAGAAATCTTAAAATACAAGTTTGGTGTCCTGACTCGAAAATCTAAATAAATGTGTAATATGGTGCCATTCCAATTCGGTGCCGAGGGTACGAGTCTGATCGGGCGGAATTTAAGAATGAGATTTTCAAGCTTTGGACTGATGGTAAAATGGAACCACACCATTGAGAACTTTGTTTCCGATTGTCTAATTAAACCGGGCCTAACTCTCTGTCTGATATGGGATTACCTCCTGGTGTTGGCTTAGTGGTTTGGGTGGCGGCTTGGGATCTTATGGTCCTGAGTTCAAGCCCTGTTGGCCGCTGAATTAATATACACCAGGAGGTTGACTCAGCCTGTCATCCTTCCGAGGTCGGCAAAATGAGTACCAGTGCACTGGTAAGGGGGACACTGCATCAGCGGCATAGCCGCGTCCCAACCAATGATGCAACCAGCAGCCACAGGCTGCACTCGATAGAGAGAGAGATGGGATTACCTGGAAGAAAAAAAAACAAGAGGAACCCAAATAACCTTGCAGAACTGTGGAATGTACTCCAGGATATTTTGCATCATATTCCCGTAAGAGTGCTTCAGTCGTATGCAGGAAACATGGCTGAAAGAGTGATATTGCTCAAGAAGGCAAATGGTGGACACACAAAGTATTGACTGATACTATAGAATGATATTGTTCTTGTTACTTACTTTAGCAGTTTGTTTCACGCACATTTATGAAGGCCTCTCATTTACAATAATGAACACCTATGTCTGCTGTCACTGATAACACTGGTTTACAAAGAAATTTAGGCACGCATGAAAATAGGTGTTCTAACCTAATTTTGGGGTGCTGATTTCAGATACGAAATCCATTTTCACTCATCACCTCTAGTTTTTGAGATATACATGTACGTACATGTATACATATAGCCCGAGACCCAAAAATATCTAAATATTTCAGTAATACACTGCATAAATAGATGTTTTGTTTCGTTCTGTAATATGCCATTTGAATATATGAAATGAACGCATTATATTATAAATATATGCATTATAATTAAAAAAAAAAATGGGATATGTGAAAGCAAAAAAACTAGAGGTGATAGAGCAAAACTGTTTCGAAATTTGAATTCAGCATATCAAAATTAGTCACAAACACCTATTCACTCACATGCTTGCCTCAGAATTTTTTTTTTGTAAACCAGTGTAATTTGATGAATTTACCCTAAAATTCATCAAACGGCGGTGTGCTCTGCCGCCTCCCTCTCTTTGTGGACTGAAAAGACCGAAGACCAAGCTGTATAACAACTTCGATGGAGGCGAAGACCGTGCGGCGAGGGGGAGGGTGCTTTGATGGGACAGAGGACCACGCACAGGGCACCCGGAGTCAACATTTGTGGCACAGCCTAGGCCTGCAGCTAGGGCAGTATCAATGAGATCAGGGGCCGCACATGAGGCTCTTGGCATCACACTGGTCGACATGCGTTTGGAATGCAGTCTGGCTGTGCAGCGTCGTGCTCTTTGTCAACTGTCTCAGCTTGGTGTGTTTTGTCCCTCCTGCCGAGGACGGCTCCCTTTTGCCGACTCCCTCCCACGGTGCGACTCCCTCCCACCATAGACAGATGGGACTGTGCTTCGGTGGGACCAAGGGTGGAGATGGCGACTAGTTGCAGTGAAGTGTTGTGTCCTGTTGAGTGGCGATGTCTCCGGGTGGGATCGGGCGAACCCTCGGAGGTGGAGGGGGGAGACGGAGTACGAACGAGGAGATGGCTTGGTTCATGAGTCATGGTTCCTTGCGGAGATGGGTGCCTCGAGACCAGGGAAGGCTCTGCTCAGTCTTGGGGCCTGCATGTGGAGATGACGACTGATGGTGGCAGACAGAACACACACACACACATGTGGAGATAACCAACGACACATGCACACACACACTGAACGTATCAAGAGACTTAGTTGAAACTACTTGCTGTACTTGAACCCTATCCCAACACATTTTGATTGGCGGGTGTTGTTATGTCTCGGGGTAGAACAGTTGAAGGTATTTCAAAGATTCTTTTCGCGTCCACGTTCCTTACATTGAAAATGAATCTTGAAGGTCAAGGGTATAACCATTATGAGCAATACATTATTCAGGCTTGCTTGGTAATTAGTTATTTGTGCACCATGTTACTTTGTGTCATATTTACCAAAGTTAAAATACGTGTCCTTTCCTCGAACGGTGATGAAGCTCGAGGCGAAGCTTGCTAATTGACAATGTAAAAAGTCAGCTCTGTTTCAGCCTTGCCTTGTCGTGCTTCAGCAGATAATTGCTTGTGCTCATTAGACGAGATTCAAAACTTTGGATTTTTCAACCGCTCCAGGAGTTGTGCAAACAGTCAATAAAATCGAGGTAACGACGATGCTGAATATTGCAGATACATCATGTGAACATTCACAATTATGATTGGACCAAAGTAAACGGATGTCTTTCAACGAAGTAGGAATTTCAATTTTCGTTTCTCTACGTGAGAAAGGTGATCTCAAATAAATTATGACATCTCACCACGGAAGCAAGAGCAATGGAACATTTGACATTAACAAATCCCACGACCTTTACATTCCTTCATGTTTGCTTGGGTAGATCCACATTTAGATGAGTTATACTTTCATACGTACGAGGAGGTTCAGGGCAATTTGTCATCCGCATTCGGTTGTTCGATCCAACGAGTCTGAAATTATTGCTGTAGCATTTGTGAATAAAATGATCTCAATACCACATGCAAAGAGTTTATGATGAAGGGTATTTATTGCAGGACCATGGAGGAGCTGCAAACACACAAACGCACAAACGCAGGTGGATACTTTGAGACCCGGGAGGGGCTCCGTTCCACCTTCTGAAACCCACGTATGGAGATTGTCAACAACCAACGACACACACACCAACACAAACAGCCGCTGAGCTTGGGTGCAGTGATGCAACTTTCCAGAGCACTATGGGTACCTGCAACACCATCTTCATGATGTCACTTTTCTCTCCGCACACAGGAGGCAGGCAATTAAAGAGGAATTTCCTCCTCCGCATGGATGCCAACTAATGTGGTTTGTCCGTGCTCTATCCTCTAAATGCCGGGCACCAACCGAGGAAGCAGCATGTACCGTTTTCGAAGTCTTTTATATGACTCAGCCGCGGTCGGGGTTGAACCGCCGACCTCCCAGACTCAGAGCAGACATTAACTCAGTGTTTCTCAACCCGCAGGCCGCATACGGCTCAATCAGCACAACGCTGCAGCCCAAGCAACATCCAGTTTACAAAAAAATAAAGTAAAATGGTGCAAGTTTTTTTTTCTTCCTGACACCAGAATTTGTGTCGTAATCGATGAGCATGTTGTTAAAAAGTCATGTGCCTTGGTCCAAGTGCCTCCCAAAACAAAACTCCTACATTTTGTAAATTTTTCAAATCGAGTCTTGAAATTGATGATTTACAGGGTTTGGGTTAGAGTTAGGATTAGAGTTAACCGAAAGTCTGTAATTAACCAATTTTAAGACGCAATTAGAGAATGTACAATACGTAAGAGTTTTGATTGATAAGGCACCTGTACCCAAGCCATGTGATTTGGTATTCACATGGAGGAGGAAGTTCCTCCTCCACATGGGTACCAACTGATGGGGGTTTTTCTGTGTTCTATCCTCTAAATGCTGATCGTCAAGCAAGAAAGCAGAATGTTCCATTTTTAAAGTCTTTGCTATGACAGCACTGAAGCCAGAATCGAACCGTGGACCTCCCAGACTCACAGCAGGCACTCCAAAGCACAATGCCACTGAGTCCGTTTGAAATTTTAATTGACACGTGTCAAACATTAAACATGTGTTTAGGTATGTATTGCCATGGGGATGTAATATATTTATAGAAAATGAAATGCTTTTCATTTGTGGGGCATAATGAAGTGTTGTAAAGATGAAGCCTCATATTTAGTAATTTCATGCCCATCACCACCTCATTGTTTCTCCCATTTCTCCATCTGAGATTTTGACACGTATTGGCACCCCGTCACACTTTCCCATGCATCTCCTCTCCATAGTGGATCTTAGAATCCTTCTTCATCTGTTTTTCTTTCGTCTTTTGACCCTTTTTATAACTTCATCGTTCTGCTGTCCCCTCAGCCTCAATACCCAAATGTTGAAAACAAGACATGCCAACTTTTGGTCTGATTCTTTCTGGCAGGCAAAAAGTGAGATGGTGCAAAGAAGCCGCCGGTCTTCATGGACCTACTCTTTGCTGCAGCTACTTCTATGGGTCCTGCTTTGGGCTGGATGTACCGGGTGCCCCACACGCTGTGAGTGCTCAACATCACTTAATCGTACTGTTATTTGCCACCGCAAGCGCCTCTTGGCCGTGCCTGAAGGAATTCCGAGTGATGCTCGTACACTTGATCTCAGCAAAAACAGGCTCAAGTGCATCACTGCTGGCGAATTCTCAGGCTATCCTCTTCTGGAGGAGCTTGACCTCCAAGAAAACATAATTTCAAACATTGATCCCGGTGCCTTTAGCCGCCTTCATCGCCTTCGAACTATCCAGCTCCAGAGCAACCGACTGAAACTAATCCCAGCTGGAGTGTTTGCAGGTCTAACGAACCTCACATATCTGGACATTAGTGAAAACCGCATTGTAATCCTAATAGACCACATGTTCCAGAGTCTCCACAATCTGCGTTACCTGAAGATCTATGACAACGACGTGGTATACATTTCTCACCATGCCTTCAGTGGTCTACGGAGCCTGAAGCAGCTCACACTGGAACGGTACAACTTGACAGCAGTGCCACGCAATGCCCTTTCTCACCTACACCGCCTAATTACACTACATCTTCTGCACCTCAACATCAATTCAATACAGCCATACACCTTCCGTCAGATGTCCCATCTCAAAGTACTCAAAATTGATCATTGGCCTTTGCTTAACTATCTACCCCCAAACAGTCTGTATGGCCTCAACCTGACAGTACTTTCAATAACGCACTGTAACCTTTCAGCCATACCAACAGGAGCAATGCATCATTTGATATACCTCCAGTCACTCAACCTCTCATACAACCCACTACACTCCATTCCACCAAGGGCCCTCGTCGACCTCGTGCGCCTGCATGAGCTTCACCTGGTGCATGCACAGTTACACACGATTGAGCCTGAAGCTTTCCATGGCCTCTTCCACCTACGCCTCTTCAATGTCTCTGCAAATGAGCTTCGCACTTTGGAGGAGAGCGCCTTCCAAGCAGTTGGCAACTTGGTAATGCTAAGGCTGGATGAAAACCCACTTGCTTGTGACTGCCGCTTGCTGTGGATCCTTAGACGACGCCGGCGTCTCAACTTCGACGGACAACAGCCAGTCTGTGCTTCTCCAGACTATGTGCAAGGACAGCAACTGAAGGTGAAGTTGCGGTGTGCATAAATCTTTTTGTAGCAGTATATCTGGAAATATATTTGTGCAAAATAAAACCAGACCTTGAAGGGGGAGGATGCAAAAAATTTGTTGCAGTGTGCAGAGACGTGACAGAAGTAAATGGACACTTTAAATTGATTAATTTCATCTGTATAATGCAGTTTTACTCAGTGATTTGTATTAACATTCAACTATTTATTTGCAGAACGAGTTCCTGGGTCGTATATAACAATTAACTATGCCTCAAACCCAGGGAGCACACGACCTTTCCGATTTTCAAAGAGGACGAATTGTTGGCCAATCAGAAGGAGGAGTCAGCCAGCGTCAGATAGCTCAGAACCTTGGCATTCCGCTTTCTACGGTCAAGCGGGTGATTGTGAGATTCACCAGCAAAGGCAAGGAATCCACAGCTTCCCGTTCTGGTCGATCCGATCTGGGCCCTCAGAAAGGTGTCTTCAAGCTGTCAAGCGGTCCATTGAGAAAACTCCCCGTTGCAAGGCAGCAGATGTTGCAGAGGAGGTCGAAGTTAGCTCAAGAACTGCCGTGTGGTACCTTGATCAACGGAGCTACTATGGGAGAGCAGCTCGGAGAAAACCTCTTCTTAGACCAGCCAACATTCAAAGGAGAAAGAAGTGGGCTGATGAGATGGCCAACAGCCCCTTGGAGTTTTGGCAAACTGTAATTTTTTCAGGTGAGTCCCAATTTGCTCAATTTTCTGAGAGTGGACGTGTATGGGTCTGGAGACTTACCAGTCAAGAGTTTTCTTTGAACCGACTGCAGCCAACTGTCAAACACGGTGGTTTTTCAGTACTGGTGTGGGGAGCAATCTGGAGCGCTGGTTGGTCAGAGCTTGTGGAGTGTGTTGGCAACATTAATATTGAGACACACATTTCTATCCTTGAGGATGGACATCTCCCTGTCTTCTCCACTGGTCAGATAGTCAAAAACAACACTCTGTTCATGGAAGATAGAGCTACATGACACACTGCTAAAACGACCAAAGAATGGCAGCACAGAAATGGGATCAAGCGACTTCCATGGCCGAGTCAGTCTCCTGACTTGAATCCCATTGAACACCTCTGGGCCATATTGGATCGAGCTGTGCAGAAATAGTCCAGGAAATCAACATCATGGGCAGAATTGATAAACCTTTTGCGTGAATCCTGGGCAGAAATCCCACAAGAGAAAATTTCAGTTCCACGCCTGAAAGAGTAAAAGCATTGAAATCTGCAAGTAGCAAGTCTACCAAATACTAGTGTATCTATTAAAATGGAACAAATGTTCTTCAAATGTTAAATAAATATATTCTTTTAAAATTATGGTGTCTATTTGCTTCTGTCATGTCTGTGTATATGTTGAAAAGTTGCGATTTTTCAATATCAACGGATCATTTTTCCGAAAATGGGGACGGCCTCCCGTCTTTCTTTTCTGCTTATTTTGATTGTTACATTGTCGAAATTGGGAAGATTTGGTGTTTGAATCAAAATGATTTTCCACATTTCACATTAACTTTCTGCATTATTCCAAAAACATTTTTCTACCTGATTTAACTTCCACTCTCTCCATGTATGTATGTATGTATGTATGTATGCATGCATGTATTATATATCTGTGTTTGTGTGGTTATATATGTGTTTGTATGGATATGTATATATGTATGTGTGTGGTGTTGTGTGTGTGTGTGTGTGTTTTTCTGCCTGGCTTCCTCCTTGGGACTACGGTGCAGTAATTGTCTTTATGACTACATATATATATATATATATATATACACACACACACAACATATATATATATACAAAACACACACACACACACAACACACACATAATATATATATATATATATAATATATATATATATATACACACACACACACACACACACACCACAACACACACACACACCACACACACACACACACACACAACACACACAACCACATATAGTATATATATATATATATATATATATAATATATATATTATATATATATATATATATATATATATATATACACATCACACAAAATATACACACACACACCACATATACACACACACATATATATATAACACACACACACACACACATATATTACACACACAACATATATATTATACACACACACACACACACATATAATTTATTATATATATATATACACACACACACACACATATACGTATATATATATATATATATTAATATATATATATATAATTTACACACACACACACAACATATATATTATATATATATATATATATATTGACTCCTCCCATGCTCTTCTTGCTGAAGAAAGATGCATAATGCAACCATGAAAGACTACACTAGGTAAGCCCTTTGCTATTTCAAACCCTTCCAGAGTTCATCCACAGCTGTAAAGAATTCGCAATCGGCAGTGATGGTAAAAATGGCAAATAATCCATCCCTAATGAAGGAATAGTTTAAATTAATATTCAATTGAAGTATATTTCATGGACTTTAAAATGGTCAATTGTGTTGAGCAGTGGGGGGAGCTGGGTGGTGGTTAAGAAGGGGGAAGCTAGGAGGGGTCAAAAGCGATGCCTCTCCAACGTCACGATACACTCTGGAGGCAGGAGGATGGGGGAAGTGGGGAAGGGGTTTGGAGGAGGTAAACATAAGGGAGGTTCTCGACTTGCATTTGGGAGTGGGACTTTTGTGAGACATGGGGGGGTGAGGGGTGGGTAGTCCAGGGTTGAATAAATGGGAATGTTAAAAACCACATTAGTAAAGCATGTGGAGACCGCCAGGAGATGTCCATTGAGGGTGGGGGGGGGAGGAGGAGAGGAATGGGGTTTGGGAGTGTGTAAGCATGAGGAAGGGGCAGGAAGGCAGCATGAGGAAAGGAGCCTCACTTGTGTGAGGGGAAGGGAAGACAAAAGCAGCGTGACGGAAGAAAGGGCAATAAAATGTTACAAACAGCAACATTTTCTTTTTAACCACTGGGTTCTACATAAAACTGCGGGAGCATTTAAAACCATGCATCTACTGCAAGCCTGCCTGAGCTGCTCGCACATGCAGTGACCTTTGCACCCCTCTGGACGGCTCACTCTGAACCTATTGTACATGCTACATTTGGGGAGCAGTTTTAAAATTCAAAACTAAAATGTCAGTTCTTAACAGTCCCCTTAACAGAGAGGAGGTGGGGGCAAGAAGGGGGAGGTGGAGCTGGGTGACGAGAGGGAGGTGAGAGAGGGAGGGGACAGAGAGGAGAGGAGAAGGAGAAGGAAGGAGAGGGAGAGGGAGAGGGAGAGGGAGAGTAGAGGAGACGGAGAGGAGACGAACGGAGAGGGAGACGAGAGGAGACGGAGAGGGGAGACGGAGAGGAGAGAGTGGAGTGGGAGAGGGAAGAAGAGGAGCTGAGAGAGGGAGGGAGAGAGTGAGAGAGAGAGAGAGAGAGAGAGTGGGATATGGTGAGAGGAGGGCTGAGAGAGGGAGATGGTGAAAAGAGGAGGCTGAGAGAGGAGGGAGAGAGTGGAGAGTGAGAGAGAGAGAGAGGTGGGATATGGTGAGAGGGAGGCTGAGAGAGGGGAGAGAGAGAGAGAGAGAGAGAGAGAGGGGAAGAGAGAAGAGGGGTGGAATGGGGAGAAAAGAGAGAGAGAGAGGGGTGAAGGTGAGAGTGAGGGAGAGCGGGAGAGAGGGATTCGAAGATGTGACATCCAGTTTAATGTCGATCCGAGAGATGGCACACACATTGATGAATCACCCTGTCTGTAAAACACCGGGATGACAGTTTATATCCAGGTCAAGATTCAAACTCAGGCTAGGCAGCTTAGAGCGAGCGTGCATACCTCTTGGCTATCATGCCAGGAAGTGGCAATTCCTTGTTTTGTATAACAAAAAAAACATTTTTTACTCATTGTAATCATCTAATTTATTTTGCCTTCCTAATTCCGGAAAGGTCTCTACGGAGAACCAATCTGCTGTATCGCCATCGAAGCTTGAAGAGTGCTCGCCTGAGTGGCACACCACTCAAGCAAACATTCCAACAAAATGGTTCAAGAAAGTTTTAAAAACGAAAAGTTTAATTTTTCAAATGTATTTATGTACACCGAAGTGACAGGTCATATAATGAAAGAAAATTAAAAAAAAACAGGGAAACCTGGTGTAAAACAAAACTGCACATTTCCAGCGAGTGAACCACAGCCTGACGCACAACATGGCCAAATGCAGGCAAGTGGGCCCTGAATTTTGTTCAAGTCGATAGATTTATTCAGTGACAGTGTGAATATTGTAGAGCACTCGCGAAGTGGCTTAGGCACTCAAGGAAGCACTCCAACAAAATTGTCGACAAGGAAAGGCAAGCAATTAGCGATCACCGATCGGTTATATAAACACCACGCACCCAGAGATGCCCGGAATGTCAAGCGGTGTCCGAATTGGACAAATGAATACTTTTTTTTAGCAGTCTGCACTATTGCTGAGGTCAATAAAGAAGTTCAAATTTTGAAATTCGGCTTAGATTAAGAGATTCTGGAGGTTACGGCATGTGCGGAATATGAAATAAAGCCAACGACGCTGACGGTCTCCAGGCATTTATAAGCATGGATGCAATTGTATCCAAGCGATTTGTAGGTGTTATGATCATGCACCCAGATGCCTATGGTTGAGGAAAATGAGTAGAAAGAAACTTTATTCGTAAGAAGATCGTGTGCCGGTCCTGTTCCAAGGTGCAGGCATTGTTTGAGTCAGGCAAGTAAACAATACCGATCATTATAGACCCAGTGGGGGACAGCGGATGTGACCTAAGGGTTAACACTGACTTGATAAAGGGATATTAAATATGCGCGTTAAGGTATTCTTCAAAAGGGGCTGTTTAATTAACCCAAACACCAACTTTCATTCCATCGAGCACTCCCCCTTGTAGTTCTGTCCTTTTTTTAGTCTGCATTCATAGTCTGATGGACACACACTGACATTTTATTTTGCACATATTAGTATAATATATATATATATATATATATATAATATAATATTATATATATATATATATATATATATAAAATATATACACACACACACTCACTCGCATCAGCTATTATTGACGCATCTATTGAAAGTTTTAGAACACCCCATTTTTCTCCAGTTTTTAACTGATAATAATACGCAGCTCAAGTCCAGTGATAACCTGAAAAGGTACAAAGCGAAGCCGGTAAACTGCCAGAGGTTAAGAAAAAAATTAGTTTCAAGAATGAAAAATAAATTTAAATGTTCAGATGTTGTTAGAAAATGGCCCTTTTCAGGGGAATAAGTAATTGGGTTAGCCAACTGCAGTCTTCTGCACAATGGAAGTAAATTTAAGCCTGAAGTTTGAGTGCATAACATATTCTTCCAGTGTGCCCAACTTTTGTTGATTATGTTACAAACCCTCTGTTCTGTATTAAAAGCGTGTTGGAACAGACTTGTTGCTACACCCTCTGAAGCATATTTGGACAATATTGAACTGCTCTGGAAGTTAGTATATTGATATCATAATCGGTTGAGAAAAAGAATTAACAAAGGAAGACCCAACACCCCAAAAACCACACCCAAAAACCAGACAGACCATAATAACCCTTTAAAGTGGAGGTCCTTTCTTTTAGAGAAATTGCAAAAAACGCCAAGGTGTCAGTGCAGTAAAGATTTCCTACACCATCAAAAGGCACTTGGAAACTGGAGGAAACTCTCTCTGACAGAAGAATTCTGGCAGACCCAAAGCCACAACACAAATCAGAAGACAAGTTTCTGAGAGTCAACAGCTTGCGTGATAGGCGGCTCACAGGACAGCAGCTTCAAGCACAGCTTAACACTGGTCGAAGTAAGGAAGTCTCAGTTTCAACTGTGAAGGAACATTCGAGCTGCAGGTTTGACAGGTCGAGTGGCAGTAAGAAAGCCATTGCGAAGATGGCAAAATAAGAAAAGAGGCTTCCCTGGGCCCATGAAGCACCACCAGTGTATTACTGAAACTGGAAGAAGGTCTTATGGACCGATGAGTCAAAATTTGAAATCATCGGTTCATCACGCAGTTTTTGTATGCCGTTCGAGTTGGCCAAAGGATGGTTCCTCAGTGTGTTAACACCAACTGTAAAACATGGAGGAGGAAGCATGATGATCTGGAGCTGCTTTTGCTGGATCCAGAGTCGCGCGACTTGCACAGAGTGACCTGACACTCTGAACCAAAGGGCTACCACAGCATTTTGCAGCACCATGCAATACCCTCTGGTCTACGCCTAGTTGGTCAGGGGTTCATCCTACAGCAAGATAATCGACCCAAAACATACCCAGGCTATGTCAGTAACTACCTTAGAAGAAAAGAACAAGACGGTAGGCTTCAAATCATTGGAATGGCCAGCACAAGTCTCCAGACTTAAACCCCCATCGAGCTGGTTTGGGATGACTGGACAGAAGGGTGAAAGCAAAGCCACCTACAAGTACAACAAATTTGTTGGAACTTCTGCAACAGTTTGGGAAGAACTTTCCGAACAATATTTGATTTCCATTGGAGAAAGAATTGCCATACGAGTGATGTTCGGTGTTATATCTGCTAAAAGTAGCAACTTTTGATGAGTCAAATTTAGATTAAATTTTGTTCAACAAAACGCATTCCATGATTCTAGTTTTTATCTGCAATTGTTTATTTGTTCTATGCTTTAATTTCAGAGTACATTGTAACATTAAACTGCTTAAATTTCAGTAAAAACTGGAAAAATGGGGGTGTTCTCAAACTTTGACCAGTCGTGTATGTATATGTGTATGCACATATATCACTGTACAACAGACCATTTCATTTTTACACATGAGATGGGATACTAGCACTCATTATTTTCATTTTATACCCAGATTTTAATTTTAATTGTTTGGTTTTTTTATTTTACAAAAAGGCATAGCCAACCAACAATTAAGAGTAAGTACAACTCTTCCAAATTTGAACCAGAGTGGAAAGAGCTGCAGGTGATGATACATTTGTGATCCACGGGACTCATATTCCATCTCCAGAATGTGGTACAGCATTTTTATGTGCAATTCACCATTCATTTCCAACCATGTTCATACATCTTTCTTTTCTCGGTTTTTTTGATGTAATTGGCTATAGTGTTTAGCAAAATGATTGATCCGTCATAAGTACACGTCATCCACGCATGCCAAGTTGGTTGGTTGTTGTTGCTTGTCGTTGTTCTGTTGTTGACATACGCATGCACAGTAATTGCTTGTAATTACCTTGCTGCCACGTGCACTGCTAAAGACTGACCCACCTGTAGACTCTTTCAAGATGGCCATATGGGCATTGTTAAAGCCTGATCACCGAGCCACAGGTAGAAATTGAGCTAGCTCTTGCTCAATTGTTTGTAATTGCCTTGCTGGCATGTATATTTATGCTGCTAAAGCCAGACTACATGTTTTAAAGGCTCGCTGCAGGAGAGTGCACCGTTAAAGCCTGATCACAAACCACAAGTAGTTCCTGCGATAGCTTGAGTGCACTACTAAAACAATTGATAATTGATTGTAGTCATGTTATGCTTTCTTTGATATCTTGACAGCAATAGGATACGAGTTATTTCTGGTGTTGGCTTAATGGTTAGGGTGGTGGGCTTGGGATCCTGGGGTCCTGAGTTCAAATTCCGTTCAGCTGTTGAATTAATACCAGGTGGGGTTAACTCGGCCTGTCATCCGTCCGAGGTCGGCAAAATGAGTACCAGCTTCCTGGTATCCTGTGTCGGATGGCGACCCGTCCAGGAACCAGCTTGCTGGTATCCTGTGTTGAGTGGCGACCCGTCTAGGATTGTGTCCAATAGCCAAGAGACTACTTAGGCAGCACCAACGCTCTGCACAGAGTGTGGTCCCAATGGATGGATGAATATGAGTTAGCATTCTCACACATGTGTATATATAGATAGATAGATGATAGATATATACAGGCTATATGTTGCCTTTTTCACGACACGGTTTAGATTCCATCCAAATTATGACATTGTCAAAGCACACCTTTCTTGGCACAATCCTGCAGCACTTGTAAATGTAGGTTTAGGTGTTTCTACAGAAAGGATTGTGTGAAAACTCAGAGATGTGCTTTGCTTTCTTTGATGTGTACTTATTGATAGCTCGATAACTTTTTCTGTTCACACATTCGTTGAGTAAAAAAAAAAAAAGAAGCTGTGAGGATGGTCCTTGTGTACTTGCATGCTTCTGCCGTTGCCTTGTTTGTTTCCTTTTTAGCTTTGCCAACCCTACATCCTTTTGCCCATTTCAAAATGCTTTTTTGCCCCCGTTGAACTTAGTCCGTGGCAAGTGTGGACATGATATGCATCACCATCATTTATTCCCTCAATTTCAATTGTTTCTCAAATGATGTATTTACAGTTGTAGTCACTGACATTAATGATAAAAAATATCTACCACTACCACTAAAAAATTTTAATGGCCCCAATTATTTACATCTTCTCGTGTGGTCAGTAAGGGAACATTTTTTGGCCCAAGCCTTTCACGAACCGACTGGTCAGGCCTGAAGTTCAACTGAAAGTGTGACAGGAGTATGGAATTTAGCCAGGGTGACAGCTACTGTTGATTTCCGGTGGAAGTGGGGCTTAGCAAATTTTTCAGGGCAATCCCTTCATCCAGTCTACCATTTCCATGGTCTACCAACTTTTGCACATAGTAGTGTGCAAAAGTCTGAGGCCACCTGGAAAATAACCATTTTTATTGTGACATTTTGATTGATAAAAGGTGTTATAACGATCATGTTTTATTGAAGAAACAAAAATGAATTGTATTTCACAATATCAATGGATTAAATTTCAACATTTGGTGTGACCCACCTTTTCAAGCAAAACATCAGACATCCATTATGGAATGCTTTCGTGCAATTTTCTGGAGAAGTTCCATGCGGAGGTTGTTCCACGCATTCTGCAATGTTCCCCATAATCCGTCTTTTGATTTTGGTTGTTTTTCATTTTTCTTCCTGCACAAATAATTCAAGTCTTAGGCCAACACATTTTTTTCATTAATTTGTAATTTCTTCCATGCAACGTAAACGTACACCGTGCCCAAGACCCCAAACTCGACGAGAATCAAAATAATAATTTTTCACCAAGAAATCAATTCCCAGAGAGAAATATCCCGCTAAACAGGAATTTCCAGATGTGACATTCAAGCAACAATACAGAAGCATAATGAAAACGGAGCTAGGTTAAAGATAGAAAAACACATCGCAAGGCCAAAAAATCCAAGAAGAACAAATGAGCCTTCCTTCAAGGTAAGTTCTTTAAGGAATAGAAAATAATCAAATGCTGAACTTACACATGAACTGGTACAGTAATCAGGGGTCAAATGTACTCAACTACTGTCAGAAGATATCTTATCAAAAGTGGTCTCCATGAGCTAGTTGCTGTCAGAAAGCCCTTTCTGCATAAATATAACAAAGCCAAGAGACTCAAATATGCCCAAGAACATCAGAGTTGGGATGCTAATCAATGTGGAAAGGTACTTTGAAGTTACGAGTCAAAGTTTGAAAATTTTGGAACAAAGACAAGGCAGTATGTCAGGAGGAGGGTTGGTGAGAAGTACGTAGTACAAGGATATACGTCTTCGGGCTACTGCGAAGCACGGTGGAGGCTCTGTCCACGTTTGGGGATGTATTTCTGCTGCTGATGTTGGTGATTTAATTGGTGGGAATTGGAAGAACAATGAATGCTGACAAGTACAAGCATATCCTAATCCACCATGGTATACTGTCAGGAAGGAGGCTAATTGGGGACAACGTTGTTTACCAGCATGACAACGACCCCAAACACTTTGCAAATGTCGTTAAAACATATTTACAAAAAAAGAGCAAACTCAGGAATGCTACAAATACAAGAATGGCCCCTCAAACTAATTGTGTTAACATTATAGAACCTGTTTGGGATTATTTGTACAGGAATAAAATAAAAATAAAAAGACAGATGATGGTAAAGATTGCAGAATGTGCACAACTACCCAATGGAAATTCTCCAGAAATTGGTGGAAAGCATTCCAAACATCTTCCTGCTGTGTTGCATGAAGAGGTGGTCACACTAAATATTAAAATTTCATGCATTAATATTGTAAAATGCAATTCATTTTTGTTTCTTGAATAAAACATGATCATTGTAACACCTTTTATTTTCAAAATGTGTAAAAGTGACAAGAAAAATATTTATCTTCGATATAGCTTCACACTTTTGCACAGTGCTGTACACTGTGTGTCTTTGGTTGGTTTCTCCATATGCATTTTTCAAAGGAGGAACGGAGCCCTCCCAGTTCTGAAAGTACACACCTCTGTGAGTGCTTGTATATGCATATGTATATATATACTAATATAATATATATATATATATATATAATATATATATATATATATATATATATATATGTTGCGAATTCGCTCCCGCCGGCTGCGAAGGCCACGTGACTCGAATCGCGGCCGCCTGCCCACCGGACGGACAATTCAGTCGTGACCCTCTCGACTAACGCCGGGAGCCAGTCACGGGTGGGGTTTAACCTCACCACAACCCAGTCCGCATTCTACCCGCGCGAAATAGGGTGAATCGCGAAAGTCGATATACCTAAGTACTCGCACGGGTAACCTACCGAGGGGTTGTACCACGCCACAGGTCGACTTCGGACACGAACCGCTTAAGGCGGCTCATTCCGTGCTACAGGATAACCGAGCGGAGTTATCGTCGACCTTGACGGTTCCAATTAATTATCGGGCGTATCACGCCCACTCGAACCCTTTACGTGAAGCAAGATGGAGACCCAACAAAGGAAAGGACGCAGCGAAACGGGGAACAATTCAACAAGCAAGCATTTTATTTACACGCACACAGATAGCACACATATACAGCATGTATTTACAGCAAACAGTCAGAGATGCACATATAAAGCAAGGACACAATGCAGAGCTACAACCGAATATAATTATTACAACACTTAAACAGTTCTACTTTTCAAGACTGGCGCCACACACACACTTTACACAAAACCCAAAAGAAATGGAAGTCGCGACTTCCTGAGCGCGTCGAGTCCTTGGCGACCGTACCTCCGAGCTCCGTCGCCTTCCGCCGTCCTTCACAACCGACGACTCCTCACAGCTCCACTTCGAGGCGAGAAAGACAGAGAGCTTCACTCCACCCGAAGGGGAAAAGACAGAGCGAGATCCTTGCACCCGGCCGTGTCCGTCTTTATGCGCGGGCCCGCCCTCTACTCCGCCCCCGTTTCGGCTCCACCCCTCCTTCCACAACATGCTGGAACTTCCAGAAGGATTGGTCTTCCGTCAATCGGTGACGCTCGCACCGCGTGGCATTTCCTCTTCCCTCGCAGGGTCAATCCACCGCGACGGCGCCATTCGTTCGGGGGAGGGGGGAGCGGGGCCGCCTGCTTTCCCTCGAAGGCCAGGCCTCTGGCAACCGTGTGCCGAGTCAGAATGCGGTGGTTGTTGAAGTGGCGTGTTTGGTGGTTGTTGTAGTGGTGGCGTGGTTGGCGTTGTTGTAGTGGTGGCGTGGTTGGGGTTGAGATGTGGTTGGTTCGAAAATAAAGAAAGAACAGAAAAACGACTGACTCAAAGTGTCGCAGCCCGAATGAATCACATTAATTCCTTACACAACGGGTTTGGGGCTAACTATACACGTACTTCAGAAATACCTCACCTACGGGACCTGAATGGTGGTTGCGAATTCACAGCCATAACAATAATATATATATATATATATATATATATATATATATATATATATACATACTATGCGGATCATACGGATAATCGCTGTGGCGACCCTAACGGAGCAGCCAAAAAGAAGAAGAAGATATATATATATATATATATAATATATATAATATTATATATAATATCAAAACATGAAGAGTGAGACAAGCACTCCGCTGATCCACACCAAAATGTTGCCTCCAACACAGAGACTTAGACCCAGTGACTGTCAAAAAGACAAAGACAAGATGCTATCATCAGTTAAACATCAAACAGAACCACTGATCTGGATTTCGGGCTATTTGCCCTTATGAGGATGGTATACCAATAAATATCTAACCAGTGATGATCACATTCATCATTTATACATCAGACATACCTCCTGACTGTTATGGTGAGCATCGTCTGGGATTATAATTCACACGGTAAAACTGCAGAATCTGCACAGAACAACCATCCATCTGCCACCCAGATAATTGTTCCTGCTAATGCAAACCATTCAAGCAGAAGGCACATGATGTGACGAGCGGGAAAATCAAAATATGAGGAGTGTGACAAGCACTGCGCTGATCCCCATTGGACACAGTCCACACCAAAGCGTCGCTTCCACCATAGAGGCTTCGGCCCAGTGACTGTCAAAGAGACAAAGCTTATATCACGTGATGGCCATGTAGTGTGTATATATAGATATACGAGTATACATATACAGATATATATATATGTATATTATAATATATATTATATATATATATAATATATAATATATACACATCTATTAGGAGAGCAATATATATATATATATATATATATATATTTTTTAAGACAGAAAATTATACATATTATGTTATATGTATTATATGTTATTAATACATTATATATTACTGTATGTATATATTAGTAATGTATTATATACAATATATATATATACATACATATATATATGTATATATACAGCTCTGGAAAAGAATAAGAGACCACTTCAAAAAAAATTTAAATCACCATCTCTACATGTATGGCAGTCATTCCATTCCAGTGTCTGTTGAATACCAACAGAGGCAC
>CM068963.1:7030551-7057283 GCA_035128595.1 Eptatretus atami
GGTTGAAGCACCGCATGTGGATGAAACACCGTGTGTGGATGAAACCGCGTGTGAAATGAAGCACTGTGTGTGGTTGAGCACCCGTGTGTGAAGAAGCACACTGCGCGATGTGGGTGAAGCTAACCGCGTGTATTGTGGATTGATAAAACGGCATAATGTATCAGTGAGCTTGCGTGTTGACTAGTATGGTGTTGTGAGTGCATAGCGATATGGTCGGAGATCGCGGTGTAGTGATATGAGGGCGTGTAATGTGAGAGGGTCTAGATAGGCTGGGTAGCATGCGGGATGATTACAGTCAACTGATTGTCACGTGGACTTTGTGAGGGTGTGTGTCGTGTTGCTGTGGCACGCTGGTAGGAGTACGATGTCGTGTTCGTTATCGGTGGCAGTTAGATTGTCGCATGACTCTATTTTTGTATTGTAGTTGAGAGATGACCGAAGATAGCGGCTGTAGATTGCATTGGAGAGACAGTTGTCTCGGTTTGTCAGGGAGCTGCGTGGCGGGTCGTGCCTTGTGTACTTCTGAATAGATGGTTCCATTTTGAGCCACGGTGCTGTGCTTTGTGTTGGAGTGAGAGGTTGCTCTTGTGTCCGCATATACGCTCATTTAGACGGGGGGATGGGAGTTTTGCCAGATCTGCAGACGTGATGTGGAAGTGGCATTAGTAGGTATTGCTGTGAATCATGTGAATTTGATACATCCGGTATGGATGAATTCTCCAGGCGGCAATGTTATGTGTGAAGTCCGCACTAGTCAGTAGCACATGGTTTAGTATCTGACGTGTGGCATCACTACCTCGAAACGCGAGGTTAGCTTTTGGATTCGCAGGGTGACTGATCGTCGGCTGCATGGTTGTGAATCCGGAAGGGAGAGGTAATCTCCTGCCGTATGGTGCCATCGGCCGGTAGACAGGACGGAAGGTGGAGGTAGAAACGTCGCTGCTAGTCGAGTGGACATCACAGGGAGAAGGAGCGTCGGCTGAGAGCGGTGTGCCGTTGCCGGTTTGTCGAAGCAGAAGAAAAACATAAGAAGAAATGGCTGGCGAGGCGTACCGTCTTCGAGGATGATGGAGCGCCGCTTTACAGGTCAGGGGGTGGAAGACCCTCTTGCTGTACTTAGGGACACAGGAAGTCTTAGTTAGGGGGATCGGGATTACGATAGTTAGACCGGGAACTTCTAATGGGGGTGCAATGGGAGCAGGCCTCATGAGAGCGCCGTTGGATGGATTAGTTAGTGTATGAGGGATTTTAAGGGTTAAGATATTAGGCTAAATTTCATGTCTTGGGGAGTTTTGAAGACATGGACAGACTGGAATGTGTAGTGGATGACGTAGCTTAGCCTACGTAGAGTAAATGGGAAGTGCATGAGTTTCTAGGGGCATGACGAGGGAGCACGAGTTTCGGTACTATGGCGGAATTTGTAATAGAGGTTGCCAGGTGGTGGAGTGTCGTGGTTTCGTGAGTTGGAGAATAGTGAAAAGTGTACATGAAGTGAAGTCTGGGAGCACGGCGAGAGTGTGTGTAGTGAGGCGATCAGGTGTGGTATGTCTGGTGCGATGGCACTGTTGATTAGCGCGTGTTTTGGGGGGGGTTGGGAGGAGTGATATCCCACCCAAGAGGACCCCTTAGCCGGGTGGTCAATGATATTAATGGTTAGGGAGTTAGTCGGGAGTAGATACGGGGGCATTTACTATCAAGAGGCAGGTCGTTTGCTCTGTTTATGGTGGCGACGAGCGAGGCTGGACCTAGATGTATTTTGCTATTGAGAGATGGGGTGCATAGAGTTCATAGGACGCGCCCGAAGGGAGTCAGCTGGAAGCTGTTGCTGTGGAAAGTTTGAGCTATTTTTCGTCCGTTATGTGGTGTCTCGCTCGGGGACCACGAGCTAGTTTGGCCACTAGTAGGATTTCCAAGGGACCAAGAGGGACCGCGGTAGTGACTGTGTAGCTGGCACGGACGATTCTGAGATCGGATAACTTGGGCGCCCGGTAGGCTGCCGAGATTGGTCCGCTTAGCTGTGGGCAGATGTCAGTGGGAAGGGCCGTATCTCCGCTGTGTCAAGGACCCGCGGGCATGCAACGGGCGCCGTGGGCTATCGGAGGGGGCATTCCAGGAGAGGAGGGGGCGACAGAACGCCCCGCGTTGAAGACTCGTTGAGCAGCTAGGCCTCAGAGGCAGCCTGCGGGCGGCTGGGGGTGCATGGTTAGAGTTCGGCCAAGTGGGAGTTGCGCGTGCATGTATTGGACCGACGGCGTGCCCAGCCGGAAATTGTGTGAGGGGCGTTTGAAATTTGAGGCAAGGCAAATTTCAATGGACACCAACACAGGCAGGAATCATGTTTTTAGAACCGATAGTTTAAAAGTGTGAGGCGTTTTTTTGAAAGCCCCGGGTAGTTTTCAAGGTTAGTGAATGTTGGCGTGTATACGGGTAGATAGGAAAGATGGTACGTTTTCGGTCCTATTCGACTTCATCTCCTTCGCTCAGTAATTGAGGTCGGCTGGATTTCACTCCTTGGTACAACGAGTTCGTTGGAACGTCTACTGAGAGGCGGCCTATGCTCGGTAGGTGCTCGTTGGGCCTCGAGAACAGCAGGAGGACTCTCCTGGAGTGTGATCTCTCTCTCTTCTCCAAGAGAGGTGAACTTAGGTGTTGGGGAAGTTGGTACGCTTGTGGAAATATGGCTAGGCCGGGGCAAGTCGACAGATAAAGGGGTGTCGTAGGGAGAGAATTATAAAAGGAGGGGGGGAGAGGACAAGAGATAAAGAGGGGAGATTTTTGTTTTGTCGTCTTTGTGCAATTTAAGGGAGGTGGTTGATGGACATCTGAAGCAGGGTAAAGGCGATAGACGGTGGGGGGAGACGTAGGGGTGCTGCATAGGAGTCGATGGTCGTGCTTTCGTATAGGTGGTGCCCTGGTTGGTGTTGCTACCACGTAAGTGGTGGGGGTGTAGTTCTGGCGTCTTCAGGACCTGGATGTGAGTAGCGTCATCACAGAGGTGTCGGGCACTTCACTGCTGCGCTTGGGCCATCTGATTGTGAAGCTGGCAACGCTGTAGGTGTAAGGGGCCGCCGTGTGTATCAAAGGTGGTCTTTAAGCCTTTGCCTTATTGACATAGGGTGTTGCTTGCTTTTGGGAGTGACCCCATTGCCTGCTAGCCCTGTTGTTTCTATTTGCCCATATGTCCATTATCACATCACTAATGCTCCGGGCAGAGAGTACTTCTCAGGTTTGGTGGTCAGATGACTGCCCTGCAGGCAGTCCCGTGGAAAATTCATCAAAAGCGCTCATTTATGTATTAATTGCTCGATCGATCTCTCTATATCCATTCCTCTGATTATCAATTGAATCTTTTGATAATGTATTTTACCTTTCTCATATTTTACGCTTTCTCTCTAATTCACCATGGATTTCATCAGCTCTGTTGGGGGGCATGGTTCCCGTTATATGGGATAAGTTGAGTGAAGAGGTAAAATAGCGTGGAAACGCGAAGACCAAGCAGTTCCTATCATGTTTGTTTTTAGTACATGGCAATTATTTATAAGTATATACGTTGTCCTGAATGATGATCTGTAGAGTTTGTTTAAGTTAGTTTACGATCAGCAGTCATTATAGGTAGTTGAGTGGCGCTCTGTCACATAACTTGACAGTTTTAGCAGCAATGGTCAATCGTATAAATAATGTATAAAACGTTGGCGTACGCTGAAATTTTTGATTGTTTTTTTTTTAAGTTTTGGACGTATCATAACGAGTTCTGCTGACGATATGCATAACGTGATTAGTACAGTCACATGTCATAAGGTTTTAATCACATATTAGATAACCTTAGACCGAACGTATAAGGATTAAGCGTGAGTGTTCGATCGACGCAAGTTCACGAACTAAGTGGGCATTAAACGATATAGTAATAAGCTGTTTCCAGATGCATAACGAGCTACTGCGGCTTTGGGCATTTCGCGGGTCTATCTTGCCTTTGGACGGGATTTAACATTCTTCAGTGATGCCAATCGTTGCGTAATGCGCACTATTTAAACAAAGCTTCTGATCGTCTATGGTGCAGGATTAAATATCATTGGGACTTGCTATTCCTGAGAATTGGAAGTGTCAACATCGCAAGTCGAGTACAACGCCTATGGAAGAGTTAGCCAGCAGTAGGCCGGCTCATTAGAAAAATTTGTCTACTAGCGCCAGGGCACAATACTTCGTTATGTCCTGACTTTGAGCTCGGCATGACTGTTTGTGGAGTCAGGGACATCCACCATTGGGTCAGTTGTTGCGTATACGTTAAGAGCAAGGGGTGCATGAGAACACTGCAACTTGCGGTCGTGATATACGCCCACTATACGATAGGTGTTCTCGTCGATATTTGCGTAGCTGAGTCAGGTTCAGGACCTGTTAGAACGAGCTTAACTTCGGGGTATGGATGGTACACGTGGTTCTGGTTATATACTGACTACGCTGGGAATAGAGTTTGTAGGTCACGATAGGTATGACGATCCTCGTTGACAACGTCGAGCACTCATTTTTATTATATATATCCTTATTTGGCGAATATTATTTTTATTTTAATTTTATATTTATTTTTAGGCAGGAATGTTTCCTTTGTTATATTTATTTACTCATGTTTAATGTTTCTATCGATCACACGTCGAGGGTAATTGTTTAGCATATGTCCCGGTAATAAACTTATTTTTCATCCGTCAAGTGCCTATTTTATTATATTCTCTTGTGCTCCGTGAAATGGCATCTATGACTCGAATATATCTGTAAGTTGTTGTATGTTGTATTCGTTGTGTTTTTATTTTTATTATATCATTTAAGAGTTATTTTGGGTCTCCGTCTATTTAGTGGCTAATCACTGTCACCGTTATTCTTTCTGGAATTTAAAATATATTCGGTATTATCGTGTTTTGCGGGGGTTTTTTGGTGGGTTGATTCGGTGTGGTTTTGGGTCACATGTGTGGTTATCTTTTGCTGGAGTGATGGCCGTGTGTGTTCGTTGAAATCCAAACTTATATTGAGCGAGTGACAGCGTTTGAAAACCGTGGGAGGGTTTGGCTTTCTGGGGGCTAAGTGCGGTAAAGTTGTTCCTTCCGTTGCGGGCGTTTAAAGGTAAAGGACATTGGGGAGTCGATGGGACGGGCCACAGACTTTCTGCGGCTGAGAATCTTGATGTTAGGGGATGATAAGTGATCAAAAGAATGGAAGTGGGGTGAAACTGACGGGGGACGGTTTGAGACGGTTAGGGCGGCTGCAGTGTGAAAGTGAAAACTTATGAGAAGAAGCAAGAGGTGTTTGAAACTAGTTGAGGAGTGTGGGAGTAGGTTTTTCTCTGATGAGTAATTTTCAGTTTGATGGTCTATGGTTAGACGGAGCTGTGGCAAAGTGTTGACCATGTGTTTGGTGGCGGATGGTGGCTGATTGGGGTGCTTAGAGGTATGGGATTTGTTTTGTGAAGGCTATAGCATTCATAAGTAGTTGTTGAGAAATTGTTTTTGTTTAATGTTAATTGAGGTGGTTTTAGCGAAGATGTATGTAAAAAACAGAGGTAATCAGTGTGGATGGGGAATCCGTAATTAGGCGAATTTCAGATGAGCATTGAAAATTGGTTGATAAGAGGAAGTGGTGGTCAATAGAAGCGGCTGCTTGAATTTTGTGAGGATGGATAAGTCAGCCCTATTTGCTTTTCCGTATTCGGGCTGGCGATCGGACGATGAAAGAATGCTCTTGGCACCACTTACGTCCTGCGTTATCCCTCCACACATCATATCCTTGTCGCGGTCTGGCCCTCTGTCTTTCTATCTGAACCGCAGACCCCCTGGCGCGGCCCTGGCCGTGCCGTCACTGCCATTGCCTGCTCTCGTGTGTGTTACAATTTGGATGTTGTTGTTTTTGTTTGTTTTTTTACTTTTTTTTTTTTTCTCGACAGCTAGCCTCATCCAGTCTGCTTTCTTGGTCGTGTCGCTGTCACTTTTGGCCCTTCGTTCGTCCGTTGATTCTGTAGGGTCTTTATTTCCGGTGGCCATCCATGTCCCCTAATGCACGTCTCTCTCGTCCTCTTCTGCTGTTTTGCTCGGACACGTTACCCCTTCTTGGGGAGACATTGTTTCTCACCCCCGTTATCCTTTAGCTTAAAAAAAACCTCGTGGTTTTTGTCCTCCGTTATAGGGAATCTATAGTAGCTCATCTAGTCTATCCCACAGAAAAGATATTTTGGACCAGTGGTTTTAATTTTCAGAGTTGTATTATTATTATTTATATCTGCCGGTATGCTGTATTGATAGTGTATGATCTATCGCCTGTGTAATGCGTCCAAGTTCTACTCGTCCCGTATATATGTGGATTCACGCAATGTCAGCTGTTGTTCCTCGCTGCTGCGCTCTCGTTTTGGTGCTCCTATGCGCGTTGTGTATCCCCGCTTCGTATATGTACTGTTGCTTACCTCCCCCGTTTCTAATCTTTTACCTTTCTGTATCATTTAATTTCTCTCCGTTTTTAATGAGTCTTTTCGATGATACAGTTCTATTAATCTCTCTCTCTTTCCCATGTATCTCATTTATTCTATTTTAATGATTCTAATAAATTTAGTATTAATTTTGAAGATATTCTATTATTATATTATTATATATAGTATATATATTATATCTTAGATTGAATATGTTAAATTTTTAATTTATAGTTTGTATTGGTTACGGAGATTCGTTAGTTCGCCTGGTGTGTCTGAAATCCTATAATTTTTTCAGTACGTTGTTTGATACGTTGTGATCAAAAGCGTGCACTTTGGTCATAGCTTCATTTTGCTTGGTGAGCTTCACGCCTCTGGGGTTACTTTCCTCTGATACAGACGTCGCGGCACCGCTGAGATAAGCTGCGCCCTAACGCTGGACCGTAAACAGGGAGCGCATCTGTTGAACTTGGCGTCGTCCCCTAGTATCTGCCCGACCTTGTATCGGCGTTGACAGCGTTTTATCTTTGCGGCCCGCCCGATCCGACTTTGGTATCCCGCTTCGCAGCCTCCGCAAGTCTCTTCGGCTGTCTGCCGTGTTTTTTCACGCGTTGGCTCTTACCCGGATCTACATCTACCCCTCAATCGGGGCACCCCTATTGTGTTGGGTACAGTGTGGCCCAGATCTTACGGCCCGGTGTACTGTGGTGGCACGGTGATTATCGACGCCGTTTAGGTTCGGCATCATTCTCGCGAGTCAAAACCCGCTTGGACTTTTTGCACGTCCCGCATCGATTGCTTCAGGCCTTTTTCTTTTGAGGACCACTGTTTTCCGAGCCCTGTCGCCCTTCGCGCAGGTGTGCTGCAATGTCCGTCCCCGTCTTCGGGGCCCCCTATCTCACCATCTAGGTCCCACTTAATGACGGTGTGACTGATAAGAAAGCGACAACTACTTGATCGGCTGTTGAAATTGGTTTACTACGGGGGCCGCGTTGTCCCCGCGGGGCGGGTTCGTGTCCGCTTTGGCAGTTTTCGAGGCATATTGCGCCACTCCCTTAAAATTCACTGAGGTTCGCTTTGCGTTGTCGTTATTGCTCCGGTGTCGCTCCGGAGGTATGCTTGTGCATACACCTTCTTGTCTCTTCCGGGATCCCTTGTTGATTTCCTGGCTATGTTTCCGCCTCGCGTCGCTGTCCGATGGGCGGCTCTCGTTTTGTTCCTTCTGTATAGCAATTGGTGGCTGGTGGCTCTGGCGCATATGTGCGTGCCTTCTTCTGTAGATGCAGCCCCTCGTAGATTGAAGGTAAAAAGAGATATGGATATGAGGCTTTATTGGAGATACTTTCTGCGAGCCGTAGGAGCGACAGCCGCCCTATGGAAGTGCGTTCACGAGGATGGGCTGCCTTGATACGGGCGCCGGGTTGTCTTCCTGCTATATCTCCCTTTGAGGGCCCGTTTCTCTTCTGTACCCCCGTGTGACGGCGGGTGGTGCTGGCGCTCGCGCGGGCTGCGTTTTCTGCTCCTGATTGCCGGGCTGGGGGGCCGGGCGGGCGCCGGGCTCATCGGTGCGCTCTTGGCATTTCTTTGTCGGGTTAGGTTTCTTGGAGGGTTGTATGCCGGATGCTTTTTTGCTTCGTCCTTGATCGCGTCAGTCTGGATTCCGGAATTTACCGCCCTTCGGGAGAAGAATTCTAGGATTAATGTGTGTGAGACTGGAGTCTGTTGTGCTTGGTTGGCTTGCGGTGCGGCGTGATGGTTCAGTGTGGAGAAGCTGCCTTTATTTGCTTTGGCTGTGACTAAGAACAGGAGTTTATCAATTATTTGGGTGGCTTTTTGATTGGGTAATTAGACGTAACTTTCGTTTTACGTTATGATTTTGTTATATTGTTGAATGAATTTGAGATGAGTTGTTATTTGTTTTGGGACAATTTTAATTATATATTTATTTATATATTTATATACTGTGTGGTATTGGGTTTGAGTTGAAGGTATGAATGGTAGAATTTTTTTATTTTTATATATTTAAATTTTAAAGTTTATTAAAAGAAATTATTCAAAATTATAGTTATTTAAAATTAATTTATGGAATGGATTTTTGTGTAGAAATTTTTAAAATTTGTATATTATTAAAAAGTATTTGGTATGATCATTAAGATATGAATGATGAAGAATAGTGTGCTTATGATGAGTGATAGATGATGTGTTGAGCAGAAGAGATTTTTTAATGAGGCGATTTATCTTCTTTTATTGAAAAGGATTGAGTGGTGGAAAGTGAGGATTGGGGGAGTGTTGTTTATATATATTATATTTTTATTGGTGTAAGTTGGATAGAATAAATAACTGTTTTTAATAATTGTTTTTCTTTTTTAGAATGCTTAATTGAAATTGGAATTAAAATGAAAAAGAAAATGTGTTTTATTTCTTAAATTATCGTATCCACAGATGGATCGCTATTTGAACACGCGGTGTTTCATCGACACGCGATGCTTCATCCACACGCGGTGTTTCATCCACACGTGGTGCTTCATCCACACACGGTGCTTCATCCACACACGGTGCTTCAACCACACACGGTGCCTCATCCACGCATGGTGCTTTATCCACACCATGCGTGCTGGAAAGCACACATTTCGGCACACTCGCAAACACACATTTCGGCACACTCGCAAACACACATTTCGACACCACCCACACCAGAACAACCACGCTGGGAATTAGCACCACCACAAGGGGTCCCGGTGCCATAACCAAGCGCCACGGGCACCCAGCGCAAACCGCCCCCGCGTACCGGAAGGCTCACGGACGCCTCGTCACGATCCGCCTCAAGGGGGCACAGTCCCTCCCCTTGTTCCTTGAACCGCCATCTTGCTTAACGGAAATAATTTAAAAGCTCGTTTTTTTTTTATGGAACCGGAGGTCGCCTCCATGCCACCCTATACTCCGGTTCCCGTTAATTTTGGAGCGGAGAGTTTTCCGCTCCTCGACACCAGTGTTTGTAGTTTGCCCGCCCCGGCATGCGAACGACCGACGCTAACCATAGCGGTCGCTTCACCCACCGAACACATCCATCGTGACTTCTGAACAATGCCAGAAACCAGTCACGGTGGGTTTTTAATCCCACCACCCCAGTCCGTATTCTACCCGCGCGAAATGGGTCAATCGCCGAATATCGATATACCTAATTACCCGCGGGCGGTAACCTACCGAGACCGTACCTCGGCGAAGGCCGCTTGAACACGAACCGCTTGCGTCCGTTCGCTTGGATAAACGAGTATTATCGCCAACTCGACCGACCCGATTCTATTTATCGGTTATTAAAAACCAACCTATATCCGAGTGCCAGAGAGGCGTTCACGCGAGAAATGGACCAATGACAACAGACATATGCATCACAAGGCACTTTAATATAATAAAGCACTATTCAATTAACAAGGCCCAACAGTAATGCACCTATACAAGCAACAAAAGCCGACAACCAACTACAACCGGTTACTATAATACTTCACTGCACTTATACAGTGCTACTTAATTAGACGGCCCACGACACACCGTACGCACACAACAACACACCAAGAAAATGGGGCAGAGGCCTTTAATACGAGCTCCAGCTCGCAGGACAGTGGCTAAACCAGCTATCTCGAACCTCTCCACTCGTTGGTCTTAGTTGTTCAGACCCGCTCCAGCGAGACGAGCTAATCCAAGCCGAGCCGCGATCCTTCCCGAGCTCCCGCGATCCTCCCGCGCTTCTAACACGTGCTGAGACGAGTGCCATCCTTCCCCTCAGCGTCGCTTCCCGAGAACCACCTCCCGCGCTCTAACGCTGGTGAGACGAGCGCACTTACCGCGATGCGTCGCTTCCCCGAACACACCTCCACGAAGAGGCATGAGTCGCACCAAGCCAGGACCAAATGGGAGAACAAAGAGCTCCACACCAAGAAGAAGAAGCACCACTCGCACCAGACCGAGCGACCGGGTAAACTTCTCAAACAAGGCAGCTTGAAGCAAAGATCTCCCGAGCCAAGCAGAAGCCGAAGTCACGAACCGTCAAAGCAAAGAGCCTCCCGAGTCAGCCTCAGCCGAAGCTCACTGAGCAGCCGAAGCAAAAAGCTCCGAAGCCTCAACCCTACCCAAGCCAAACAGGACCCGAAGGTCTGCTGAACGATATCTCTGCGAGCAAAAGAATTACACCAGAAAAGAAGATCTCTATCCTTATCCTTCTCCCGCTTCCCACTCCCGGCGTGAGCTCATGACTCATGCCTCTGCTCCATCCCCGCTCAGCCACGGTGGAGGAGTTGTTGACATCATGAGTCCGGCGAGAGGCAGGGTGGTTCTTCCTCTTCGCAAAGAGGGGGAGGATGTCTCCATTGTTCTTTTACATTAAATAGATCCGGGCATCTAATCGATTTCTAACATTTAAACAATGGAAGGTAGCTATCTAGGACAAGCACTTATCGACATAGTGACTGAGACTTTTTTTGTGCATCGAATTCCAATATTCGAACAATCTTTATCTGCTATAATTATTTAGTATCATATTTCATCAGAAAGAAGTTACACTTATAGCATTAAATGGAGGAATCCTTAATTTGGCCTGATGTTTCAGGAGCAGTTTAGCTTCCATCCTTATAAGCAGTAATGAAAATAAACGATTTACAGTAAACTATGTTGTAGTTAGAATTTTGGGAATGAAGAGGGGCCGAGGGGAGGGAACCAAATCCTGGCTTGGCGTGTTGGACCGGGCTGCATTTGCCTGTGTCTGGGGTGGTTGTTGCCTTGCGGTGCTTGCATGGGTGTCTGCATAGGGCTTGGTAAGCCAAGTTGTGGTGAACATTCCTATTTATCGACCGGTTTCCAACCACCACGCCTCAATAACCTCACAGCTCGCCTTCAGTGTAACTAAAGTATATAATCAAATTATAATTATTTTCAGGATTGTATTGTGGACTAAATAACTGTTGAAACCTGGAGTGAAATCTGAAAATGTTAAGAAATCAGCGATGTCTATTTTGTTTTTACGGGTATGTCCCATGACCAATCGGCTTGCTATTGCTTGCCAAGGCAGCCGTTCCTTATCAACCATTTTGTTGGAGTGCTTGCTTGAGTGGTTAACCCACTTGGTGAGCACCCTACACGTAATCTTGGTATTACACACGTCGCTCACGACCCAATCCGGAGGTCAGTTTGCTCTAAACAGGAAGAGGTACGAAGACAGCACACACGGATGTGGTATAAATGGGTAGATTAGGAATTTGTAAAGGGACTTTTGCACGTGTGGTGTGTGTGTGCATGCGTTCATGCTTGGTTAAGTTTGTGCGATGTATGGGATTCCAAGCGCATGGACCAAACTCACACCCAGGCCCAAGGTGCGTGGCCAGTCATGTGTGGCGCCGTGGTGAAACTTTTAACAACAGTGTACGAGCGATCATGTTTTCCTTTGTCCTCGTGGCTGTTTCTAAGCAATTGTGTTTATTTTTCAAGCAAATACAACCCGTCGCTTCGCTGATGGGAATATTAGGGGGGGGGGGTGAGAAAGAGGGAGGGGAGGGAGCGAGGATGAGGAGAAGCGAGAGAGGAAGAGGGGAGGGAGGAGGGAGGCGGGGAGGCGGAGCTCGGAGGGTGAGGAAGGGGTGAGCTCGGAAGGGGGAGGGAGGGGTGTGGAGGATTGACGACTCACCATATGTCGCTATTACTCCGAGTGAGGGTGAGAGCGAGGAGGATGGGGATAGGATAGAGGAGAGAAGGAAGTGGGGTGGGGGAGGTGGTTTGGGAGGAGGTAAGCATGAGGGAGGGGGTTCTCAACCTGCATTTTGTCGTGGGACTTGTGGAGAAGAGGGGTTTGTTGGGTGGGGGCAGGGGGGGGTGAGTACAGGATTGATTGAAATGGGTACGTTAAAACAGCATGTTCATACAGCATGCAGGACCACTGGGAGATGGGGGCGGGGGGGGGGGTGGAGATGTGAGGGGTTTTGGGAGGAGGTAAGATATGTAGGGAGGTGGAGCGAAGGCAGCGTGAGGGGAAGGGAAGGGCGATAAAATAACACAAAAATAGCAACATTTTGTTTTTTAACCGCCGGGTTATATATAAAACAGGTGGTAGCATTTAAAAACCCATGCTATCTACCTGGCAAAGGCGTGCCTACATGCATGCTCGCGACTCGCAGCAACCTTTGCACCCCTCCCTCTGGTTGGCTCACTCCGAATCTGATTCGTACATACTGCAGTCCTGTCAACAGAGGGGGAAGAGGTGGG
This sequence comes from Eptatretus atami, assembly GCA_035128595.1. Taxonomy (NCBI): domain Eukaryota; kingdom Metazoa; phylum Chordata; class Myxini; order Myxiniformes; family Myxinidae; genus Eptatretus; species Eptatretus atami. The sequence goes on from CM068963.1 coordinate 7,043,243, forward strand.
GGAAGGGCTAGGGGAGAGAAGGAGTGGGATGGGAAGAGAGAGAGAAGAGAAGAGAGGGGGAGAGAGAGAGAGAGAGAGAGAGAGAGAGAGAGAGAGAGAGAGAGAGAGAGAGGAGAAGAGAGAGAGAGAGAGAGAGAGGAGAGAGGAGAGAGAGAGAGAGAGAGGAGAGAGGGAGAGTGGAGAAGAGGGGGGGAGAGGGATAGCAGAGGGAGGGAGAGGGGGAGGGGGAGAGAGGGTGAGGGGGAGGAGAGGGGAGGGGAGTTGGTGTGGTGCAGGAGGTGGATGAGTAGGTCGCCCGGGGGGCCAGGGGCGTTGTGGTGGTGGGTCGTATCCGGTGGAGGTCGTGCTGCGGCAGAGATGGATGAGTGCCTAGGAGTTAGAGATTTTCGTCGTGGTGGTGGGTGACGTGACCGATGTGAGTTCTTGGTGGCGTGGCTTTGTATCGTAGGTGCGGGCCGGATGGGGCGACTTCAGAATCTTGTGTGACGGTGAATGGGGGTGATGTCTGTTCGAGACGAGTCGCGAGTTGGTGTGGCGGCGTCTGGGAGAAGACATTTAGAATTTGTTCATCTGACGATGTGAGAAGTTTGAGGGGGATGTGCAGAGGGGGAGAGGAGATGGGGGATTCCGGAAGATGTGATGCCCAGTTTAACATCCATCCGAGAGATGGCACACATATTGATGAATGACCTTGCCTATGAAACACCAGGATGACAGTGTGTAGCTTGGTCGAGATTCAAACCCAGGCTAGACAGCTTAGAGCAAGTGTGCATACCTCTCAGCTATCCTGCTGTGATGTGGCGATTCCTTGCCTTGTAACAACTAAAAGCATTTTCTACTCATTGTAATCATCTAACTTATTTTGCCTTCCTAACTCCGGTATTGAACTGAGGTATCGCCATCGAAGATTGAAGAGCGCTCACCAAGTGTCTTAACCAAGCACTCCAACGAAACGGTTGAAGAAACTTTTAAAAGTGAAATGTTTAATGTTTTTTATATGTATTTATCTCTGCCGAAGAGACAGGTTGTATAATGAAATCAGATTGTACAAAACGGGGAAAGGTGGTGTAAAACACAACTGCACATTTTCAGCGAGCCAACTACCGCCCGATATACCCCAGAACAACGCGGGGCCAAACGCAGGCGAGTGGCCCCTTAAATTTGTTTAAGTCAATCGATATACAGTATTCAGTGACAGTGCCATTATTGCAGAGCGCTCACCAAGTGGATTAAGCACTCAAGGAAGCACTCCAATGAAACGGTTCACAAGGAATGGCTGGCTTGGAAAGCGATTAGCGATTGCTGATCCGTCATCTTAAACACCTCCCAAAGATACCCAAAATGTCAAACTATGTCCAAATTGGACTAATTAACACTTTTATTTAGCAGTCCGAACTTCTGCTAAGTTAAATGCTGGAGCTTACATTTTGTAATTCGGCTTAGTTTTAAAGATTATAGAGGTTATGGCATGTGTGCAAATGAAATAAAGCCACGATGCTGGCATGTCCAGGCATTCATAAGCATTGCAATGTATCCAGCGATTCGTAGGTATGATGATTAGGCATTCGATGATTTGACTGAGGAAAATGAAAAAAAAATACATTTTGAGTGCTATATCATTGATAAACTGTTGCGGACTGTTCTAAGTCAAGGCATTGTTGAGCAGGCCAAAAACAATGGTGGGTTAAGACTCTTGCGATGGTTTTGGAGTCATGGAGGAGACGGATGGACGGACTGACGTGCAAACTGACGGACACACACCGACATTTTATTTTATAGAAGATGAATCGGGTGTGCTTTAGAAAGGTTATATGCTTTCTCTTTGTGAGTTTCAATGCAAAATACATTTGATAACACTCAATTTCCAAGCTGTTTGCCATATAAACATGTTTTCTAAATTACCAAGCCAAATTTTTTTCCACCTGTCGCACGACAATTGCCAGCTCGTTATCAAGAAAAATGTTTATGTACATCTCCTTATGCTTGGTGTTGACTTTATGGTTCGGGAGGCAGGCTTGGGATCCTAACATCCTGAATTCAAATCCTGCTGAGCTGTTGAATTAATACCAGGTGGGGTTCACTCAGCCTGTCATTCTTCTGAAGTTGGCAAAATGAGAACCAGCTTGCTGGGATGATTGAGCCATTTGAGTATCCTGTGCCAGAGTGGTGACCCATCCAAGATTGTGCCCAATAACCCAAGAGACTGCTTTGGCATCACTGATGCTCTGTACAGAATATGGTCCCAATGGATGCACATCTCCTTGAAACATCTTTAATGCAATGTTGTTTATTTAACTTATTTATTGAAATTTGCCCGAAACAAGGGTTAAAGCTACTCAAGTTTTTGGGGTTGTACACAGTACGTACTGTAGTCGGTAATCACACTGACTCCAACCAGCCAACCACCAGGTTACGAAAAATGCCGATGTTGGCCAAGCACTAAATGTGTGTGTGTGTGTGTGATGTGTGGTGTGTGTGTGTTCATAAAACAAAAACATATTCTCTCTGATAACTCCCCTTCCTCCCACCTGTCCTTCTCTCTCTCTTCTCTCTCTCTCTTCCTCTCTCTCTTCTCTCTCTCTCATACTCTCGTCTCTCTCTTCGTCCCCCACCTTGGTTCACCCCCGTCATAAAGTGCACGCACCCTCCTCCACATCGACACCTCATTCTTTGTCTTCCTTTCTCTTCTTTCGATCCATGTGGACATATGTACGCATGATATGGTATGTATGGTCTGCGGACCAGGTGGTTATCAGTCCGACGGACACCTGCCCTCTCGCTGCAAAAACCAAATTGGTTATATCTATTTTCTCCTCTCTCCCATCTACTCCACTTGCCTTTAACTAATATTCGTCCTGAGCCCTCTTTTCCTGCGTGCGAACCACTCCTCCGCAACATCACGAACTGCTAAGGTAAAAACTTTTAAACTTTGTTTTCATTGCAAACCTCGACATAGCTGTTCTGCCCAAAGTAAGAACTTCAGTCATTTGCAACTGATTAACTCATTTTCCCACCGTCTTTATCATCAGCTGGGGGCTCCATTCTTCATCGAGGTTTCGACCCTTTCTGCCCAAATAATAAGTTCACAACCTCATCCGTTGGTCCACGTTAGTGGACCCATGACCTCAGCTGTGTACATATACCGTACAGTCATTCACAATCCAGCAATGCGACCTCACTCTCTAACCCTCTCCATCTAGCTTTACCTATATAGACACAATGTTTACCTTCCATGTGATAACCGGTCATGTATTGTCATTCATTCGCTTAAATAACAATACATACACTACGTCACATTTCCTGTGAACACATGCATACCTTAACTTGCATATCATTTTGGCTTACCACTAAATCGAACCGTTGGTGGTTCGTGAGTACATAACCATCCACATGTTAAAAAAACAAAAAAAACACAGTTTTAAACAGAATACACTTTGTACATATCCGACGTGCTGGATAAAAATTGATCACTGTTGCTCCAGCGAGAGAAGAAAGATAGGGGTGTAGGGAAGGAGTTAAGGTGGGGGGTAAGGATGGAGAAGGCAGGGGTGCAAATGGAGAGAGGCCTTCTGTTGGCACGTAATAAAGAATCCAAAAAGCTGATTACAAATCTGTTTTGTTTGATGCTTCTGCATTCAAAGTACCTTAATAACAGTTCCCTTCAAGACAGTAAGAATATAATTAGCCAACTGTCATGCAAACAAATCAGAAATCTAACATCAACAGATGGCAATCATGATAATTTCCTGACCATTCTGTATAATACACGGGAACACAAGATAGATCATATTTAAGCATGTCATTTTGATTTGGAGAACGATGTAGACACCATTTTGTCAACGTGCATTTTGAAGCTATGTTGGATGTGCCTGATAACACAACAAGAACAACAACAAAAAAAAATGCAATCACACCCAATATCTTCCACCAATTGCTTCATGTCATAATTTTGTGGGGCCTGTTGCCAATGTGCCGAGGAAAAGGCCAGTTGCATCGAAGATGATCGAGATGACCTACCTTTGATAAGGCATTGCAATGCTTTGAAACGGTCGTGACGAGAGCGCCGTTTGCAAACAAACCCCATTTTCTCACCCTGTTTCGCCGATGTCTCAGCACGATTGGCATGCTATTATTGGCAGCCCTTCTTCCTGTCAATTCTACTTTGCTGGAAAAGTAGACGATCAACCAAGCAAATACACTTTGCATTTACTACTGGTTCTGATTGATGAGGTGGCTTGTGCTGTGCTGGACTCACAAGGATTTCTGTTTGAACCAGAGCGATGATCATGTGCTATTGTTTGGACATCATGACCAATAAGAGTTTCCCCAGTGGTGAAATTCCAGGCTTTAAAAGGAGCCATTTACCTGATGTTCACTGGCACTGCAGCTGGGAGTTTATTTTCATCAAGCATTTCGTTTCTTCCCCGAAAATATAATTAAATGACTTTTTCATCGCAAGATGATTCTCATGGATCTGTATTTGATTTCACTGGCACATCACCATGTAATCACGGCTAACTTTAATATACCGGCCATCTTTTTAACGTGAACTCTGGTCGGTGGACAGCCAGATGCTTATTCATCGATCGTCATTTGCAGCATTCATGATCGTGAATACTCCTTCAATAAGATGTCACGGATCTCGTTTGCTTCCTTTCCTGAGTGTCTCGACATCCGCAAGCAAATCGAGCATCATCTTTTGGGAATTTTGAGTTGGCAGCAGGTCCAAACATTGAATGAAGAAGCAATCAGCACCACGCCGTGTTGTTCCGCAACCCCGAAAGGCTGCATTGCCTAGTGTTCTTACTCAACGTCATCGATTCTCCATTCGAAGCCCAGCACTATCAACTCGAGGGCTAAAAATACCAGAAGAAACCAACAGTCATTCAGTCTTCTCGCCATGATTGTTCTTCAATACACAAATCCGAAAATTGTGGATCGAGGTGACCTTGTCACCTTGTACTTTGTGCGTCTCCTTTCACATCATTTCAGCCTTGACAAGAAAGAAGACGCTGGAACTCGATGGAGGAAACACATGAGAGGGAAATCTGAATTACAGGACCACGAGAAGCCGTGGCAGCATCTCCCACTCTGCAATGCATCGGGCTTGCTGGGCTATTACCTTCCATACCTGGATCAACATTTGCAAATAAGTTTCTCTTAGAGCCAGCGGCAGCCACTGTTAATACTATATCATATTTTTGAAAACAAACACTGCCTGCAGTTCTTGATTTGCATTTCATTTCAATTCTCAGTTCTTGCCCTCGATTGCGATTCCTTCCAGTTGAAAAAGTCCAATGCAGTAGACGCGTTTAACTTGCTTTGAAGAGGTGCTTATTGGCAGAAATAGAATTAACCATTAATTTTACAACAATTTAATCCCCATAAAGAACACCACAGTGAGAAAGGTGCAAGATGTATCGATCCCTTGTGTTTTGTGTCAGCACCTGGGTTAATTGGACTCTCATGCCATCCTGAATACACGTTCTCTGTCGCAGCAAAAACAGGTTACTGATTCTCATTCATCAAAATAATACTTTCTTCTTGTTTTGTGTGTGGTTCAAGAGGAGAAAGAAATGCTTTCTATTACATTCACTCAAAACATTTGCATGTTTGTAATAATGCTGTGGAGTGTACACTGCACCATGAATGATAATACTGTACATCAATACAAAACTGCTTGCCAATGAACATTTTGCTTTTATGACGTGCCAATGTAAGGCCTCTCCATTCACCCAGGAGCATCAAGATAACTGGTGTCAAGGCAAACCTCAACTGCTCACCGCATGCCAAATGATGAGCCAGAAAGCCATCAAATAAACAATGCATTTGGAATAACGAAAATAAAACAAGACAAAGCATTTAGCGATGCCTCGCCTTATGGGGGTATGTAGATTACAGTAGACCTGAGAACCAGCACAGTTGCACTCACTTGAAGTGACTGAAACACAGCATGGTTGCATATGCGTTCCTTCGAGATGCTTGAAGTCAATAGATCACAGTAAATTACATCATATATATATATATGTATGTATATAAATCGACTCCTCCGATGCTCTTCTCGCTGAAGAAGCTGCATAAAGCAACCAAGAAAACCTACCAAGGTAAGCCCTTTGCTGTTTCAAACTCTTCCTAGTGTTCCTCCACAGCTGTAAAGACATTCACAAATAGTACACACATGAGAATCCCAATGCTACACACTACTTCAGCTGCCGGGCCGGTTTCATCACTTATTGGCGAATCATCAGCGACAGCGAAGACAGCAATGCGTACCAATGAGGCTCCCAAGCATGTACCACGTGCAAATGTTGAAAGCAGTCAATATATAAATGATAAAGAAGGACCCACCCATATCTCCCACCTGTGTCGATTTATTTATATAATCCTAGCCACCTGGGTTTAATTGATTAGTTGAGAGCTGATTAGTTATTCCTTCCATTCACGTCATTTACTGGTCCATCAAAAAGCAGGGACGAAATAAATCTCTTGAGGTCATTCCTGATTGAAATTTGGCAGGGGTAAAGCGACTTTCAGACCACTCTGTACAGCACTCCTTACTTAGCTTTATCTTCATAACAAACCTAAAAATAGGTTAATCACACAAACCTTAATTTTAATCATGAACCTCAAAGTTGGTTAACCACACAAACCTTAATCACAAACCTTTATCTTAATCACATACCCAAAGCAAGAACCCTCATTTGAAAGCAATCTATTCATTTTTTTCTAACTTCCCAGACCATCAGCTGGTCAATGTCCTATCTTGAGGAGTCGATTCTTTCAGTCCAGAACCTCTCCCAAATGGTGGGTCCACAAGCATGGCCATGGGTCGACATCAGTAGATCCACAACCTCAGCTGTGTGCAGTCAGTTAAACCAGCAAAACTACTACACCATTCAAACTTTCTACTTTCAGCTTTACCTGCAGATGTTTACATTTCTTTCTCGAGGGTTAAAGTACCGGTAATATCATAATGCTCATCACACATTATATTTTAAAACAATATGTTAAATAATACACAGCATACGTTGCATATTGCACAAACATTACCCTACATGTCCATTTTAGCTTATGACTGAATCAAGCAATTATTTAAATACAGAAAAACACACACACACACACACACACTTTCACAAAAATCATTGCATTACGAGAATATACCTGCTGAGGTGAGAAGGAGGTATCGGCCTGATGGAGCTCAACCAATGCACAGAATGGTAGATGTAAGTAGGATTGGCAGTACAGCCTGATGGAGTACTGCTCTCCCCTGTGGGCTGGTGCTCCTGCCTCCACCTTTCTCGGCTTCACGCTGTGGAAACCAGGCATTTCGGATCATTGGTATCTCCACGATGAGGCTGAGTCTTGGGCCTCTCACTCTCTTACCGCAGACAGGTCGGTGGTCTTTCTGTCTTGGTCTCCTCTCGGTCTCGCCCCCCCCCCCCCTGCTGTGTCTGCGATTTGTCCCCACCATATTTCCGCAGGATGCACAAGGTCCCGCAACACCCTTTCTGGTAAAACTACCAAAATCACGAAACACTGCTCACCTTCACTCTTTCATTCCTCTTTTTCCCACCTTTGGAATAAACTCCCTCACTCTGTTCAATCCATTCTTCCCTCCAGGCTTCAAAACAGCTGTCACCACCATTCTTTTCGTCCTCCCAAATCCTCGATATTTTCTACCCCCGTTAATCCACCCAACCACCTCCTTCAATTCCCTGCTTCCTTCCTGAAAGTCCCTGTAATGTCCATCTTGTTTCCCATGTTCTGCCCATCCTCTCCCTTCCACAGATCTCCTAATGTCTCTTTTCCTAACTGTTTTGTCCTTCCCCACTCCCGCCCCTTGTCTCATGCCCCCTTGGCTTGTGTTGTGTGTTAGCTCTCATACGAGCCTCGACAAGGTATACAAAAAAACGAAAAGTGAAAAGTTTGAAAGACCCACGAATCCAATTTGTAGGCAAACACGAAGAAGGCGAGCTAGAGAAGGTATCCCTAACCAACCTTCCAAAAAAAATCCAAAAACAGGTGTGAATAGAAGACGTCACAAATGAACTGAAACACCAACAAATACAGCCCCGAGAGAATATTAATATATATATATATATATATATATATATATATATATATATATTAAAATATATCGATATACACTGACAATTCGGAGAACAATAAAAGAGCAGGAAGGTTAAATAAAAATTAGTTGGACAGATTGGACATAGACAAAGAGTGTCTCATTGGAATGGCTAAGAAGAGGTCAGTTCAATTGGGACAGAGAATGAATCATTATAAATGCCCAAGAACAAGGAAATTACACCAGTGGCTTTAACAAAATGGCAGGACTGAGCCAATCGGACAAGTGTAGGTTCTGGAAGACAGAAACGGAAATCACGAGCCACCACCTATCGGGATGTAAAAAAAACTCATGTCAGAACAGCTGTACACACAAAGGCACAACTAGGTGTGTGGAGTAATCCACCGGCACGTCTGCAGAAATTTCAATATCTCAGTTCCACAAAACTCATGGAAAAACAAACCAAAATCAATCATTGAGAACAAGGAAGCAATGCTCACATACGACCTGACGATCATATCGAGCGTGAACATAGAAAACAAAGCATTACGACTGGATGTAGTGCTGAGGTCCAAAAATAGAAAAGAACGCATTGTTAATTGACGTGTCAATACCCAGTGATTTTGGCCTAAACAATGCAGAAATCAATAAAATGATCAAATACCAAGACGTCAAAAATGAAGTTAAAAGATTCTTCAAAGCTGAAGAACGACAAAATTGTCAGTGATAATTATTGGAACAACAGGAATGTTGAAGAAGAACCTCACAGGGATCTTAAAAATATGTGATGATCTTGAAAACAGCCCTCAAAACATAACTTTGAGAACAAGAAAACTTACAGTTTCACAAACAAGAAAACTTCACAAAGAATTAATCGAAACCCCTCTTTCTGAAAAGAAGGTGGATACTTCGAGTCCTGGGAGTACTCCGTTCCACCTCATGAAACCCGCATATGGAGATACAACTGACAAAACACATACACACACACACATACACACACACACACACACACACACACACACACACGTAACAGCCTCGCATCCCCTTCGGGGTGAGACTAACAACAACCACAACAGCAGCAATGCGGAGCTCTTATGGACCGACACATATCACAGGTAAAAAGATCATCCGTTGAATTAAGGTGGAAACTCTAAAAGTTTTCACAATAAGTTATCATTGCATTTTCCTTCTCTCCAGCATGAAATATGTGCTTGCAATCCTGACACTCGCCTAATAAAACAAAATTGCAGCACAATTTGGCTGATAAACGGCAACAGAGCGTCTGTAGCTTCAGTGGGCGAAAGAGAGAGCTTTGTAACTCTTGATGTAGCATGTTGATGTTTGTTTGTGCAACAATCAATCATTTTCACAATGTTGTTAATAACTGAGTGATGGTACGAGTGTTCTCAGTTTAACTGCAATTGGTGGTGTAATATTTTGCAAAACTAGTAGCTGAGGCAGGGGAAAATGAAAGTGAATCTGATTTTGGTGCAACATTTTTAAGGAAGGTCAGGATTTTTTTTTTAAAAATTGAAAATGTTTATTCATTGAGGAAATACTACGGTAACAAGTTTCAACGGATTTTAAGACATTGCTTTGTTTTAAATCCATACGATGAGCAAAAGCTGTTTTGTAAATACAGGTGAGACACATGAAACGGTTCCAACTCACAGTACATAATTGTATTTACGTTGTTCAGGATAATGTACAGCAACCGGAATTGAAAAACCCTTCATCGTAATGCTCCACGATTTGTAGACAGATTGTTTTATCATTGTAAGACGCCCAAAAAGGTCAAATGAAATGACTAGCATTGCAGGTTCTTCCTATGACACTTATAACATTGCCTGCCCCATTCTGTTTATCATGCTTATTACATCACGCACCCCCACAGCTACTGCATGGTTGAGAGTCCTTGACATTCTATCCCTTGCCACTGGGTTTTGCTGTCGTGGTTTTGCCACCGTCTTTCCTCGGTTCATGCTGCTGCAAGTCCGAATGAAATGATATACATAAGTTTTTCATCACTTACTTCACCCGTGGACGTAGTTGTCGCTGGCGCAGTTGGAGCTTCAAACATCTGGCCATTTTGAGAAGGTCTAGTACTGAGAGGTTGGGGTCATTCAAACCTTTGACTGATTTGTCACTGGACTGGACAACGAACATTATGGAACTCGGTTCTTAGCAACCTGATGCACCTGAAAGCAACCTGCAAAGGTTCTTAGCAACCTGAAAAGGAGACCTGCCTATAATTTGTCCAGAGTCTCATTTGCCTGAAAAACACCTCGTACTTAGCATATGTTTGGCACAAAATAATCAGTCATCTTTGTTTTTGATGGACTGATGTTCTGCTGAAGTATTTTCTTGGCCAGGGATCATGCTGGGCAGTTTGTCATCCCTCTCCCAGCAGTAGTTCAGGCAGAAATTAGGAATTTGTTCAGGGTGCCAGCGATTGGTCACTTTTTCACAAAAGGACACCTTATTGTTCTCCTCCTCTTCCCTTTATAAGGAGTGAGGCACCAAGCTTCTGCCCTGCCTTGACCACAATACTCCACCTCCTTTTGTCATCAGCCAACTCTCTCCACTCTCAAACCACCCCTACCTTACGGATATCCCTCCTCACACAATCCTCCCATCTCAACCACTGTCTACCTCTTTTCCTCCTATCTTGCTCCCTCAATCGATCTTCTCTCTTTGCCATTCTCTCTTCCCCCATCCACACCAAGTGGCCAGCCCATCTCAGGTGGCATTTCACCAATCTCCCCATCAAACTTATCTCCACACCAATCTCCTCCCTGAGCTAATCCATCCTCCTGCTATCCACCATCTTCACTCCTGCAATCCTTCTGGATCAGTTGCTCTCAAAAACCTGCAGCCTCTATTGTTTTCTCTCTGCTAGTGCCACCATCTCCAGACTGTAAAGGTAGGCTGGCATTACACACGACCTTAGAACCTTCCCTTTGAATTTCCTTGATATCTTCCTGTCTGCCTTTACTCCCTCTTCCCTTCTCCATGCATTTGCACCCACCTTAAATCTCCTCCGCATCTCTGCCTCGGACTTACCATCCCCGGTCACTTTTCCTCCCAGATACTCAAACCTATTTCCCTGTCTGATCTCCTTCCGCTCTCACCTGATATTAATTTCTTTTCTCCGCTGCCTGACCCACATCACCTCAGTCTTCACCATACTAATCTTCAGCTCATGCTTCCCAAAATACCTCGTTCCACTCCCCCAGTACTTCCTGCATCTCCCACCCACTCTCCACCACAACAGCCAAATTGACCACATACAACATCCTCCCCATACTACCCCTCAAGCTCACCTTCCTGCTTACCAGCTCCATCACAATGATAAACAAGAGTGGGCTGAGAGTGCTTCCATGCCTCAAACTGATGTTCACACTGAACTCAGACATCTCAGGAACAACCAAAACTCTTCCCTTCATTCTCTTGTTCATCCCTTCCACAAACCTGACTTCAGCTTCCGGCACTCACATCCACCTCAGTGTCGCCATCACCATCTCTCTCCGGGCAGCATCATAGGCCTTCTCCAGGTCCACAAATCCTAATGCCATCGCACCTTGCACCTCCGACCTCTTCTCGACCAGCTGTCTCAGGGTGAACATCCCATCCATCATCCCCCCAACCTTTCTTTCGAAATCCCTGCTGCTCTTCTCCGATCTCCATATCCACTCTCTTCCTTAACCTCTCGTCCAGAATCCTCTCCAGCACCTTCATCCCTGATTTAGGAGCATAATGTTCCTGAACTTCTCCGGATCTTGAACATTGCCCTTCCCATTCAATATCAGCACAATTAACCATCTTCCACTCCTCCAGAATGGAACCCTCTCTCATACATACATTCAACAGCCTCTTTGACCAACTGACTGATGTCTTCCACTGCAATTATCATCTCTGTACACACCACATCAACATCTGATGCTCTTCCCTTATTTATCCTTTTCAATGCCGACTGCACTTCTTCCTTATCCTCAAGCTGCCTTTCCCTCACCTTGTGCTGCCTTCCCTTGCCCTCACACCACCTTCCCTTCCCATCATGCTGCCTTCCCTTCCACTCCCCTCACACCACCTTCCCCTTCCATCCCTCACGCTGCCTTCCTCTTCCCTTCATGTTTGCCTTCCTCCACCCATGCTTAACTTCTCCCAAACCCCCTCCTCTCTCCACCCTCATGGAAATCTCCAGGCAATCTCCACATGCTTTATGACAGTCTTTTGATGTACCCCATTTTGTGTTGATCCTGTACTGCGCGCCCCCCCCCATCCCTTCTCCAGTCTCACTACAAACAAGTCGAGAACCCTTCCACCCCTATGAAATGCATGTCCAGAAGCCCGTCCCCTCTCCCTTTTCTCCTCCTCCCCCTTAATATCCTTGCGAAGCAACAGGTTGTATTTACTGTTATATATAATATATATATATATATATATATATATATATATATATATATTATATATATATATATATAATATATAATATTATTATATTATATATATATATTGCAAGTTGCATACAAAGCACAATCAGAGTTTTTTTTTTTCAATATACTGTATATCTTTTTTAAATGGATAAAATTCTGCAAGAAAAAAATGAGAGAAGAAAGGGGAAGGGGAGGAAGAAGAGGGGAAGTAGCCTGGTGGATATGAGGTAATGGAGAGGAGGAAAGGGGAAGGGGAAGAGGAAAGAAGAAGTGATCAGGAATTGGATGGAAAAGGCAGAGGTGTAGCGATGGAGAAAGGGGACACAAAGGTAGAGGAGGAGTGAAAGAGAGAGGAAGGAGGAAGGAGACAGAAGAGGGAATAACAAAGAGGGAAGAAGATGAGAGGACAAGTGTAGCCAATAACTTGACTTGTTGTTTTTGTGATTTACCATATCAGGCTGGTTGACATAACTTATCAATCAACATGGCCTGAAATATGTTTTTAATAATATTCCACCGGTTTTAACATTTAAAATTTTTTTGATGATAATTATTTTATCTTCAAAAAACACTAATCAAGCGGTTATAAGATCTTGATGTGTTGCCGTTTGCAGAACTTTCCTGAGGTTCTTCTTCCCAACTACTTCACATGCCAGCCTGCACGCATTCGCTCCAAGGAACCAGCATATTACACTGTCCTTGAAGGTCATACAGCTCAATTCCCATGTGTGGCCAATGGAGACCCCGCAGCTCGAATACGCTGGCTTCTTCCACAACGTACAGAGCTGGACAGGCGCACTGTAGGTCGTCTGCTTGTACTAGCTGATGGGTCGATTGAGGTTCGCTATGCCCAGTTGACCGACAGTGGTGCATATACATGCATGGCTAGCAATGCTGGTGGTCAAGATGATTACACGGTCACTCTCACAGTGAGGCCACTGATGCCTGACCCCGAACTTGCACCCAACTTCAGTGCAGCACCGCGTCTCAACCTCTCAAGCTATGCGCGCAATGGGACAACTCTCACCTACCAACGGCTCTCTATGGATGTACGTGTGATACTCATGGCTATTGTCATGGGTGGGTGCTCGTTCCTTTGCGTCGTCCTTCTTTGCCTTTTCCTGCTTTGTGTCTGGAGTCGCAGCAAAGGTCGCTACCGTCACACCGCCGTCTACATCGACTACGTGCCACGGCAGAATGCTTCTGCTCCAACCATTCAACCAAAGACCCCGACCAAGGTGAAGATGCGACTCATCTGAAAACAATGTCACGAGGCAGTTGCCTATCCAAAGACCCCAACAGACCATTTTATGCATGGAACTCTGCAATGCTACAGAGCTGAGACAGACAGAAGAGACAGAGATAGAGAGACAGAGACAGAAGACAGAGAGACAGAGACAGAGAGACAGAGACAGAGACAGAGAGACAGAGACAGAGAGACAGAGACAGAGAACAGAGAGACAGAGACAGAGAGACAGAGACAGAGAGGTTGGACACAGAGAGAGATAGAGGTTGGAGAGAGAGAGAGAGAGAGAGA
>CM068963.1:7064808-7076809 GCA_035128595.1 Eptatretus atami
GTGGTAAACAAGCCACACTGAACACCACCATCTGAAAAAAAAAAAAATTTCAGCGGGAAGGTATGTTCTCTTGGCCAATTGGGTGCTAAATATGCCATTGGGTCTCCAAGTGCCTGTGGTTGCGCAAGAGTTCACGACGTTCCACCTGGTAAGCGTAGCAGGCATCTGTGTTCGTACGTCCATTGTGCAGAGCATTTCGATCAGTGTTTATACCTCCGTAATGGAGTGTGTGTGGATCCATGTATGTGCATTCCTTATAGAGTGAACATTTGGGGATTTTTTTTTTGTTTTCAAAATTGATGCTAATGAAAGAGTGACAGAGGGTAAAAAGGCAATGTTGTGACAGCGGGGCAGTGCGGCCCCCAGTTGGACACAACAAACTAAGGAATGAACGAACGGAAAGAGAGAGAGAGGACACAAGAGGGTTAAGTCCGCGATAATTGAGCATGATTCATCGAGTTGTACAAAACAGTGCTAAGCTCATGCTCAAACACCATTTGTGACGTACTTTTTCCTTGGAGAGAATGAGACACTTCGTTGCCAGAAAGAGACAAGAGACAATGAATATCACAAATTGTTAATACAGCAACCGACCAGTCTGTGGAATGCCTGAGCTTTTTAGCAATGTTCTCTCTAAATTTATTGGTTGTTGTCATATAAGCAGAAAGTGAGCTACACTTTGCACTCATTTTCCAAAGTTTTTTTTATTGGAGCCAGCCAAAAGACACATCCAGTGAATTTAAATGGAGATATATTTCATACACGTTGTAATATTGTGTTTAAAACCAACATGTAGCTTATTTATGCAAAGAAGGGTCAGATCAGATATGGGAGGGGCATGTGCCGGAGCAGCGCGTCGCTGTGTCCACTTTCTGCCGGTACTCTAAGGGCCTCCGTCTGGCCATCCCCCAGGCAGATGCCTGACCCATCTCCCTCTCCTTGAGATGCCGATCAACCTGCTGCAAACAAGAGGCACGTGGTCGGCCCATTGGCTTTCCTCCACTTATGAGGCTCTCTCCCTGAGAGAATATGGTGAGCAGGATCAACATCAGGAAACGAGCCACATGTCCATACAGCCGCAGCTGACGCTCACGGACTATGCAGGTAACAAATTCATTTGAGTCTCTCTCAGCAACCGCTCATTGGCACAAAGTCCGACTCGTGATTGCCAAGGATTCTTCGAAGAGACCTGGTACCAAAGGAATTATCTCCGTCTCAGATCCCTGGTCAGAGACCAAGTCTCACATCCATAGAGCAAGACTGGAAGCACCAAGGACCTGAAGACTCAAACTTTCATCCTCCCGCACAGGTACCGGCAGTGCCACACCCATGATCCAGTGAATCCTGACTCCCCAGGCCAGAACCAGACGTCTGTTGACCTCTGGCTCACAGCCAGCAGAGATATGAATATCACTGCCAAGGTAAGTGAATCTCTCTGTGATCTTAACATCCTCACCACAAACAGGCACAGACAGGATAGCAGCATCCAAAATGTCAATGAAAGCCTGGATCTTAGTTTTGACCAGGAAACCCGTAATCCCAGCGGCTCCGACTCCTTATTCAGCACCTCGAGGGCACCTAAAGGATATCTAAAGTCTCCGCAAAGATGCTGCATCATCTGCGAAATCAAGTTCAGAGATCTTCACATTCCCAAATGATGCACCGCAGCTTGATCTCTCCGACATCCTCCCAGAATCCAGTCCATACAAGTGCTGAAAAGTGTGGAGGCCAGTACACACCCCTGACGAACTCCAGTAACAACTGCAAATAAGTCAGAGATGGTATCACCACATCTCACAGCACTCTCAGTTCCAGAGTATAGTTCAGACAACAGAATCGATCAGTTTTGGTGCACCCCACGAAGACCAAGAATGCTCCAGAGGGTTCCCGATTCACTGAATTCAAATGCTTTACAAAGATCAACAAAGCTGCAAGCAGCTCCTGCCGAAACTCTCGTCTACATTCAGTGAGGACCCGAAGAGCAAGGATACAGTCAATTGTTGACCTCTTTGGGGTAAAGCCTGACTGCCCTGGACGCTGGTGCTCAAGCAGATGGTGGCGAACACTATCAATAATTATCCAAGCAAAGACCTTGCCCATCACTGAGAGCAGCTCACCCTCGGTAGTTGTTGCAGTCTTGGCAATCACCCTTCCCTTTCCAGAGAGGACACAAGGCCCCTCTTCCAGTCAGTTGGGATGATGCCTGTGTTCCAGGCAGAGCACAAAACTGCATGCAACGACATGAGTACAGCATTTCACAAGCTTTGAGAAGTTCAGCATGGACGCCACAGATCCCAGGAGCTTTACCTCATTTCAACCGGTTCACCGCATCCCGTGTTTTTTCACAAACGAAGGTATTACAGTTGATTGGAGGGTCAGCAATAGGGAGAGTCACACTCCTGACATCCAACTCGACAGCTGCTGGATCAGCCTGGTACAGCCGCTCAAAGTAACTGGCCCAGCGGGCCTGCACTTCGGACTCCTCTGTCAAGAGCCCAGCACCCTCTGCTCTAACTGCCGTTACACCGAGGGATGGGCTTGGAGGAATGTAATGCGCAAATTCCCCTGTAAGCAGGACGAGAAATCACTTGACCACAGGTGATGCTCTACCTCCTCACAGATTCCTCCGACCAGAGCTCGTTTCATTTACGTATTTGAAAGCAACCTTCATTCTTACCACCGATCCAATATTACGTGTCAAAGGAATTTGTACGATCTCTGTGTCTCTTTCAGCATGGAAAGATCAAGGGAAGTACCGGAACAAATGGTGAATGGACCTTCGGGGAAACCCATCCCCCCTCTCTCAAGGATGTGGTTACAAACGTCAATCATCGACAAATCTGCACCAGCCAATGGGAGCTTGAGGTGAAGATGATGAGCCGATCAATGGGAATTCGGATTAACCGAGACATCATTACGTTGAACCAATCAGTGTTTTACCTCATTGAGACCTGCGGACATAAGCACACGCCTTCACTTCCTCCTTCACTTGCTGCGATTTTTACCCTGAAGATGCAGCACGAAAAGCTTCGGTCACTATTATGTCATGTTTTTTGCATCCATATCCTATATATAATATATATATATATATATATATATATAGGAAAAAAAATGAATAAAAAACATTTAATTAATTGCAAATAAAAATAAAAATCATGAAAATTTTAAAAAAAACATTAAAAAAAATTAAATGAATGAAAAATTAAACATTTGAAAGTTGAAAATATATAATAGAAAATTGAAAATTAAAAAATTAAGTATTTAAATTATTTTAAAAAATTAAATGATGGAAACATTATTCTTCGAAAAGTGGGACTCCATGGACACCACGACTAAACACTGAAGGCCTCCCTCCAGGTGGGAACCATAATAAACCACACGGCATAATTCATCTTCATACAACCAAAGTAAATTAACCAATGTGCACGAAAAACGTCAGAAAGAGGGAAAATGTGACATTTCAGCTGGAAACACAAGGACCTTTTTAAAGGTGTTGTACGCGATCCGTGTGACAAAAGCCCCACAATTCTCAAATGTTCATCATGCCAAGTCGGATTACTGAGCTCACTCACAAGGTTTCAGCAATGTGCAGGAGCTGCTGCCAATTGCAGGTGGCAATGGACTGAGGAGCATTACCAATGAGTTTCTTCTGCGTTCAGACATGTGCATTAAAAAAAGTCATGTTCTGGGTAAATTTCCATGGGAGATTAATGAGTTTACCATTGAGGCTTTAGGGAACCATTCCTCTTTGCATGAAATCAAAGAGAGTGGAGTGAACGTCTTTCGGACTCGTAGTGATGACAATGAAGACGCTGCCATGAGAGGGCCCTGCCACCACTGTGGTTGGTCAGGAACACTTTTGGAAGGTCGACGTCATTTGCCAGCAGACTGAAGGATTACTGTAACCAGGATGTGTAGGTAGACGGGATTTCACCAGTTGTGTGTGTGTTCTGCATGCTGACTGAAAAACGGTGGAGAAGGAATAGTCGTGGGAATGGGTTCCATATATGGTCAATGATGATCAGCTGACAACGCACGTGTTGATGTATCCGACGTATCTGCAGCAATGGCAACGTGGGGCTGACCATGTTCCTGGAGTGCATCCTCATAGTGGACAAAAATGAGGGATGATGTTCACCGCAGTCACCGCAGAGGTTCCAACTGCCTTGCTTGGGGAAACAAATGAGTCATCTCTCAAGATGAAGAAAATCGTAACGTTTATTTCCCCAAACTTCCGGTTTCCAAGAAATTGATGTTGAAGGATCTGCAAGGACAAGTGATCACCATTCGAGAATGGCAAGCTCTTCCAAGAAGTTCATTTGAAATCAATATTACAAAACACAACGAGTCTCAGAATGTCCGTTGCTCCATGGCGCAGTTCACTTTCAAGAAAGAGCAGTTGGCATGATGATGCTCTCCACTGTGAACAGTGTTCGGCAAGGCCAGATGCCACACTGCGTCAAAGGTCTCCGCTTGGCCAAGCGGTTGTCAGAGCATGTATCCGTTGCTTATCACAGTCACCATCTCTTTCCCTATTCAGTCATTTATTTCCCAGTCCAACCTTTCCAGTCCTTTTGAGGTGAGACTACTGAGATATTTACCATCAAGTATGAATGATCTGAAGGTAATGGCCAGGTCCACCACAGTGTCCTTCCAGCTCTCTGCCAAGCAGACCTCTTTGCCATGCAAGGCTGCTTACCCACCTTAACACATCAACCCCTTTAACCACCACTGCCTCTCATTCTTCCCCTTCCTCTATTCCTTGTCCATAGTCACGACCCTTTCCCAGGATCTTCCTCCTTCGTGGAACAACTAAGCAAATACACTCTGCTCTACAATCACTTTAAATACCCCAAAACAGAAAAGATGGACGACCTTACATGGTTTGTTCCAAACATTCCATCTATGTTACCGGTATCTTACTCGAAGGCAGACCTGCAATGATCCTAACGTAATGGCCAAGTACCCGAGAGTGGATTTACTTTTCCTCCAGGGCCTTTCTTATGGCTGCATGAGAGAGGCTACCCATGATCTATCTCCCTTCATGGGATTAGAGGTCGAGGTGCTTACTACCAATCCTGTCATTACTTGTCCCAGGCTTTAACCCCAGGACTGAATTTCCTTTTAACTCGAACCTAACTTAAGAACTTCAACAACTTCCCTATCCACCTCTACCTCATTCGAAAGTCCGTGTTCTTGAAGTGTAGGACTTCTCCATGTCATACACTTTTTGCCTTTCCAAGTGTGGAGATGATGCAAGTTCGAGAGATGCTGCACACGTGGTGACGTGTCCTGTGATATAGGGCTAAAGACCAGTCATTAATGACATTCAATGAGATGACAACATAATGAATGTGTCAACTGGTCAATTAATGTGTGTGAGCACTGAGAAACGAATTAATTCTGCCACCCTCCTTCTCATCCATGAATGTGAGAGAATTCAAAGTTGGTTATAAAATATTCTTGGTGCAAAGCTGCCGCCAACTGTACCAGAGTCTGCAAAGGAAGATCCAATTCCTTAAATTGCTCAAGAATGTGAAAACGTGCTTTTATTGGATGTACATCAGGACTCCTTGTAGACTATAGGCCTTGCCCATGATATCCCTTCAGAAATTTATCCTTGTGGACCACTCCTTGGTAGAGGATGAAATATTGTTTAAAATGTAGCTAATCTTTGCGAAATTTTTCTGTGAGGCTCATTGGTTGCACCTGGATGGGTTTGAAGGTTGTGAGTAGCGGCTGAAACCCAAATCCTGTGCAGGTTCGTCCTGATGACTCCATCTTTGTTCTTCACTTCTTCGGGTTCGTTCTTGGTCTTCCATTCCAATATGCCCAATTATTATTCTAACTTATCCCACTTTCCGAAGTTGCACATTAGCGCACACTTCACGCCCCCAAATTTGTTGTACCATTTTGGGTTACGTGAAAATTTTGGTTGCCACAACTGATTGATGCCAAACAAACGTGCACAAAGGCACCAGCTTCAAGGCGGTGCATCGACTGCATCTACTTACTGTCCACACTACATGAAAGATTCTTCTTCTTGTGTTCATAACCATGGATATTGGCAATTGTAGTGATGACCATTTATCACACCATTCATCGATCCAGGAGCTACAACCTCTGACTCCTTTCAAGATACCTTGATGCCCAGCATGCCGAATCTCTTGCCACACATGCCAAAGCGGTTCTTGCTGTGTGAAAAGCTGCAAGGGGTATCACAATGCGGTCCATGTAAACTGGTGCATGCCATGGGGGGGGGGGGGTAATGCAGTTGAAGGATTAGTAGGTCAGGAGGGATAAATTATTTTCAAAGGGTTTAGACTTTTAGAGGGACAAGAGTTAGAAATTAGATACAGGGATTAGTGGGAGCTAGGTTAGGATGCCTGGTGTTGCCTTAATGGTTAGGGTGGTGGGCTTGGGATCCGAGGGTCCTGAGTTAAAATCCCGCTCTGCTGTTGAAGTAATACCAGGTGGGGTTAACTCGGCCTGTCATCCTTCCGAGGTCGGCAAAATGAGTGCCAGCTTGCTGGTATACTGTGCCGGAGTGGTGACCCGTCCAGGATTGTGTCCAATAGCCAAGGGGACTGCTTAAGCAGCACCAATGCTCTGACAGAGTATGGTCCCAATCTCCTCCTCCTCCTATGTTGGGATAGGATAGGGCCAAAGCTGGCCATCTGACCTGCTGCCACCGCACGCTCCTGACATGACATCTGCTGCCAGGCCATGAACGTGACATCTGCTTATATTGCCGGTATCGATCTTTAGCACCACTTCTCTCTTTTTCCGGGACCAGCTCATCTGTCTGGATGGGAATGCACCCCTACACCCTGCCAGTCCAAAGACAGTTAGCCAGCCCCTTCATATCCAGGGCTATTGTGCAACATATGGACATGACATAACCAAGTCGCTGGTAGGCATCCAATGCTTCACTGGATGTGATTGTCAGTTAATTTTATGGTGAAGGAAGACAAAGGGTATCAAACTGATTGATTGGGCAATCCAACATTGTGTTGGCATCTCAATCTCTAGGGGAATCGGTTCACAGTAATTGAAGACATGGTATCAGACCTGGAAGTCCTTATCTGCAAACTCCACTGTCAACAGGAATGTTTAAACGTGAATGATGCCAGATATGAAATGTTCTCCTTGGCGATCGTGGCAAATCATTTTTGTCACCAATCGTGATGCCTTGCATATTCCGCGAAGTCAATTACCAAGCCACCATTTACAAGCATAGCTTAGAACAGCAGACAGATATTCCACCTTCTGTTGGACAGAAATGGAAGCTGCTGAACGATGCAGTTGATGCCTTGGGAAATGTGGATGCGGTTGCAATCACGCAAAATCAAAAGATCATCCTTGAACATTCATCTCTGCATGCAAGAAGTCTAAGTGCAGAGTAGGGGAGGCAGACGACAAATGCTGCGTGTCTTTAGGTATTCCGTGCACAGAATTATGCTCATCTCATACATGTGAGAATAAAGATCTACCAACTCTCACTGATGACGATGATGTAGACGGTGAGCCTGAGGACATGGGTGGGGAGATGGGCGAGCGAGGTGTAGACAACGACTTTCAGAAGAGTAATCTTTCACGTAGTGCGGACGGTAGACAGCAGTAGATGAACCGCCTTGAAGCTGATACCATTTGCATGTTTGTGTTGGCATCAATAGGAGTGGGCAACCAAAATATTCATGAAACCAAATGATACAACAAAATTTTGTGCGTGAAATGTGCGCTAACGTGCAACTGAAAGTGGGATACGTTTGGATAATGATTTAGGCATACAATAGCTTCACTTTAAACAAATTTCATCCTCTGCCAAGAAGTGGTCCCACAAGAACTACATTTCTGAAGGCCAGGCCTATGGTCTATTTCTGCAGGGGAATATTGTGATGGCATCGTTTCACAAGAAGTTAGTAAACTGAACGAGAATGGTGGGGTTCTGTTATGGTTATCCATGAATACAGGTTCTTTGTGAGAAAGTGAGGAGTTGTCAAAATGTAAAATAACACTACGAACCAAAATGTCCCTATGGTACTTTTCACTTATCAGGTTACTCTGTATAATAACAAGGTTAAAGTTTTGAATCATAACAGGTTACCCATATCATAACGGTCGCCACCAAAAGGGTTGGACTTACATATATACTATGGTGCGTACGCTGTTAGGTTTCTGCCCAACCCAAGTTATACCATCAGTTCAAGTGCAGGAGAAATCGACTCTCATCAGACCATTGGATCTTCCTCCACAATGCAAGATTCAAATGTTGACATGCCAGCATTCGGGTGTTTAACCAGGCAGGCTGCTTTGCGTCTTCTGTGCATGAGAGAAGGCCCATCATCAGTCTGCTTGTCATTGCAACACGAAGCCAGTTTCCGGACAGTTCTCTTGGATAACCTCCGATCGAGATTCATTCACACCGCAATGCTGGCTTGTAGCAAAAAGGACTACGTCTGACGAAGCCGATCAGAGCTGCAGCTTCTCTTTTAGAGGTCATCCTGGGTCATTCCAGATTGAGGCCTGTCTTTAGCATCATTAGTTTGTTGACGTTTGCAGAACAATCTGCCGCTATGGTCTAATGGGAGGCAAGTCGACATGCAATTTCACTGTAAGACATTCCCGGCATTGTTAGTCCCAATGATTTGTCATCTTTGGCATCATTAAGGCTTATATCAGGCCATAGTAACATAGTCCACCAGTGGAAGTATGCAACGATATTGTGTACCTTCTCCAAACTTTGATCGATGAAAGCGTTTGCCAAGTTGATACCCAACCACGCTGGATGTACAAGGTGTGCAAAAGTGTCTTGGCTTGGTGAAGAATGGGAAACACAGCTCGTGCTTTAAGGGTTCTTTCGTTTATGTTTGAAATAGAATTTGAGGTTTGATTCAAAACATGTTTTCACAAACAGACTTTTTGTCGTACCTTTGTTCCATGTGTGTAGTTGTTGTCGGTTCTTCCAGTCGCGCTGTCGGTGAAGGAATCTGAAATAATTGACAAACAATTTCATATTTAAATTTTTTGGGTCAAAGATATTCTGCTTCATTATTTCATAATTTAGAGAACCTAGCTATCTCCGACGAGCTACATAAATGTTGAATTTATGATTTTGAGCTGTTGCAGCCCTCAAGTTATCCCACTCCCATCTCACCATCTTCCCTCTTTTCACCCCGTTTCTTCCATTCACGGATAAAACGTGCAATCAGTTCATCCCCTTACCTTTCTCTTCCAACTTTATCTTTCACACCTTCTTCCCTTCCATTCGTCCCTGTGTCTCATGATAAAATAAAAAATAAATAGAAATGTGCTCGTGTGGAAACTGTCCAAGATCTGCTACATGAATATGGATCTGTTATATCTCTCACTTTTTGAGAGAGAGAGAGAGAGAGAGAGAGAGAGAGAGAGAGAGACAGAGGGGGAGAGGGGGAGACAGAGAGATAAAGACAGAGACAGAGATTTAGAATGGTTGTAGAAATGATTTGATTGCTTTTTATCCATTTTTTCATTTGTTTGAGACACGAACACGTGCCTTATGTTAACAGCATTGTTTTAGTCGATAACTTGTCAAACCGTGTTCGTATCTATGACCATTTTAATAAACTATGGTGTTACAAATCCTTGATTTGTGCTGGATTCTTCGTTGTTGTTTTTTTTAGAGAGAACAATTATCAAGTCATCTTTCTTCCCAGCCCACAATCTTTTTTACACCCATTAACCTAACACAAACCTCTCACTTGCAGGTTACTAGGACCCCTTACTCCACCACCACCCATCTATCCTGTTTCTTCTTTCCTATTCATTCATTCCCTTGCTTGTTGTATCCAGCTGTGTCCCCATTGTCCCACTGGCAGGACGGTGCCTTTTTCTTACAAATCTTCTCCGAGCCGAGGTTTTTGTATACAAAAAATTCGATGACATTGGCAACTCTAAACATTGATATCATCTTGTAGCTTTTATTAGATTGTGGAAATGCATTGCATTTGAAGCAATGATAAATTCAGATTGTGCTTTCATCGATCTTTTCTGATTTTCTCTTGTGGTTGTGGTTCTGTTTCTCATGTGAACCGTCTGATAAAGATATTTATCCCATGCACACGAAGTGAAAAGCGGGGTTAAGTAATTGGTTCACTTCTGTCTGTCTGTCCTTTCTACAAATGTCAATTTATGATCGAGGAACAACATTTCAATTCAAAGTTATATTTTGAACACAAATTGGAAAACAAACCTGTAGTTTAACAGTACTTTGTCTAATTTTGTCCCGATCGCACATACGCAGAGAGGACTGAGGTTCCCCCACCCCCCCCCCCCCCCCCCCCCCCCCCCCCCCCCCCCCCCCCCCCCCCCCCCCCCCCCACTATCTGCCTGTCTGGCAGTGAAACAAAATTTTAAATTGTTCCAAACAGGAAACTTACTGATGATAAGGACGTCATAAAGGACACAAACAACAGGCACAAATAATAATGTAACTTGTTAAATAAAGTGGTGTAAAAGACGCTGCATCAACGACAGTAAACTTCTGGAATCTTCTTTCTACGACCTTTGAAATCTTTATTTTATTTAAATTTAATTATATACTTGAACATTGGAGAACACAAATCACCTTTTGGCACTTTCAAAACTAATTCCATTGAGCACTGTTTTGATAAAATATTACGGCAGTTTACGTCATCTCGACCAATCAAAATTTCTGATTGTAGACCCCGCCCAATCGCCCATTTCCTTGTTTCTCAAGTCATTGCGGGGTAAGGTGTTCTATGAACTCTCTTGTCCATATAGGATCCCCAATCCTGTTTGAGTCAGGCTGTTCAACAGCTTTCGTAAGTCGAGCATACAAGCGTTTCAACAACATAATGCATTCATTCTTCCTCAAAAAGGAAAAAAAAGATGTTTATAGCATGTCGGAATCTGGATGTACTTTACCATACTGAGTGTCTTCTTTCCTTTCATTTAACAGGTATTACACCTTCACTTTAATAGGAGTTCATTCACTGGTTACTTTGAAAAATAAAAATAAAAACACCATAGTTAAAATATAATTTTGTGTCACTCATTTAGACCTCGCAGCAAAAAGGCGTTGATCGAGAAACTGCAAATTTAGAACTTTACGATGTACCTGTACAGAAATCCAGCTGCTGCATCAGGAGAATACTAGACCTTGTCAAGGCGAGTTTCAGACGGTTAGAACAATAGATATTATCAACTGAAGGATGACCGAGGTATGATAACTATCATGGGAGGATCTTCATCGTTGGACAAAGGCATTCGCTCTTCGGCAGAGTAAGAAGGTGCCCTTAAAATCAGTTTTACAACACTTCCCACAGCGGTAAGCAAAACTCTCAATCCCTAAAGCTTGATTAAAAAACGATGCTCGCATCAAGACGTTACCTGCTGTTATATGTGTATATATATAATATATATATATATATAATATATATATATATATATTATATATATATATATATATATATATATCTAGATATATATCGATATATAATATATATATATATATATATATATATATATTATATATATTTATATATTAATATCTTGATATATATATATATATATATATATTATATATATATATATATATATATATATATATATATATGTAATGTGACTTTAATCTGACTTGACGAATACTTCCTAAGTTTGAATGGAATGCCTTCAACACAAATTGCAGACAATTATTTATTTCACAATTAGCTGCATTTTTACGCAAGCAAGCAAATCAGTGTGCCAATCATCCCACCAATCATACGATGCTAGTGTCACTGCTGAGTAAGAGCTTTCATCATTTCTGTTTCTCTGTCGACTATCCTGTACCTGCACCAGCTGTGGATGTCTTGAACACGACGCAATTGTAAATTGTGTTATACCATCGAGAACATTCTATTTAACTCAACTTTATGTGCAAGTCTTGATTATAAACAAAGATATTAAAAATTAAAATAATTCGACACTTGCCTGATTAAAGTGCTCAATAATCCTGAAA
>CM068963.1:7076819-7104911 GCA_035128595.1 Eptatretus atami
CAACTGTGTTCCTGCTTCCAATATAACAGTTTTTAAATAAGTAAGTGCTCTGTTTAGCCACATCATGTATAATTACTACATCCTGATCATTGCTATCTTGATCAAGTAAGATACCAAACCTCTACTTAGTGTTGATGTAATTTACAATTTGGAATTCACATCAATGACTGCGGAGTGCACTCCTGAAAGCAATGTCCACATTGTATGGATTCAAGAATTTTTCGACGTTCAGGCCATTCTTGGTCGATGAAATGAAACTAAGTGAACATAAAGCACTTTGTGTCCCCAATATATTGATCATCGGAAGAAGGAGCAAAGAAAAACAAAGGGGTCGTGGTCGTTGAGAGAGAATAAAAAGTCAGACTAACATTTTTAATGATGGTCAGAGGGATGGTATTATTAGTAAGCATTATCTAATCTGCTCATCATTTCGAAAAAAAACATCAATAATAAAAATCTCAAACAAAATAAATGATCTGCACAGGTGCAACACCTCAAACAAAACTCATCCCATAAGATCTTAAAACTTCTGAATTGCTTTTAAAAATAATAATAAAAATAGGACCAAAGGACCTGCAGCTTATCAGGGCCGTGTCCTAATGTTGTAACCAAAATTTGGTATCATTCTGACTGGTGGGACTGGAGAAGAAGATCTTTGAAGGAATTTACACAAGTTTCCCAAAAATTGACCAAGTCGGCCATTTTGACACTCTTATGGTGATGTAATCGGCACGGCCTCCACAATTTAATCATCCCTTACCGTGGCCTAACGTTGTAACCCAAATTTGGTAGCATTCTGACTGGTGGATCAGGAGAAGAAGATTTTGGAAGGAATTTACTAATCCCGGTTTTGACCTACTTAAAGTCACGTGACCAGAACGAGCTTGGCAATCCCCTTTACCAGTCAGGAGCGGAAACCTTGCTGCCCAATTTCAGCCGGATCAGCCAGGAGGTTTGGCCGGAGAAGTCGAAATAGGAGATGGAAGGATGGACGGACAGACGGGGCATGATGACAATACCTTGTCTGGAATTCCAATTCCAGATAAGCAAATAATAATAATGTAGTCCTGTACTCTTGACCAAGAGCTTCAGAGGACTGTATTCACAAGTCAAGAAATGTTTCAATGCTAGAACCAATTCTGGACAGGTTGCCAGTCAATACTTCATCGCAGGACACTCAAACGAAAGTGGCAGGAATTTTTATGATTTGTTCAGGATGCCAGGGGTAACTTACCTGCTCTTCGTGAAGGACACCGTGGGGATCTTTAGCATGGCAGACAGACAGGTTCCTCTGGCTTAACTTCTTTCCAAGGGTCGGTGCACACATGAATTTGTCACCGTGCATGTGAAACACTGGGGTGACGGTTTATAGCTGTATCGAGATTCGAACCCAGGCTAGACGGCTCAGAGGTGATGGCACACACTTTCAGGCCACCCTGCCTGCTCCAAGAGTTACTCTAGGTCTTTAAACCAACAGTCTCCTATTGCATGATAACAATGAGCTGATACTCCAGGTTCCCTGCCTTTTGGGTGGTATGAGGAGTAGATCTGTGGAATATGAAAGCTAAATCCTGAACGCTTTTTGAAATATCGCGTACACAAGCCAAGTTACTGAGATGGTTGCCATGGCAACATAATTCAGCCAATCGCAGTCATTATCGAATCAGGTTGAGACTATGTCACGATGAAAGATATCCGTCATATGAAAGCTAAATGTTCAACGGCTTTTGAAATATCACGTACACAAAAATACATGGACAGATGATCGGTCGGTCGGTCGGACGGTCGGACGGAGATCATTTTAATGTCCCGTCCCCAACCTTGTCGGTGGGATGGGGACCAAAATGCAGTGATGAGGTGACATAGTGAGTTCTTGGAAGGACACGACACCAAAGATCAGAGGATGAAACAAAGTACAGTTATTACTACTACATATACAGCCTGTGGCTGCTGGTTGCATGAACACGGGGAACACAGCTGTGCTGCTCATGCAGTGCCCCCTGTTTCCAGTAAGCCGTTACTCATTTTGCCAACTTGAGGATGAGAGGTTAAGTCAACCCACCTAGTGCCATTGAACAGCTCAACAGGGGCTCAAACTCAAAACCCTAAGATCTTAAGCCAACCACCTTAACCATTAAGCGAACACTAGGCTTACAAAATGCAGTAAATCACCAGCACAACAACAACAACAAAAAACAACTTTGGTGTCTGCACTATTGTGGTGGAATAGGAAACATGGGGAAAAGGTGAAGGGAGACAAGTGGTGGTGTGCTCGTGGTTTGTACCGAACATCTGATGTCATAAAGGTGTTGCCATGGCATGTACAATGTGCCCTGCACAATGACATGGACTAATGTCACGGACACGCCTTAGCCAAGGATAACACCAGCCTGTAAATCCCCAGATTCTTCTTCTCCTTCACTATGTGGTATATATATCCTTACAGGTGGGTGTAAGGTACTGCAGATATTGCCACATTGTACTTGTGTTGTGATGATGTCAACTTGTATAGATTTTCTCATAAACAAGATTTGTTGTGCATGGCTCATTCAGGATGGCAGTTCACGATTTATCGGTCCTTGGGCATGCAAGGGAAGGCGAGGCCGAATATATCTAGACGAGTTTCTTTGGATTAAGGAATCGGTCCTTCTTTACGACAGACAAAATCGTTGGAGCGAAAGCTCAAAGCCCTGGATGCCCTGCCGCTACATGAGATGGAGACAGGCCCCAGCAGCAACGTGGAGACCCCACTGACGTCACATAATCTTCGGGTGAAGGGGTGGCATGCTACTAAAGAATTTGATGGGGGATTGAATATCATTCGAAGCTGATAATGCCGACTGCCATTCATATTATCATTGTGAACATGAAAGTTTGTGGAAGCTTGCCTTGTTAAGGAGGGAATCAATTAATTTATTAAAAGTTTGTTTAATTTTTCATTTATGATTGGCTAGTCAAGAGTTTGTCAATATATTCATACAACTCAGTGGTAAACAAGCCACACTGAACACCACCATCTGAAAAATAAATAAAAATTTCAGCGGGAAGGTATGTTCTCTTGGCCAATTGGGTGCTAAATATGCCATTGGGTCTCCAAGTGCCTGTGGTTGCGCAAGAGTTCACGACGTTCCACCTGGTAAGCGTAGCAGGCATCTGTGTTCGTACGTCCATTGTGCAGAGCATTTCGATCAGTGTTTATACCTCCGTAATGGAGTGTGTGTGGATCCATGTATGTGCATTCCTTATAGAGTGAACATTTGGGGATTTTTTTTTGTTTTCAAAATTGATGCTAATGAAAGAGTGACAGAGGGTAAAAAGGCAATGTTGTGACAGCGGGGCAGTGCGGCCCACAGTTGGACACAACAAACTAAGGAATGAACGAACGGAAAGAGAGAGAGAGGACACAAGAGGGTTAAGTCCGCGATAATTGAGCATGATTCATCGAGTTGTACAAAACAGTGCTAAGCTCATGCTCAAACACCATTTGTGACGTACTTTTTCCTTGGAGAGAATGAGACACTTCGTTGCCAGAAAGAGACAAGAGACAATGAATATCACAAATTGTTAATACAGCAACCGACCAGTCTGTGGAATGCCTGAGCTTTTTTAGCAATGTTCTCTCTAAATTTATTGGTTGTTGTCAATATAAGCAGAAAGTGAGCTACACTTTGCACTCATTTTCCAAAGTTTTTTTTAATTGGAGCCAGCCAAAAGACACATCCAGTGAATTTAAATGGAGATATATTTCATACACGTTGTAATATTGTGTTAAAAACCAACATGTAGCTTATTTATGCAAAGAAGGTCAGATCAGATATGGGAGGGAGCATGTGCCGGAGCAGCGCGTCGCTGTGTCCACTTTCTGCCGGTACTCTAAGGGCCTCCGTTTGGCCATCCCCAGGCAGATGCCTGACCCATCTCCATCTCCTTGAGATGCCGATCAACCTGCTGCAAACAAGAGGCACGTGGTCGGCCATTGGCTTCCTCCACTTATGAGGCTCTCTCCCTGAGAGAATATGGTGAGCAGGATCAACATCAGGAAAACGAGCCACATGTCCATACAGCCGCAGCTGACGCTCACGGACTATGCAGGTAACAAATCTCATTTGAGTCTCTCTCAGCAACCGCTCATTGGGCACAAAGTCCGACTCGTGATTGCCAAGGATTCTTCGAAGAGACCTGGTACCAAAGGAATTAAATCTCCGTCTCAGATCCCTGGTCAGAGACCAAGTCTCACATCCATAGAGCAAGACTGGAAGCACCAAGGACCTGAAGACTCAAACTTTCAATCCTCCCGCACAGGTACCGGCAGTGCCACACCCCATGATCCAGTGAATCCATGACTCCCCAGGCCAGAACCAGACGTCTGTTGACCTCTGGCTCACAGCCAGCAGAGATATGAATATCACTGCCAAGGTAAGTGAATCTCTCTGTGATCTTAACATCCTCACCACAAACAGGCACAGACAGGATAGCAGCATCCAAAATGTCAATGAAAGCCTGGATCTTAGTTTTGACCCAGGAAACCCGTTAATCCCAGCGGCTCCGACTCCTTATTCAGCACCTCGAGGGCACCCAAAAGGATATCTAAAGTCTCCGCAAAGATGACTGCATCATCTGCGAAATCAAGTTCAGAGATCTTCACATTCCCAAATGATGCACCACAGCTTGATCTCTCCGACATCCTCCCAGAATCCAGTCCATACAAGTGCTGAAAAGTGT
The DNA here is from genome assembly GCA_035128595.1 of Eptatretus atami. Classification (NCBI taxonomy): domain Eukaryota; kingdom Metazoa; phylum Chordata; class Myxini; order Myxiniformes; family Myxinidae; genus Eptatretus; species Eptatretus atami. The sequence goes on from CM068963.1 coordinate 7,081,542, forward strand.
GGAGGCCAGTACACACCCCTGACGAACTCCAGTAAAACTGCAAATAAGTCAGAGATGGTATCACCACATCTAACAGACTCTCATTCCAGAGTATAGTTCAGACAACAGATCGATCAGTTTTGGTGGCACCCCACGAAGACCAAGAATCTCCAGAGGGATCCCGATTCACTGAATCAAAGCTTTACAAAGATCAACAAAGGCTGCAAGCAGCTCCTGCCGAAACTCTCGTCTACATTCGTGAGGACCCGAAGAGCAAGGATACAGTCAATTGTTGACCTCTTTGGGTAAAGCCTGACTCCCTGGACGCTGGTGCTCAAACAGATGGTGGGAACACTATCAATAATTATCCAAGCAAAGACCTTGCCCCACTGAGAGCAGCTCACCCCTCGGTAGTTGTGCAGTCTTGGCATCACCCTTCCCTTCCAGAGAGGGACAAGGCCCCTCTTCCAGTCAGTTGGGATGATGCCTGTGTTCCAGGCAGAGCACAAACTGCATGCAACGACATGAGTACAGCATTTCCACAAGCTTTGAGAAGTTCAGCATGGACGCCACAGATCCCGGAGCTTTACCTCATTTCAACCGGTTCACCACAGCCCGTGTTTTTTCACAAACGAAGGTGGAACAGTTGATTGGAGGGTCAGCAATAGGGAGAGTCACACTCCTGACATCCAACTCGACAGCTGCTGGATCAGCTGGTACAACCGCTCAAAGGAACTGGCCCAGCGGGCCTGCACTTTGGACTCCTCTGTCAAGAGCCCAGCACCCTCTGCTCTAACTGCAGTACACGAGGGAGGGCTGTGAGGAATGTAATGCGCAAATTCCCCTGTAAGCAGGACGAGAATCACTTGACCACAGGTGATGCTCTACCCCCTCACAGATTCCTCCGACCAGAGCTCGTTTCATTTACGTATTTTGAAAGCAACCTTCATCCTTACCACCGATCCAATATTACGTGTCAAAAGGAATTTGTACGATCTCTGTGTCTCTTTCAGCATGGAAAGATCAAGGGAAGTACCGGAACAAATGGTGAATGGACCTTCGGGGAAACCCATCCCCCCTCTCTCAAGGATGTGGTTACAAACGTCAATCATCGACAAATTCTGCACCAGCCAATGGGAGCTTGAGGTGAAGATGATGAGCCGATCAATGGGAATTCGGATTAACCGAGACATCATTACGGTTGAACCAATCAGTGTCTACCTCATTGAGACCTGCGGACATAAGCACACGCCTTCACTTCCTCCTTCACTTGCTGTGATTTTTACCCTGAAGAGTGCAGCACGAAAAGCTTCGGTCACTATTATGTCCTGTTTGTTTGCATCCATATCCATATATATATATATATATATGGAAAAAAATAAATTAAAAAACATTTAATTAATTGAAAATAAAAATAAAAATCATGAAAATTTAAAAAACAATTAAAAAAAAAATTAAATGAATGAAAAATTAAACATTTGAAAATTGAAAATATATAATAGAAAATTGAAAATTTAAGTATTTAAATTATTTAAAAAAATTAAATGATGGAAACATTATTCTTCGAAAAGTGGGACTCCATGGACACCACGACTAAACACTGAAGGCCTCCCTCCAGGTGGGAACCATAATAACCACACGGCATAATTCATCTTCATACAACCAAAGTAAATTAACCAATGTGCACGAAAAACGTCAGAAAGAGGGAAAATGTGACATTTCAGCTGGAAACACAAGGACCTTTTTAAAGGTGTTGTACGCGATCCGTGTGACAAAAAGCCCACAACTTCTCAAATGTCATCATGCCAAGTCGGATTACTGAGCTCACTCACAAGGTTTCAGCAATGTGCAGGAGCTGCTGCCAATTGCAGGTGGGCAATGGACTGAGGAGCATTACCAATGAGTTTCTTCTGCGTTCAGACATGTGCATTAAAAAAAAAGTCATGTTCTGGGTAAATTTCCATGGGAGATTAATGAGTTTACCATTGAGGCTTTAGGGAACCATTCCTCTTTGCATGAAATCAAAGAGAGGTGGGTGAACGTCTTTCGGACTCGTAGTGATGACAATGAAGACGCTGCCATGAGAGGGCCCTGCCACCACTGTGGTTGGTCAGGAACACTTTTGGAAGGTCGACGTCATTTGCCAGCAGACTGAAGGATTACCTGTAACCAGGATTGTGTAGGTAGACGGGATTTCACCAGTGTGTGTGTGTTCTGCATGCTGACTGAAAAACGGTGGGAGAAGGAATAGTCGTGGGAAATGGGTTCCATATATGGTCAATGATGATCAGCTGACAACGCACGTGTTGATGTATCCGACGTATCTGCAGCAATGGCAACGTGGGGCTGACCATGTTCCTGGAGTGCATCCTCATAGTGGACAAAACATGAGGGGATGATGTTCACCGCAGTCACCGCAGAGGTTCCAACTGCCTTGCTTGGGGAAACAAATGAGTCATCTCTCAAGATGAAGAAAATCGTAACGTTTATTTCCCCAAACTTCCGGTTTCCAAGAAATTGATGTTGAAGGATCTGCAAGGACAAGTGATCACCATTCGAGAATGGCAAGCTCTTCCAAGAAGTGTCATTTGAAATCAATATTACAAAACACAAACGAGTCTCAGAATGTCCGTTGCTCCATGGCGCAGTTCACTTTCCAAGAAAGAGCAGTTGGCATGATGATGCTCTCCACTGTGAACAGTGTTCGGCAAGGCCAGATGCCACACTGCGTCAAAGGTCTCCGCTTGGCCAAGCGGTTGTCAGAGCATGTATCCGTTGCTTATCACAGTCACCATCTCTTCCCTATTCAGTCATTTATTTCCCAGTCCAACCTTGTCCAGTCCTTTGAGGGTGAGACTACTGAGATATTTACCATCAAGTATGAATGATCTGAAGGTAATGGCCAGGTCCACCACAGTGTCCTTCCAGCTCTCTGCCAAGCAGACCTCTTTGCCATGCAAGGCTGCTTACCCACCATTAACACATCAACCCCTTTAACCAACCACTGCCTCTCATTCTTCCCCTTCCTCTATTCCTTGTCCATAGTCACGACCCTTTCCCAGGATCTTCCTCCTTCGTGGAACAACTAAGCAAATACACTCTGCTCTACAATCACTTTAAATACCCCAAAACAGAAAAGATGGACGACCTTACATGGTTTGTTCCAAACATTCCATCTATGTTACCGGTATCTTACTCGAAGGCAGACCTGCAATGATCCTAACGTAATGGCCAGGTACCCGAGAGTGAGATTTACTTTTCCTCCAGGGCCTTTCTTATGGCTGCATGAGAGAGGCTACCCATGATCTATCTCCCTTCATGGGATTAGAGGTCGAGGTGCTTACTACCAATCCTGTCATTACTTGTCCCCAGGCTTTAACCCCAGGACTGAATTTCCTTTTAACTCGAACCTAACTTAAAGAACTTCAACAACTTCCCTATCCACCTCTACCTCATTCGAAAGTCCGTGTTCTTGAAGTGTAGGACTTCTCCATGTCATACACTTTTTGCCTTTCCAAGTGTGGAGATGATGCAAGTTCGAGAGATGCTGCACACGTGGTGACGTGTCCTGTGATATAGGGCTAAAGACCAGTCATTAATGACATTCAATGATGTCACAACATAATGAATGTGTCAACTGGTCAATAATGTGTGTGAGCACCATGAGAACGAATTAATTCTGCCACCCTCCTTCTCATCCACTGAATGTGAGAGAATTCAAAGTTGGTTATAACTATTCTTGGTGCAAAGCTGCCGCCAACTGTACCAGAGTCTGCAAAGGAAGATCCAATTCCTTAAATTGCTCAAGAATGTGAAAACGTGCTCTTATATTGGATGTACATCAGGACTCCTTGTAGACTATAGGCCTTGCCCATGATATCCCTTCAGAAATTTATCCTTGTGGACCACTCCTTGGTAGAGGATGAAATATTGTTTAAAATGTAGCTAATTCTTTGCGAAATTTTTCTGTGAGGCTCACTTGGTTGCACCTGGATGGGTTTGAAGGTTGTGGAGTAGCGGCTGAAACCCAAATCCTGTGCAGGTTCGTCCTGATGACTCCATCTTTGTTCTTCACTTCTTCGGGTTCGTTCTTGGTCTTCCATTCCAATATGCCCAATTATTATTCTAACTTATCCCACTTTCAGAAGTTGCACATTAGCGCACACTTCACGCCCAAAATTTGTTGTACCATTTTGGGTTACGTGAAAATTTTGGTTGCCCACAACTGATTGATGCCAACACAAACGTGCACAAAGGCACCAGCTTCAAGGCGGTGCATCGACTGCATCTACTTACTGTCCACACTACATGAAAGATTCTTCTTCTTGTGTTCATAACCATGGATATTGGCATTGTAGTGATGACCATTTATCACACCATTCATCGATCCAGAAGCTACAACCTCTGACTCTATCAAGATACCTTGATGCCCAGCATGCCGAATCTCTTGCCAACACATGCCAAAGCGGTTCTTGCTGTGTGAAAAGCTGCAAGGGGTATCACAATGCGGTCCATGTAAACTGGTGCATGCCATGGGGGGGGGGGGGGGGGGGGGGGGGTAATGCAGTTGAAGGGATTAGTAGGCTCAGGAGGGATAAATTATTTTCAAAGGGTTTAGACTTTTAGAGGGACAAGAGTTAGAAATTAGATACAGGGATTAGTGGGGCAGCTAGGTTAGGATGCCTGGTGTTGCCTTAATGGTTAGGGTGGTGGGCTTGGGATCCGAGGGTCCTGAGTTAAAATCCCGCTCTGCTGTTGAAGTAATACCAGGTGGGGTTAACTCGGCCTGTCATCCTTCCGAGGTCGGCAAAATGAGTGCCAGCTTGCTGGTATACTGTGCCGGAGTGGTGACCCGTCCAGGATTGTGTCCAATAGCCAAGGGGACTGCTTAAGCAGCACCAATGCTCTGACAGAGTATGGTCCCAATCTCCTCCTCCTCCTATGTTGGGATAGGATAGGGCCAAAGCTGGCCATCTGACCTGCTGCCACCGCACGCTCCTGACATGACATCTGCTGCCAGGCCATGAACGTGACATCTGCTTATATTGCCGGTATCCGATCTTTAGCACCACTTCTCTCTTTTTCCGGGACCAGCTCATCTGTCTGGATGGGAATGCACCCCTACACCCTGCCAGTCCAAAGACAGTTAGCCAGCCCCTTCATATCCAGGCTATTGTGCAACATATTGGACATGACATAACCAAGTCGCTGGTAGGCATCCAATGCTTCACTGGATGTGATTGTCAGTTAATTTTATGGTGAAGGAAAGACAAAGGGTATCAAACTGATTATGGGCAATCCAACATTGTGTTTGGCATCTCAATCTCTAGGGGAATCGTTCACAGTAATTGAAGACATGGTATCAGACCTGGAAGTCCTTATCTGCAAACTCCACTGTCAACAGGAATGTTTAAACGTGAATGATGCCAGATATGAAATGTTCTCCTTGGCGATCGTGGCAAATCATATTTTGTCACCAAATCGTGATGCCTTGCATATTCCGCGAGTCAATTACCAAGCCACCATTTACAAGCATAGCTTAGAACAGCAGACAGATATTCCACCTCCTGTTGGACAGAAATGGAAGCTGCTGAACGATGCAGTTGATGCCTTGGGAAATGGCTGGATGCGGTTGCAATCAGCAAAATCAAAAGATCATCCTTGAACATTCATCCTCTGCATGCAAGAAGTCTAAGTGCAGAGTAGGGGAGGCAGACGACAAATGCTGCGTGTCTTTAGGTATTCCGTGCACAGAATTATGCTCATCTCATACATGTGAGAATAAAGATCTACCAACTCTCACTGATGACGATGATGTAGACGGTGAGCCTGAGGACATGGGTGGAGGAGATGGGCGAGACGAGGTGTAGACAACGACTTCAAGAAGAGTAATCTTTCACGTAGTGCGGACGGTAGATGCAGTAGATGAACCGCCTTGAAGCTGATACCATTGTGCATGTTTGTGTTGGCATCAATCAGGAGTGGGCAACCAAAATATTCATGGAACCCAAAATGATACAACAAATTTTGTGCGTGAAATGTGCGCTAACGTGCAACTGAAAGTGGGATACGTTGGAATAATGATTAGGCATACAATAGCTTCACTTTAAACAATATTTCATCCTCTGCCAAGAAGTGGTCCCACAAGAATACATTTCTGAAGGCCAGGACCTATGGTCTATTTCTGGCCAGGGGAATATTGTGATGGCATCGTTTCACAAGAAGTCAGTAACTGAACGAGAATGGTGGGGTCTGTTATGGTTATCCATGAATACAGGTCTTGTGAGAAGTGAGGAGTTGTCAAAATGTAGAATAACACTACGAACCAAAATGTCCCTATGGTACTTTTCACTTATCAGGTTACTCTGTATAATAACAAGGTTAAGTTTTGAATCATAACAGGTTACCCCATATCATAACGGATCCGCCACCAAAAGGGTTGGACTCTACAATATACTATGGTGCGTACGCTGTTAGGTTTCTGCCAAACCCAAGTTATACCATCAGTCAAGTGCAGGAGAAATCGACTCTCATCAGACCATTGGATCTTCCTCCACAATGCAAGATTCAAATGTTGACATGCCCAGCATTCGGGTGTTTACCAGGCAGGCTGCTTTGCGTGCTTCTGTGATGAGAAGAAGGCCCATCATCAGTCTGCTGTCATTGCAACACGAAGCCAGTTCCGGACAGTTCTCTTGGATAACCTCCGATCGAGATTCTATTCACACCGCAATGCTGTGCTTGTAGCAAAAGGACTACGTCTGACGAGCCCGATCAGAGCTGCAGCTTCTCTTTTAGAGGTCATCCTGGGTCATCCAGATTGAGGCCTGTCTTTAGCATCATTAGTTTGTTGACGTTTGCAGAACAATCTGCCGCTAATGGTCTAATGGGAGGCAAGTCGACATGCAATTTCACTGTAAGACATCCCGGCATTGTTAGTCCCAATGATTTGTCATCTTTTGGCATCATTAAGGCTTATACAGGCCATAGTAACATAGTCCACCAGTGGAAGTATGCAACGATATTGTTACCTTCTCCAAACTTTGATCAGATGAAAGCGTTTTGCCAAGTTGATACCCCAACCACGCTGGATGTACAAGGTGTGCAAAAGTGTCTTGGCTTGGTGAAGAATGGGAAACACAGCTCGTGCTTTAAGGGTTCTTTCGTTTATGTTTGAAATAGAATTTGAGGTTTGATTCAAAACATGTTTTCACAAACAGCACTATTTTGTCGTTACCTTTGTTCCATGTGTGTAGTTGTTGTCGGTTCTTCCAGTCGCGTGTCGGTGAAGGAATCTGAAATAATTGAAACAACAATTTTCATATTTGAATTTTTTTGGGGTCAAAGATATTCTGCTTCATTATTTCATTAAATTTAGAGAACCTAGCTATCTCCGGACGAGCTAACATAAATGTTGAATTTATGATTTTGAAGCTGTTGCAGCCCTCAAGTTAATAAATCCCACTCCCATCTCACCATCTTCCCTCTTTCACCCCGTTTTCCTTCCATTCACGGATAAAACGTTGCAATCAGTTCATCCCCTTACCCTTTCTCTTCCAACTTTATCTTCACACCTTCTCCCTTCCATTCGTCCCTGTGTCTCATGGGATAAAATAAAATAAATAAATAAAATGTGCTCGTGTGGAAACTGTCCAAGATCTGCTACACATGATATATGGATCTGTTTTATTCCTAACCTTTCCATAAATTGTGAAAAACAGGATGATCTCAGCAGTATGGAAATTAATACAGAATATCAGGAAATGGACGTCACATCAAGAGATGAACATCAGCATTAACCAAATCACCAACAAGGCCTGAAAATAACTGTCATCGTCAGGTTTGTATTTCGGTACAATCATTTATATTAAATGAATGGAAAACGAGAATGTTCTGGAATTATCAGTTGTACTTGTCATGAATTTACACTTTGAACTTAAACAAACAGATAGCAAAACTATAGTTTTTACATCTTTACATCTTCATCATATTTATTTAGGGAGCTAATTTTAAGTCATACAAGACAGAAATGTACATTCCATGGAAAGATCCATTGCAGATCTTGTTGGACATCATATTGGAACACTTCATGAAAGGCTAAGCACTCAATGGTGCTGCATCCCCAAAAGAAACTTGCATCAAAGAGGAGACTTATAATCCAGCTCCTAATGAATATCAAAGAGGAGTTGGATGTGGTTGTGGAGCTGAGGGGATGTGACCGATTTCTCTTTCATAGGTTGGAGGTCTCGAGCGATGACAAAAAGTTCTGGACAGGCTTCTATAGGAATATTTTGATGTCGGATTCGAGCAATAAACATCCCATCTGCAGGCATTAGTCGGGGGATGTCAAAGATCCCACTGTGTCCTTCGTGAAAAAAAAAAAAGTGAGCCATCACCAGCATCCTGGAAAAATTACAAATCCCTACTCTAATCTACAGGAGGAAATGCGTCAATGGCACAGGGAATGACACCACCCTACGCCATTTGCAGCTCGTTTCCAGTTTAACTGATCGAGTCTCAGTCAAACTCTGTCAAACAGACAAAGATTACATGGTAACATCAGTTAAACATCAAACGGAGCTGCCTGTTCAGATTGCGGGCTTGTTTGCCTATTTTAAAGGCACCTTTTTATCCAAACAAGCTCAAATGAGCTGAGATCCTCGTCTCTTAATGATGACGTCATAAAAACGAATATGACGTCATTGTGATGTATCAGGTTTGCGATAAATTATCTGTGCTGATGCCCGGCTTGATTCCCACAAACAAAATTCAAACAGCTTGCCTAGTTTCGGAGACAATTTTTTAGGCGATTTCCATTAGCGGAGATATTTTGACGTCATAACTTTTTTTCTAGGAGGAATTTTCAAAATCGGAGATGGTTACTGTCTGTGCAGGGTATTTTTACATTTATCCGCCAAGTTTCAGGAAGTTTCGATGAAAACTGTAGGCTGTGAAACAAAAAAGTCCACAAGAACAACAATGTGAGTAAGACTTAGAGATCCTCCACAAGGATCTAAAAAAGGTAAAAAAAAAATAAAATAAATCACAACACAAACAGTTTGGGACGTGCACCTTGACCCCATGGCCAAAGTACATGGTCCAGCAAGACTGTCCCGTTGGCATACACATGCCCCTCATCCCAAAGGCTGAAACACATGGTCAAGCAAACACACACATCCTTACCCTGAAGGGCCAGAATGCATGGTCATACAATTGGACCCCTCCATAGGAGAGAGAGCCCCCATAAGTTCAATGGCATGCCCTCCTGAATTCAGGCTTATTTGCCTTCATCAGGATGGCATCCAATAAATATCTAACCAATGATGACCACATTCGTCGTGTAAACATCAGATGCACCTCCTGACTGTCATGGTGAGCATCACCATGGATTATGTCTCACACGGTAAAACCGCATAATCCGCACAGAACAACCATCCATCTGCCACCCAGACGATTGTTCCCACTAATGCAAACAATTCAACCAGAAGGTACAAGGTAAACGTGATGGAGGTAAAAATGCTTTGAAAATGCATTTTAATATTCCTCACTCTCCTTACTTTCAGACCTGGATTTCTGTCAATGGCAAATCCTCCCTTCTGGATTTAGTTATGGCCAACTTCCCCACCAATGTCTCCTCCTCTTCCTCTGCTCCACGCGGTTCATCTGATGACGTGCTTGTGAAGGTCAACATCTCTCTTGCCATTCTGAGAAAGCTGCCTCAGCGCCGGCAAGTCTTGCAGTTCACTCAGGAAAATTGGCAGGCACTGCAAGCAATCATTGCATTTCAGGACTGGTTTCCTACATCTACCACCCATGATATGAACTCAGCCTGGTAATCTTTACACAAAAACCTCTTCTCCCTTATGCACAGATTCATCCCATCTTGTCTCCAGGTATCATATTCATCCTCCCAGCTATGGTACACTAAATTATGTGGGAAGGCAGTTGCCCTGTAACAAATGACTTTGTCTTCCTGGAAGGCAAATCCGACTGGAAGCAATCTGAGATCATTCCACAAAGCCTGCAGCAAGTGTGTGTCTACTCCCAGGAGGGCCAGAAATCAACATCTGTCCAACCTCAACACTGACCTTTCAAACTCATCTCCCTCCTCTAAAACCTGGTGGCACTTTGTTAAGCGTCTCTGGAGTATGCTCCCCTGTCATCTCTTCCCTCTTCCCCCACAGCTGACTTCTAGAGAGTCAGAGAGATCGTTGAAGATGAGGAAAACTATGGGGGCTAGAACACTGCTTTGGGGCACTCCAGCCTTCACAGGGAGAGGAGATGAGAGGATCCCGTTCAGAGCCACATGCTGATTATGGGAGTAGAAGAAGTCAGTAAGCCATGGGAGGGGGTGGCCTTTGATGCCATAGGCAGAGAGTTTGCAGAGCAAGGTTGGATGCCAGACCCTATCGAATGGTCGAGCTATGTCGAGAAAGATGGCCCTGATCTCCCAGCTCCCTCCCAGCTCCCCCTCACTCCCTCTTGTGAGAAGGCCAAATGCCTCAATTCTGTGTTTGCTTCCAAATTCCAAATTCTGTGTTTGCTTCCTAAACCCCTCGTCCTCTGTACCCACCCAAACAAGTCACACCCTCCTGGACCGTGTGTCGTTCACACCTGAGAAGGTGAAGTTTCGAGCAACCAGACTGATTCTGCAACTGGACCGGACGGCATCAGCACACTTGTCCTAAACACCTGCTCTGCTGCTCTTGAACATTCTCTCTCTGCCCTTTTCACCATGTCATTTGCCCATTTGCCCTACGTTGTCTAACATCTGCCTGGAAATCACCAAACATCACTGCATTACATAAATAGTTGAAAAAAACTCATCCCCTTAACTCCAGACTAATTAGCTTACTTCCAATCATTAGCAAGGTCATGGAATCAAGCATCACAGTAAACATGAAACTCTTCCTTTTCTCCAATGAGCTCATATCAGATCATCAATTACAATTCAGAAGAGGTTGCTCTACCTTGGACATGCTGCTTCTACTACCTAACAATGGATGGAGGCCCTCAATGTCAGACATGAGATCAGGGCCATCTCTCTTGACATATCTGGAACTTTCGATAAAGTCTGGCATCCAAACTTGCTCTGCAAACTCTCTGCCTATGGCATCAAAGGCCACCTCCTCTCATGGCTTACTGACTTCCTCTACTCCCATAATCAGCATGTGGCTCTTAACGGGATCCTCTCGTCTCCTCTTCCTGTGAAGGCTGGAGTGCCACAAGGCAGTGTTCTTGCCCCCATAGTTTTCCGAATCTTCAACAATCTCTCTGACTCTCTAGAAAATCCTTGTTATCTATTTGCTAATGACTCCACCCTCTGCCGTGACATCCCTCATCCTTCAGATTTCCAGCAGCAGCCTCTTACCTTTCTTCAGAACTTAAAAAAAAATTACAAGGCAGTGCAACACTTTGAATATGTCTTTCAATCCTGACAAATCTCACACTCTCACTATCGCTCTCTCTCCAAAAGACTGTCTGGCAAACCCTCCGATCTACCTTCTTAGCAATCTTTTTGAAAGGTTCAGTCACTCAAGCTCTTGAGTCTCACGATGAGTCATGATCTTTCTTGGGCAAACCACATCTTAAAGTTGGCCTCCAAAGTCAGTCGCCGACTGGGCATCCACCATCATGCAGTCCTTCCTTGACACACCTGAACTCCTATCCACCTACAAGATCTCATCCACAGCTTGATGGAGTATTGCTCTCCCCTCTGAGCTGGTGCTGCTGCCTCACATCTTGCTTAGTTTGATGCCGTGGGAACCAAGGCCTCCAAGATCATTGGAATCTCCCGCGCTGAAGCTGAGTCTATGGGTCTATCACTTTGCCATCACTGACAGATTGGGGGTCTCTGTCTATTCTGCCTCCTTTCTGGTCTTGCACCCTTTGCTCTTTCCGTGCCTAGTCCCACCTCCAGGTTTCTGCATGGCGCACGCGGTCCACCAACAACCCCGTTCTGGTGAAACTTTCAAATCCAGAATCACTGCTCACCTCCACTCATTTCTTGTTCTTTTTTCCCTGCATGTGAACCATGATCTTTTCTACTCCCATCAAACCCATCAACACCCCATCCAACCCCCTTACCACCACAAATATCCAGTTTTCCTTCCTGAGAATTTGTTTCTGTATACATCTTGTCCATCCTCTGCGTATTCCCCAACCCCTCATTCTTACCCGCATCCCTTGTTTAATCCGTTCTCTTCCTACTTCCTCTTCCTACATACTTCCTACTTTGTTATGTTGCATCCTGATCCGTTCTGTGTTCTATCTGTTCCAGGAGCCTTGACTATGTAATATAAATAAAAAAGGGGCACAAATATTATCAGTTAAGTTAAACACCGAATTTATCCAGAGAGCTAGAAAGCCTTGAACATCCCTTGTCTGAAGTACAGGAGAAAATGAATTGACATACTGTGGGTCTCAGAATTATTGGGTAATTCGACAACTTGCCAGAGGAGCAATTGTGGTTTGTGGTATGCTGCAAGGTCTATGGGCTCAACTGGAGTGCACAACAAGCCTGAGGGTGCAGTTCGACAAAGTTGTCTAATCAAAACAATACCTTGAAATGTCCATCATGTCCAAGTTGGAGACGATCGACTGCGATCTATGTCATGCATTCAGAGGCAATCAAAATTACATCTCGTATGAAGTCGCACATTTGTGCAGCAATGAAATAGCATTGTAAGCTTTGCATTTCAAATCGAATGCTCGATTATAAAAATGTACTTTTAATATAATCTGAATTTTCTTTTTTAATCCGCGAAATGTCGATCAGGGTCGCTGATATTCAGGGGAGTCGTCTTGCTCACTGCAGGCATGAGGTTAAATGCCTTGTAAGCTCCTCATTTTAGGAGGAGGAGGAGGAGGAGTAATGATCGTGGAAGTAATAACTGTCTCCAAAAACTGCGACTATAACTGCTCGCTTTGATTAGAAAATAAAAAATGCTTTCGATGGAAAATGAGTCCAGATGGAAACATAATGTTACAATCAGGTTAAAATTCATCAACACGTGTCCCACTCACCTCTGACTGCACTGGGAGGTGGGGGGTGGCCCTCGACACTATGGCCCCCCTCGACATAAATCAACGTATGAACAAATTAATGATGCCATCATATTCATTACATGATAACATATGTGCATGCAAATTTTCAAGTTCATCAGAGAATCTATGCCCAATATCTGATTGGGAAGGACAGGGGGGGGGGGGGGGATCTATGACCCCTCTCCCACCCAGTCAGGGAGAGCTCAAAATCTCCAGGTTCAGTTTGGGTTAAACTCCCTAACTCCATACAAGTAAAATACAGTCCATCTTTGTTTACCAAGAGCACAACTTCTCCAAGCAAAAAAAGGGCTAGATCTTTAGGTCCTGAAAAAGATTACTTGATGAACCAGGTTGAACCATGCGATGCGATCTCTCGTTGGAGGTTTACTATTGGGGCAGTTTTATGGGAGTGCTGCAGAAGTTATAGATCCAGAAGATCTGATTGATGTCACGTGGATGTGGTTATTACCTCCACCATATATTTTGCCCAGGATATTGACCCACGAGATGCCATAAAATATTTAACGTTTACATTGCACTCTGCAATCCACAGGAAGCGCATCAGGTGATAGTTTTCTGCCAAGAGTAAAAGCAAGACCATCTCGAAAACACAAGCAAGCAACTCGCACTCACGAAAATCTTCCTGCCCAGAAGAGAAACAATAGAGTGCAGAAAAGTGAGGCTTGAGCTTGGTCTACGTTTCCAGGGCCTCATGCGACCACTCGCGTAGCAGCCGCTCCCATAAATCAGCACACCTGTGATGAGAGAGAGAGAGAGAGCCAAATGGGGCAGGCATGTAAGCTGCCAGATATTCCATTCATGCTTCAGGGAATTGGCGAAGCTCTTTATCAAGTTACCTTTACTTGGTGCCATCAGCACAGCTGTGTGCGACTCCTCACTACGGCATTGAAACCCATGGATCAAACTCAAAATGAGGTCCATTAATTAGCCGTTTGTTGTGAAGAGAGAGCCTGCTAAGTCATTAAAGGTCTTCATCTTGGCTTCTGACAACAAACAGTCCACGGATGGAAGCATCAATCCTTCAGCGGCAGCACGGAATGCCCATTGCCCACAGATTTGTGAAAGTTCACAGTACTTGGGTTCTGGTATGTGAATGAGCTTTTGAACGATTTCACACCTTCAAATAAACACACTCAGCATTACGTCCTTCGTTAAAGGTAATTACATATTGACTTATGAACCCATACATTAATAAATACATGTTCCCTGACAAGGAACTTCAACACAGGAGGAGGCCGTGACACCGATCAGAGCCTGCTGCACTATGGTTGCTTGTCCATGCTGCATGTTTATAAATGCTGAACATCAGGCAAAGAAGCAGCTCATGCCAATTTTAAAGTATTTAGTGTGGTTCCCCTTGGCTCTGAACCACTGACCTCCCAGACTCAGAGCGGATGCTCCAACCATTATGCCACAGAGTCTGGTTAAACTTGTCATACCAATTATATTAGAAACTGTACTTACAAATTGCTTTCAAATGTGTAAACATTCATTCTTTGATTGGACATTCAACCGAGTACCAATTTATACATCGTTTCACAGTTAACTGAGCACAGGAAAAGGCCATTCAGTCCATATCAAATGAGGTCCACTTCACTCGCAGGATTCTCCATTGTGTGCTCGAAGAGATTTCATGGTTTGGGTTTGGGTTTGGGTTTGGTCCATTAGGCGCAGTGCTCCTAAAAAATTATGTGTTTGCAAAAAGAAATAGCTCGACACAATGCAACCAGTTGACTCATTGAAATTCAAGTAAAATGTACAAACAGACACAAACATACACGCGCAGCTTAGTTCAGGCGTTCAGCATAACTGCAGCAACATCATGTTATGAATGTTATTTTATTAATTAATAATAATACTGGTACCAGGAAGTAACTATTAATATCAGAAGATGAACCAGTTCGAGGCCAAAGGTTCTTTCCACGTAAGACGAAGATGAAAAAGTACAAATCAGAGGAGTCACGATAAAGAACGATTGTGTGGGCCCGTTTTCATCAGCCATGTTGTTTCATTTGGAGAGACGCTCATCGATCAGACTCGGTACGTTTAAAAATGGTGCGTCCATGACAAAATTGTTTGTAGCAAGAAAACGTTCTTTCCACTATACCTGTATTGTTCTGAACCCACCTGAAACCCACATGACTCGTCCGGCGTATTGTCCTGAAATCGGTTAAAAAAAAAATTTTTTTTACTGCTTTCTTCGGGACCCCCCAAAAAAACTGATTAGGACACGAAGAATCAATGATGGACAAGTGGTATCAGAGGTACAGATTTGTTATCACAACACATGACAAGTTATGGTCTACAGTGGATTCGGGGGAAAAAGTTCATCAACGGGAAAGATAACGAAGTTGAATTAATCGACCCAAAAATAATTTATTTTTTCCTGCTTTCATATCTCATCATCGTATTGAAACCGCTTCATTCATGTCTGATTAACAACGTGGAATCCGAACAGTTTGGACAATCAGGTCACAAAGTTGCGTAGGTTGCTCTTTGTTTCCCAAGAAGGCCGTTCACACGAAACATATGAACCACCTGGTCAATTTTGTTTACAGTGTAGACGCTGCTCTGATGGATGTACTCGTTTGTTCTCTAGATGTTATTAGTGAAGAGTAAGCACCTCTCCAGAAGGGAAGCACTAAACCTTGGCAGGAAGAGATTGAAGTGACCTTGTGGTTTCCAACGCGTGAAAGACGCAGTAGGTCCAAACAGCACAGAGAAACCGTTATGGCCGGTGAGGAGTCATAATGCTACATAATAGAGGGAGAATAATTTGGGATCTGTCCAAGAGACTAGTACACAATACACTTCATTATAAATGAGGCAGCAGCCAAATAGAGGGGATACTGGATTGTGGACCCATTGTTATGGACGGTGATCACCTTTCCACAATTCCTGTCGGATCATACCTTTGTTTGACGTACCATACTTTGTTTCAGAACATTGATGCTGCTAAAGCAGTTTCTTGGCATGGATCATGCTGGGTGGTTTGCCATTACCTTCCCAGCAGTAGTTAGGGCAGGAATTTGGAATTTGTTCAGGGTGCCGGCGAAAGCTCATTTATGAATCTCTCTGCCTGTGAAACACCGAGATGACAATGTACAGGTGGGTCAGGATTCAAATGCAGGCTAGACAGCTTAGAGCCGAATGTGTGTACCTCTAGGATAATACTTTTAGTTTTAGTTAATTACCATGCATGCTGCTATGCCTGTACGTCGATAAGAGATCGACCTGACCCTCGCTTACGTGTTTGCCTGGTTCAGCTTGTGTGTCGGCTGAGACCAGATGAGGTGTGCACAGCTCTGGTCTGGGATGGGCCTGAAGCAGTTATTTGCCTCAACAAGAATATCGTGACGTTGATGTGCAATGCAACAATGAAAATCTAAATTGTGAAAACCTCAGTAAAACTAAGTCGTGTTAGTAGACCTCCAAGATGTGAGAGTTTGTCGTAATGGGAATCTGTATCAGATATAATCCTCATAACTTGTAAACCTTTGTAACTATTGGTTTAATCTTCATAAGACCAAGTTTTGTCGAGCCAACTGGGATATTGAATGTCTACAACCAGAAACACTCACTCCCTAAGGGAGTGTAACACCCCCTCCCACTGGCAGGGGTCAGCAAAACACGTGTACTAAGCCATGTGCACAATGCAAAACCACAAGTAATCTTCACAGCTCACTTGTAATACCCTTTATCACCACCCATCGCAGGTGGCGCTATATGGTACACATTTACATAGAGAATTTGCATCCATTCCCCGACACCCAACCCCCCCCCCCTCGTGAACCTCTGTGATTAGCAATTTTTATGCCAAAAATTATCCTGGGCACCCCCCCCCCCAAATACAACCAACTATTTTCAACTCATTCCTTCTCATGGTTTAGAAATGCATATATATATATATATATATATATATATTTATATAATATATATATATAAATATATATATATATATATATATATAAAATATAAATATATCTCACACACACACACACACACACACACACACACACACACACAAAACACACACAAACACACCGGAATTTGGACTAGATAAGTGATGCCAAGTGCACATTTGTAGAAGGTAAACCAACAAAAACAGACAACATAAAAATTGACCTTGAAACAACAATACAGCCCTAAAGAAAACGAAGCATCACACAAATATCTCGGGGTAGAAGAGGGCCACAAATTATGCCACAAACAAATGCACAAAACAATCGCCAAAGAATACCTGCATAGAACGAAAGAATACCAAAGAATACCCCAAGAAACAAAACCAAAGCCATAAACCAACTCACAGTACCAGTGTTCCAATACAGCTGTGGAATAGTAAACTAGTTTCAATCAGAAATCGATGTTAGACATCAGAACAAGAAAACTCCTTCACATCGACAAAATGTTCTACAAAAACCGGTGCATCCCGAGAATGTATCAGCTGAGCCGAGAGGGATGGAGTGGCCTGATGGAACTCAACCAGGTGTACAGAGAGACGAGTGTTGGACGAGCTGAGTATGTAAAATGCTCAACAGACTATCGGATTTCAATTTGTAAACAAACAGGAACACAGCAAACGTGAAAAAAGTATTCCAAATTCACCTTGCAAGCAATTTCCAAAAACAGGTGCGAATAGAAGATGCCGCACAGGAAAATGAAACGGCAAGAAATACAGCCCCAACAATTGCAAAAAAGACAAAATAAATATGTAAAAATAAATATCAACAAATACACACCAACAACTGGGAGAACAACAAAAGAGCGGGAAAATAAAAAACGAATTGGACCGACTTGGGATTGACAAAGAAGGCTCATTGGAATGGCGAAGAAGAGGTCGGCTCAACTGGGAATGAGAATGAATAATAATAAATGGTCAACATCAAGGACACTTCACCAATGGATTGAAAAAGATTGCGGGCCTGTGCCAGGCGGACAAGTGTAGGTTCTGCGAGATAGAAACAGCAAGTACGAGTCACCTGCTTTCGGGACGTGAAAAACTATTATCAGAACAACTCTACACACAACGGCACAACAAAGTATGTAAAGTGATTCATTGGCAAAATCTTCAAAAAGTTCAACAGAAAACTCATGGAAACACGAACCAAGGGCAATAATTGAGAATGAGGACGTCATGCTCACGTACTACCTGATGATCCCATCGAGCATGAACATAGAAAACAAACCCTTACGACTGGACATCGTTCTCAGGAACAAAAAGGAAAAGACACATTGCTCATTGAGATATCAGTACTCAGCGATTTTGGCTTAAATAATGCAGAAATCAGGAAAATGACCAAACACCAGGACCTCAAAACTGAGATCAAGAGATCTTGGAAGCTGAAGAGCGTTGAAATTGCACCACCAGTGATAATTATTGGAGCAACAGGAATCATAATAAAGAACCTCAATGAGATTTTGAAAACCATCCCCGGTAATGTTACCACAAACAAACTACAATTGAAGGCAGTCCGCGGTTCGGTGACTATCCTGAAAAGAGCCCTCGGAACAAAACTCTGAGAACAACAAAAGTTGAACAACTTGGTCCTTGAACTATGACCCCTTACCGAAGCAGAGGTGGATATGTTGACTCCTGGGAGGACTTTGTCCTGCCCCCTGAACCCCCGCAAGTGGAGATAACAACCAACACACACACACACAAACACACAAAATTATATATAATATGATGATGCCAATCTCCTTTGGATTACAAGGTTTAGATTACTCTTCTACAAGTTATTCATGGATGGTCCCCTACATTTCCTCATCAACGTAAACTTTCGTGTAAGCTGGGATGCTAGAGCGGGGTGGGGGATTGGGGGGAATTGGGGGCATGGGGGAGAGGGGGGCATGGGGGAGAGGGGTAATTGACACCCCCGCTTTTTGCCAGGAGTGGGGGTGGCCAAAAAGTGCCTCATCACATGGACGCCCTAAAAACATCTGACGACATTGCTGAACTAACAGAGGGTGTAAGGCATTTCTAAAATGCATCATATCCTTTCACTGCCAATCATTTTATCCTCAGAAGTCCTTCAAAGACTTTAGGAAGCAGAACTCAAAACTTATTCAAAACGATTCACCGATTCCAATTTGTCCATTTTCACTGTGATATAACACCGCCCGTTCTGCACGTATCCTGGCAGCGAATGACACCACCTGACAAGGCCACAGCTCCTCCTCCTTCATACGCAGCACAAGGCTGCCGGGTAGCATCATTGGCTGAGGGCACGGCTGTGCCGCTGATGCAATACCCCTATTACCAGTGCACTGGTACTCATTTCGCCGACCTTAGAAGGATGACAGGCTGAGTCAACCCCACCTGGTGTTAATTCAACAGAGACAGGAGCTCAAACTCGGTGACGTCACACGTCGCCATGCAAATGAATGTAAGAATTAGAAAATCGCCAAAATTTCCCAAGCCTGTCCGTGTGGCGCGATCCCACATAGCCAATGCTGTACAATAGACCACAGAGCACCCGCATGCCCAAAGTGGTGACAATCCGTCCGGCAGTTTCGGAGGAGATACGTCCACAAAATATGGCTCAGCGTATTAAAATAATATAATTAATACATCTTACCCCATGGTGGGCGCTGTCACTTTTTAGTGCACAACAGCGACTGACGCACTTCCGGTTTGATCCCGAGTGTAACGTTCGACAAAGAACTCCTATTCTGCTTTGCAGTTCAATTTGAGACTTTTTTTTTTTTGTATACCTTGTCGAGGCTCGTATGAGAGCTAACACACAACGCCAGCAAGGGGGGCATGAGACAGGAGGGGCGGGAGTGGGAAGGACAAAACAGCGGGGAACAGAGACATTAGGAGATCTGTGGAAGGGAGAGGGATGGGGCAGGGAACATTGGGAATAGAAGATAGACATTACAGGGACTTTCAGGAAGGAAAGCAGGGAATTTGAAGGAGGTGGGTTTGGGGTGGATTAACGGGGTAGAAAAGATCGAGGATTTGGATAGGGGACGACAAGAGGTGGTGGTGAACAGTTGTTTTGAAGGCCTGGAGGAAATAATGGGCCAGAAGGGGTTGTTGGCGGACTTTGAGCGCCCTGCGGAAATATGGTGGGGCCAATACGCAGACACAGCAGGGGGGGGGGGGCGAGACCGGAGAGGATACAGTCGAAGACAGAAAGACCACCGACCTACCTGCGGTGAGAGAGAGAGAGGCCCAAAGACTCAGCCTCATCGCGGGAGATGCCAATGATCCGAAATGTCTTGGTTTCCACAGCGTGAAGCCGAGAAAGGTTCGAGGCACACCAGCCCAGAGGGGAGAGCAGTACTCCACCAGGCTGCGGACGAAACCTTTGTATGTGAGACCTCAATTTCATTTTCAATTTGAAACTTGATGTTTATCCTCAGATACTCTTTTCTATCCTTAATCAATAAAGGGAAGGATATGGTGTCTTTCCTTGTTTTTTTTTGCCCTCAAGGAAATTCTGCCCCCTCCCTGCTTGCCCTTCTACCGCTGCGGCATACCTGCGTATAAGGCATCGTTATTGCAGTTAGTTAGTTCTCATCAGTCTCCACGAAGAGTCAACGTAAACTGCAGTTGTTGCCAAGTACGACTGTATTCGTTCTTTCATCGTCCTGCGTATTAAAGCGGTTGGAATCTTTGAATAAATATTGTTCTGGCCTCACATTTGGCATGAGTTTGTGCAGACCCTGAGTACAGGGTAAAACTGGAGTCGCAGTGTGATGCGACGCAACACCAGATGTTTCTACTGACACCCAATTCTCTCAGGAGTCAATTAAAACACGACAAATCAGAAATAGGTTGCTGTCCAAGCTCTCTGGCAGATGTGAAGTTTTGTAAACTGCAAAGACTGCGTAAAACTATCTCTTCTGCCTCCAATCTCCAGGTAGAAAGTATCAAGAAAGAGCAAACTTTGTCAACAACAATGATTTAAAGACGTTTCACGGAAACTCGTTAAAATATCAGAGCAACTGTAAGGTAACATATGGACATGGCTCTGACGTGGCAAGTTTTTGGGGGGAAAATGGATTTCTTTGCAACTTCAATGTAGAAATTGTTTTTCATCACCTGAACAAGCAGAAATGCACGAGCAGAAAAGTGACACCAGAGCAATTCAATTCATTTGGCAAGGCTAGTATTAATTTGTCAGGGTGGCAGATGTCATAGGTGAGATAGGAATTTAAACATTACATCCTGCATATCCAGGGGCAATTGATGTGCCACTCAGAGATTTCATCAGCCACAAATCATCCGGCGATGGGCTCGGGTTGGGGAAAGCACGACTCCTTTGCTTGTATTTCAGCTCGGGCTGCCAGCGTTTCGAATCAAGTGAAAATACGTTCACACCAGAAGCGATTCATAATATGTGTTCGTCTGTGAAATTCTGAAAAAGAATTGCAACTATTTCATGAATGATACGACAAACCATAAAATATCGTGAAGATGTATAACAAGGGACAGGAGAAAACATCCTGGCCAAACATGCTGCGAGGTTTGAAAGTTTGTTATAAACAAATGTTATGATGTTTGAAAATGTATCACTTCACATGATAATTTCGTTTCGTGGCACCTGAATACCCTGATGTACACCCAGCTGGTGTGTTATAGCTGCTCCACACTGATGAGGGCCAATAAGCCCAAAACACGTGCATGTGAATATTCACGCTCTGGGGTGGACTGGTATACAACTTTTGAGAATGAACTTCTCTTCCTGGTAATGGCTGCAGGACAAACCTATTGAGAAGTCTGTAGCTGTAGTTCTGCTAAGCTCATGATGACTGGGCAAAGCCTAAGCAACTGTTTAGCAAGCATAGCCTATATATACATATATTATATATATAATAATAATATAATATATATGTAAATGTATATACACTGATGAGCAAAACATTACGACCACTGACAGGTGAAGTGAATAACATTGATTACTTGTTACAATGACATCTGTCAAGGGTGGGATATATTAGGCAGCAAGTGAACAGTCAGTTCTTGAAGTTGATGTGCTGGATGTAGGAGAAATGGACAGGAGTAAAGACCTGAGCAACTTTGACAAGGGCCAAATTGTTATGGCCAGACGACTGGGTCGAGCATCTCTGAAACGGCAAGGCTTGTGGGGTCTCCCGTCGCAGTGAGTACCTACCGACAGTGGTCCGAGAAGAGACAAACCACAAACCGGCGACAGGGTGTTGGGCACCCAAGGCTCATCGATGCGTAAGGGCAACGAAGGAGAGGAGACACGATAACATGGGTGCGTCTGTCCTCGCTGGTTGTATTCGTGAAAACGTCCTCAATCAGGGAACCTCTCACAAGGCATGCAGCAGGTACCTCAATGAAATCTCCTACAAGTGGCCGGAGATCAGTCACAAGGATTCCACTGCCACCATGAAGCAGCCATATTGAGAAGTTTTCCTGGTCTGGGCGAGTGTGCATGTTTTGAGTTTTGATTGATGAAAATGATGATTGATGAAAAACCAATAGATGAAAATGTTCCCACAATTGTGAACATTTGAGGCATGTGTCGATAACAATGGCTGGTGGGGATCGTGGTACAATTGGGAGGACTTGTCTGAAATCCCCGCCGAGCAGAATGGTTTTGCCTCCATATGGCTGTCTGACTGCAGTGATGTCTTGCAAACATCTGTCTATGGCAGGAAGTGCATGCGTGGGTATCATGGATGCTTGATCAATGATGAACAGCATCTTGTTACGCAGGATATCGGCCTGATGTGAAGTGGGAGAAACGTTACATGAACTGGTTTCTATCACCGGCATTGGAAGCTCGAACAAATTGTGTATTGTTTTCTTATTCATTGCCTCATTAAAAGAATGGAATATTTAGCTCTTCATTCCATTAACTATTTACAGAAAGTCCAATCTAAACAGTAAGTGGATATCCGACAGTTCATGATATATTACATTCGGTCATTTGTCTTTCCATCTAATTTTAGCTCACCTGGAACATGATTCCGTGGAGATTATGGGATGGCGCATCGTCCGTCCGTCTGTCTGTCCGTCCACAAACACTTCCAACTTCTCTGAAACTACACGCACAATTTTGATGAAACTTGACCACAACCTTCATCACCCGTACCAAAGTTTGTTCACACCATTAAAAAAAAATCTGGGTCTAAGAGGGTCTACAGAGGGGTGGCCCCCAAAGAGGTATTTGCTTTCTTCTCTGAAACCACACACACAATCTAAATGAAACTTGACCACAACCTTCATCAGCCGTGATGTACTAAAGTTTGTTCACGACATTAACAAACAAAAAAAAATTGTGGTCTAACGAGGTCGACAGGGGGTTGCCCCCCAAAATATGTATTTGCTTTCTTCTCCAAAAC
>CM068963.1:7104921-7128768 GCA_035128595.1 Eptatretus atami
ATCTCAATGAAACTTGACCACAACCTTCATCCAAAGTTGAAATCCGATGAAAATTGGGCTTTTTATGAAGCATTGTATATATATGGATCTACCTTCACGGAGATGGTGACAGGTGGCAGCTTGTGTGTTTATGATTCATGAAGTGTGAGAAAATGACCAAAAAACCCCTACTGAGGTGCATTGTGGTAAAATATGTGATCCTATGAAGTTTTGTGGCGATTTACCTTGGGAGCACAGAGGAGTAGAGTCACAAACAAACAAACAAATATTTGGCTTTCATATGTATAGACTGTTAAATTTCATTCCACGTCCTGCACCTTCATCAATTTTGGGTTCTAAAATCCAAAATCAAAGGAGTAGAAATAGACATGAAATGTCATAGCCCCGGTGGTTTTAGCAATTTTGCTGTGCACATTTAAAGGGCTAGCCCATATTTACAAGATTTATGTGCATGCGCAACTGACTTGAGTGGTCATGTGACATGGAAGAACATTTGTGACATTTGCCAAGTTTGAACAAAATTGAACCATGCGTGTTCAAGAAATGGTTTGGAGACACGTTTAAGTCACGAAATTGCCGCCAGTCGCCCATCTTGGATCTGACCTCAAAAAACAATGACGAGCATTTGCAAGCCATCATTATCGGTGTGCCAAGTTCGAACAACATCAATGAATGCATGTCTGAGAAATGGTTGGTAACGTGTTCAATATGGGGGTTTTACACGTAAAATGGCCGCCAGTCGGCCATTTTTGATCGATTTGTGAAACAAAATGATGTGCTTATGTGTACCATCGTGTATTGTCTTTCTGCCAAGGTTGAACAAAATTGGTCCATACAGGTCCGAAATATGGCTGCGGACGGACGGATGCATGCACGCACGGACGAACGAGACACAATTCATAAGTCCTTGTTTAGCCTGGTGTTGGCTCAGTAGTTAGGGTGGTGGCTTGAGATCCTTGGGTCCTGAGTTCAAGCCCCGTCGGCCGCTGAATTAATACACCAGGGGGTTGACTCAGCCTGTCATCCTTCCAAGGTCAGCGAAATGAGTACCAGTTCCAGTGTGTGTACTGGTAGAGGGGCACTACATCAGCGACACAGTCGCGCTTCAAGAAATGATAGCTACCCCGGCAGCTAAGGTGCCATACGACCACCACCAGTCCTTGTTTCAGACTAAGTCTAATAAGCTTCACACTTGCTAAAAACCATTTGTTGTTTTGTGTTCCTCTTTCCTTGGGTATGACACACCAAGATGAAGGAAGAAGACAGGAGGTTGCTACAAGGTACAAGTCAAAATGTAAATTCACTGCTTTATATTTATATCGCACTTCTGAAGACTCAAATCAGCTGTGTTTACAGAAATCATTTTTCGTTTTGTGGAAGGACTTTTGGTGACATTTCCGGAATGTCAGCCAATTGAATTGTGTTGTTCATTGCATGTTCATATTTTTTTATGGCAGTCACACGTGACAAAATGACAACGTGTGAATTTTGTGCTCCCATTGAAGAGAGTGAAACTTATTGGAGGCAGGACAATTAGATAAGAATTTTTTAAAAAGATCTAACAATCTTCTGGAAAATGGCCTGGACTTTCCCCTCAATAACATCAGTAGAAACTTTTCTGCTGAACAAACTTATTCATCATTCCATTGCGTCCAATTTGTTTTGTTCATGGGTCCCTTGTCGCTGTGAGTTCCTGGAACCTTTGAGTGGATCCCAATATACAAAGCTTTTAATTGCCTTACCCATCCCATTGATACACTGATTGATCTGTATAACGGATTGTTACCTCCGCCACCGAAGGTGAAGGAGGTTATGTTTTCATTCATTTCTGTCTGTTTGTCTCTTTGTGTACAGGATATCTCAAAAAGTTTTTGACGGATCCGGATGAAATTTTGTGGACAGGTTCAGTGTGTAATGCGGAAGAATTGATTCGATTTTGGTGAAGATCCGAATCCGGATCTGGATGCGAGAATTATTTAATTTTTCAAGTGATTCTTCACCGTTGAAAGATGGGGGCAAAAACGAGATGCGGCACGGTATCTCAAAAATGTATTGATTGGGCCCGATATGTTCTCGTGGACCAGGTATTACGTGGCGGAGGTATGTGCTCCGAGTGCCCTTCTCGTGAACAATGCCCTGCAAGAGAAGCAATAGCAGCAAAAGGGTTTCACCTACCTTATTCACTTCACCCACCTTTTTGTACAAATGCTTTCGGACCTTATTCTTCAATCAAAGTTTCATAAACAGGGGCCAATTTAATCAAAATGGTTGCTTGATAATAGGAACATCGAACTTGCCCACCGTTTGTATCTTCCATAAGAAAGTAAACCGAGGTTGTCCCGATTGCATCGTCTTTCACGATAAATCTGAACGACATCCTTGTATTCCCGATAAATGCGAAACATACTTGGCTGTTTTCATCAATGTCGACGCTTCATACCGAGACTGTGTGACGAGTCCTATAAAGATTGTCAGGTGCAGATTTCAGATCGCAATTGACTCAAGACTTGGACATCCCAGCAACCATCTGCCTCACCTTGTAATTGCCTGCAACAGGAAATTCGGAAATCATATTAGCCTTTCCACACCCATTTAATGTTTGCACTGTTAAATATGCTGCGATTACGCTTGGGCCCCAGGAAGACAGAAAGCCGGTGCTGTCCACATCGTTTTGTTGCATTACAAGATAAAATAAATCTGTTCAAGCACAACCTAAAATCGCTGTGTCGATCGACAGGAAATCAATGTGGCTTTGAGTCGTACACCTTTAATCTGTTCATGCACAAAGACAAAAAAATTTCTTCCAAATTTGGGTTAAGTGCCCTGTTGAAGTTATTGCCCGTGTGATTTCAGCGAGGAAAACGTATCAAACTTTTTATGGCCGAAAGTTTTGCAATTAGTGCGTATTTACCCTGAAGTTGAACCGCTTAAGAGTCATAGATTACAAGCAGGGGCAATTGGAGTACGGACATTAGTGCACTGATGAGAGAACCTATTATCAGACAAAACCTCGCCTGCTAAGTGACCAAAAAAAACCCAACAAAAAACAACAAGAGATCAATTGAAAAAGAAGGAAAAGACGATTTGATTCAAAAACAACAGTATCATGTTTTCAATAAACATTGGTGAGCAGTAACCGGCTGTTTCAATGCTATGTGATCAACTTTAGCGGTCATCAGGAACAGATCATGACTTGCTCGAATATAAACCCTCAGTCATTTTGAATCAAGGCTGATATTTAATTGTAACCAGGTGGTCAAAACTGAGAAAATCATAAGAGGTGGAGTTCCACGACCTTTTATTTAACTATGCAAAGAGCAGATGAGTGGGAGCCCAGATTAAACAAGTAATAAAAACTTATTTAAAAAAAAAAAAATGAAAAGGGATGTGGGGATGGGTGTTCTTCCAAAAAGTGTGTAAACAAGGTAGGGATGGTCACAAGAAATGATCATGTGAAACTCAAAAACTGACCTTGGATCTGACCCCAAAAACAATGACGAACATATGCAAGCCATCATTCATTATCTGTGTGCCAAGTTTGAACAACATCAATGAATGCATGTCCGAGAAATGGTTGATGACGTGTTCAATATGTGGTTTTTACAACTAAAATGGCCGCCAGTCGGCCATCTTTGATCGATTCGTAAAAACAAAATGATGTGCTTATGTACACCATCATGTATTGTCTTTCTGCCAAGTTTGAACAAAATTGGTCCATAAAGGTCCAAAATATGGCTGCGGACGGACAGATGCATGCACACACGGACGGACGAGACATTTCATAAGCGCCCGTTTCAGACTAAGTCTAATAAGCTTCACACTTGCTAAAAAGGCCTCACTGTAAACATAATGATAATTTGTAACAGTCTTGCAGCTCAACAACTTATTACAACCAATAGACTGCTCTCGTGAGAGAATACCTCTCATCCAAAATGCTCAAGAATTTCCTCCAAAGCCTTTTACCAAATGACTCATTTAACTTGAAGAGATGTTGGAAAGGCAATCAATTGTTACATTGAACAGTCAACAAATCAAGTCGGCTCAATTTTACATTTACTTATTTAAACAAACTAGTGCATGCCCGTACGTGCGTGGCCGTACGTGCAAACAAAACAAAACAAAAAAATTTCAAATCGCGTGCCAGAACCAAACAACCGCACAGGCCGTTCCTTCGCACTCACGTGCCCGTACGAGCGTGCCCGTACCCGTTTCTTCTGCCACGCCTTGCCTCGCGTCCAGTGTTGTCTGCCAAGCGAGCAGTTCGTTCTTCATCCGTTCTTTCTGCACGGCGCCTTGCCTCGCGTTCAGTGTTGTCTGCCAAGCGAGCAGTTCGTTCTTCATCCGTTTCTTCTGCACGGTGCCTTGCCTCGCGTTCAGGTGTCTGCCAAGCGAGCAGTTCGTTCTTCATCCGTTTCAGCTGCACGACACCTTTGCCTCGCGTTCAGTGTGTCTGCCAAGCGAGCAGCTCGTGCTTCTCTTAGATTCCATTGCGCGTGCATGACGCGCAGCTTCGTTCCTTCGCTGTCGTAAACGAAGACTGGATTGGGCATTGTGTTTAAGAAAATCGAGAAAGAAATCGAGAAAGTACAGAAATCGAGAAAGAAAGAATACAGTAAGTCGATAAATCAAGAAAAAGATCGAGAAAGAATACAATAATCGTCACTGACTGGATTGGGCATTGTGTTTAAGAAAATCGAGAAAGAAATCGAGAAAGTGCAGAACTTGAGAAAGAAAGAATACAATAAGTCGATAAATCGAGAAAAAAATCGAGAAAGAATACAGTAAGTCGTCACTATCCGGAAGTCTGGAAGTTAAGTCCTCACTGTCCGGAAGTTCGCATATCGCAGTTACGATTATTCGCAATTTAGTTTTAATGGCCAATTATTTAATTAGCGCAAACGTATTTTGCCTTCGCAATGTCGCCTCAAGGAAAACACAAAGAGAAGAGAAGAGAAGAGAAGAAAGAAAAAAACCTTCGTGCAAAAAAAAAAAAAATAATAATTTACTTCCTGCTTCGGAGCATACCAGCTCACTCTGATGTTACCGAAATTTATGCACCGTCTAATATGAAAACCGATCATAACTTGGGCATTGTGTTTATCTATAAATGCGCATAAGAAATCGAGAAATTATTAGATACACGAAGTCATCATTATCCGGAAGTCCGTACATTGTAACCCGTAATGGGGAACGCGGCTGAAGTTCCCTTCCCCATCGGCCACGCCTACGCAGCAACGTGTCCTGTCATTGGTTTGGTAAATAAATGGCCATAACTTGGGAATCGCTTGTCCGATTAATATCAAACCTTGAAAAGGCACATCCTCAGGTCCCAACAATATATCCGGCAAGTTTCAATTAGATCAGACCGTGGTTGTCGAGAAACAGCAGTCACAGACACACACACACAACACACACACACACACCAGACACACACACACACACACACACACACACACACCACACACACACACACACACACACACAACCACACACAGATTGCTGGAATTATAGATAGATGAACTGGAATTAAAAGGAACAACAATTAATCTTTGGAGGCAAAGGATGTACAGGAACAGGCCATAAACACTCAATGAACTGAGTGTACAGGAACAGGCCATAAACACTCATGAACTGAGTGTACAGGACAGGCCATAAACACTCAATGAACTGAGTGTACAGAACAGGCCATAAACACTCAATTAACTGAGTGTACAGGAACAGGCCATAAACACTCAATGAACTGAGTGTACAGGAACAGGCCATAAACACTCAATGAACTGAGTGTACAGGAACAGGCCATAAACACTCAATGAACTCAGTGTACAGGAACAGGCCATAAACACTCAATGAACTGAGTGTACAGGAACAGGCATAAACACTCAATGAACTGAGTTACAGGAACAGTCACACACCTCAATGAACTGAGTGTACAGGGACAGGCCATAACACTCAATGAACTGAGTGTACAGGAACAGGCCATAAACACTCAATGAACTGAGTGCACAGGAACAGGCCATAACACTCAATGAACTGAGTGTACAGAGACAGGCCATAAACACTCAATGAACTGAGTGCACAGGAACAGGCCATAAACACTCAATGAACTGAGTGTACAGGGACAGGCCATAAACACTCAATGAACTGAGTCACAGGAACATTCCATAACAACTCAATGAACTGAGTGTACAGGAACAGGCCATAAACACTCAATGAACTGAATGTACAGGACAGGCCATAAACACTCAATGAACTGAGTGACAGGAACAGACCATAAACACTCAATGAACTGAGTGTACAGGAACAGGTCACAAAACTCTCAATGAACTGAGTGTACAGGAACAGGCCATAAACACTCAATGAACTAGTGTACAGGGACAGCCATAAACACTCAATGAACTGAGTTACAGGAACAGGTCACACACACTCAATGAACTGAGTGTACAGGAACAGGCCATAAACACTCAATGAACTGAGTGTACAGGAACAGGTCACACACACTCAATGAACTGAGTGTACAGGAACAGGCCATAAACACTCAATGAACTGAGTGTACAGGAACAGGCCATAAACACTCAATGAACTGAGTGTACAGGAACAGGCCATAACACTCAATGAACTGAGTGTCCAGGAACAGGCCATAAACACTCAATGAACTGAGTGTACAGGAACAGGCCACACACCTCAATGAACTGAGTGTCCAGAACAGGCCATAAACACTCAATGAATCTGAGGTTACGAACACGGCCACAAACACTCAATGAACTGAGTGTACAGGAACAGGCCATAAACACTCAATGAACTGAAATAAAAATTCCAAGTAAAATTCCCTCCATTCCGAGAGTCTTTGTTGTGAGGGCCATGAGGGGTATGGGTACCAGAACAGCGGAATGTGTTACCCACAAGGGAACCATTTAACTCACATCATTTTGAAAAGCCAGTGTATTCTGAAAAAAAAAACCAAATCCAATGTCTGTACTTTACAAATGTTAACAGTTGAATAAATAAATTACATAATGAAAAGATAATTATATTTCAAAGCGTGCCATCTTTATTCCACACCCTGTAGTTCACCACTGGAGGGGGAAAAAACCCCCCAAAAAACCTGATAATTATGCAGGACATCCTTGATAGCAAAATAAGAATGCAAGTACAAATCCTGGTGGATCACACCATTATAGAATAAGGGAAAGGAAGGACAAGAGAAGCACATCACACTCAGGAAATAGATAAAGTAGGTGTACAGGGGAGTGAAAAGGATATTCTGTATTGGAGCGGATCAGGAAAGAATGATGGGAAATGCAACCACAGCACATATAGGACACGGATGGCTATCTTGTCAGGCTATGGAGGGATAACATGACAAAGGGAGAGATTTGGAAGCAGGTGGGAATTGACACACTATTAGAGTAGTCAGAAACTCAAGCAGATGCTTGAGCCTGTGGACACGAAACTTGAAATCCATCAGATCCGCTCCCCGAATGAACAGAATGATTAAATGGACAACGGATGGAGAGTTCATCTGGCGTCCTCGCAAGGCCGAAAGTCACGCAGAGACAAGGGTTCACAGGATGGGTGTTTATCAGTAAGTTACAACAATATTAAACAAAATCAAATCAACATCATCACAATCACTTGATTGGACAAATCCAATGGCACATAGATTCATGAAATCATATCAAGCAAGGGGAAATCGGTCCAAAGCAAAGAAATATTTGAGGTGAAGAATGAGATTTTGTTTGACATTTCAGTTTCCAAAATATGAACAACCTTTCCCATGAAAGTCCAAGTTAATATGAACATTATTACCTCTGCCACCGAAGGTGAAGGAGGTGATGTTTTCACCCTTTTATGTCTGCTTGACTGTGTACAGGATATCTCAAAAAGTTGTAGACGGATTCGGATGAAACTTGGTGGACAGGTTGCTTGTTTCGCAAGGAAGAATAGATTCGATTTTGGTGAAGATCCGAATCCGCATCTGGATACGAGAATTATTTATATTTTCAAACATGTATTGGGCCCGGTGTGTTCTCATGGATCAGACATTACGTGGCGGAGGTATGCGCTCCACCGAGTGTCCTTCAAGTTTGAAATACGTTTCACGTCTTCGTTCATATTCATAATACTTTATTGACTTGAATTACACGTTGTGTCTTTAGATCAGTAAACTAATTAAATTTACACGTATAAAAGGCAATGTGCGTGTGTGTGTGTGTGTCAGCGTGTCGCCTCCATAACTCCAAAACCATAAAACCTACCAGCCTGAAACTTTGCATACATACTAAGAAAACTCCAAGGAAGTGCAGGAGTGAAAATTAGGTGTTTGGGTTAATTAAAACACTCCTTTTGAAGATAATTAACGGCCTTATTTAATTATATCTTTCACCAGGTGATCCTCGGCCACCTCGCTGTCTGGGGCCTTCAGGCGTTTCCTGGGTAACCTTGCTTGGGTCTGAAGCCGCCATTTTATTTGGCCTGCTCAAACTTGCCTTGACTTGGAACAGGCCGCAACGATTTCTTCATGATAAAGTTGTTGTTTTCACTTTCTTCACTCATATTATCGAATGCTTGTTCATCATAGCTATGAATTCCTGGGATTATTGCAATGCTTATATACATGCGGAGACGTGAGCGTTCATGGGTTGACATTTCAGGCATCTCCGGGAGGTGTATGTTCAACGTGGGCTAATCACGTGGCAAGCTAGCCGTTTCTTAACAACCATTTCGTTGGAGTGCTTGCTTGAGTGCTTATACCACTTGGCGAGCACTCTCCAAGCTGCTTGGTTGTTCGTTTCAGTAAAAGTATCCGTGCTCTCAAGAGAACATCGATTAGACAGACGTACGTTTCCATCTGTTTTGAGCCCTGAGGTGCCGTGTGTGTGTGTGTGTGTGTGTGTGTGTGTGTCCACATATGTGGGTTTCAGAGTGTGTAATGGAGTCCTCCCAGGGTGGGTTCAAAGTATCCACCTTCATTTCCATAAGGGGTCACGATTCATGGACCAAGATGTGAAGTTTTCTGTTTTCGAAGTTTTGTTCTGAGGGTTCTCTTCAGGATCGTTACTGACCCAGGATGGGCTTCCAACTGTAGTTCGTTTGTAGTGATTTTCCCAGGGATGGGTTTTAATATCTCAATGAGGTTCTTCTTCATCATTCCCATGAGGTTATTCATCATTACTGGGACAACTTTGGCATTCTTCAGATTCCCGGTTCTTTTCACTTCATGCTTGAGGTCTTGGTATTTGGTCATTTTCTTGATTTCTTCATTGTTTAGTCCAAAATCATGGTATTAACACCTCAATTAGCAATGCCTCTTCTCTTTTTTTTGTACCTAAGTATGATATCTGGTCACAATGCTTTGTTTTCGAGGTTCACCCGATGGTATAAGTCGTACTGGGACTTCAAGTTTTCAGTGATTACTTTTGGTTCATTTTCCCACAATTTTTCTGGAACTAGAATATCAAAGTTTTTACAGATGTGCCAGCAGATTACTTTATAAACTCTGTTGTGTCGTTGTGTGTACAGCTGTTCTGACACGTTTTTCTTTCTTGTTCGGTCATGAAGAGTGATATATCATTCTCTTTGCTAACCCCACCTCCACCCCTCACCTGTTGGGGCCGAAATAGGTGACCCTTATTGTCAGTAATTCTGTCTGTTTGTTTGGATGTTTGTTCGTTTGTCATCAGCATAATTGGTAGTAAACGTGGGCCGATTTTGACCAAACTCGGGTGGTAGGTACATTTATGACCTCGTGCTTTGGAAATTGTGATGGTTGCTAGGGACGCTTGGTTCCCTACAACAACAGAAAAACCTTCAAAATCAGTACGTTCACGCGAAATCAATTCCGAAAGCCATTATCCCACGTAGGGTTATGAAATTTGGCACGAATGATCTACAGGTGATGCTCTATCAAATATATTCCGGTTTTTTGATGTATGGAATACTTTACCCACAGCGCCCCTACAATTAGGGTATGCGCGAATTGCGAAAATTGAAGGCCCCACGACCAGGTGAGTGCATCGATACGAATGAAACTTTGCAGGTTCATGGCACTCAATGAGTACTACAAATTTGATCAGGACATATTGACCGATTTCGCTTAGGTCAGGGGTCAAAGGTCAATTAGTGCAAAAATCGATATATGCGAGAGCTGGAGGTGCCTTCGTGCAAATGCTACTCCTCCTAGAGTTATGGTCGGATGGTCATGAAATTCACACTAATCGTCTGGAATACATTGTGCACAAACGATAAGCCGGATTTTCAATTTAGATCTTTGTTCACCCACAGCACCCCTCGAACTTTGGGGATTTCCGATTTCAAACCGCATTTTCGGTACTTTTCATTCAAATGGATACAGAGTAGTTATCAGTAGATGGAACTGGATGAGATTTGATATGCATAATCTTAAGGTGATTTCCTATCCGCGATATGAACTTCCATTTTGCTCTATATCTTATAGTTCCCATGCTCGGCGACCCATCGCCGCCTACCGGCTTGTCTTTTATTTTGTTCCTCCTCCCCCTACCCATTTTCTCACTCTGTCTCCTCCTTGCTCCCCCTCCTCATAAAATGCAGCACTCTCCTCCACACCTCTGTTGCTATCTCTCACTGTCTCTGCCTGTGTGTGTGTGTGTGTGTGTGTGTCTCTCTCACATGCACCCCTCCCTCCCACAGTGAATAGCAACGTTTGGTGAGGTGTTGCTCTCTCCACCTCCCCCTAACTTTCCTTTCTCCCTCCCTCTTTCTCCCCCCCCCTCAACTTTATTGACCCGTCAGCGAACCGATGAGTTGTATTGCACGTGATAGAATGATAATAAAAACCTATTAGCTCATAATTGTGGAACACAATGCAAGTTTGAAGGATAAATTGCGATTAAAAAATATTTTGTCCCAGTTGCAAAGAATTACGACATTAACAAACTCGAATGGCACTCTGGAGAGAGCATGACTCCGCTCGGCCAAACAGTTTACGGTTTTTTTGTAACCACTGATAGGCTGGATCTACATCCAGACCTCAACCAAAATTGTCTGGTTCTTGTCATCGACCTAACCTGTCCATCAAGTTTTGTCTGAATCCATCCTTAACTTTTTTGAGATATTCTGCTCACAGACAGACTCACCGGTAATTATCCTTTCTTGTATTATGAATGTCTGGGCTTCTTCTCTGAGAGACTTTGGGGAATCCTTTCTCTCCAACCGCTCTATCTCCGTAATTGTTGATGGTTCAACATCTCCCTCCTTTCTTATCAACAGCGGTGTCCCTCAGGGTCCGTCCTGTCTCCAACACTATTCCTCCTTTTTATCAATGACCTTCTTTCTTCGACAATAACCAAATGTACTCGATGCTGATGACTCAACATTACATTCCTCCATGTTTTTCCCATCTGCCCCATCTTCCCTCACCCGATCTACATCTCATTTCATCACAGCCACCTCTTTAAATTCGGATTTTGATAAGATCTCTCAGTGGGGAAAATGTAATCCAGTTACGTTTCATACTTCTAAAACTCAATTTCTTCCCATCTCTCTCAACTCTCCAATCTCCTTAAAAAAGCTCCATCATTACACCATGTGATACAATAAACCTATTAGGTATCACTCCAACTTCAAATTTATCCTGGAAATCCACACATTACGCAAATAGCTAAGTCTGCATCTAAGAAACTAGGAGTCCTGTTCAGATGTCGAAGATTCTTATCCTCTGAACAGTTGCTTCAATTAAATAAAGGATTGATTTGTCCTTGTAAAGAGTACTGCTCTCATCTGGAGAGGTTCTAGCTCCACATACTTACTGGACAGAATTGAATCCAAATTAATAGACTTATCAACTCGACCCACTTCAATTACACTGAAATATCTATCTATATCTATCTCTCTCTCTCTCTCTCTCTGTTACTTCCGTTCTGCTCCCGAAGAACTTGCTGCTTGTGTCCCTCCGCCATTAGCGAGACCACAAAATACTCGACAAGCCACCACATCGCATGATTATTGTGTGGCCATTGGCAACTCAAGGGTTGGCCATTGTTTGTTTTTTCTCTCCATTGCCAAACTCTGAAACTCTTTACCTTATGTCTTCCAAACAGTTATGACCTTCCCCTTTTTCAAAAAGCAGATTTTTTTACTTCCTCTGGAATGCAATATTCATTCTAAGAGGAGGAAATAAGTACAAGGTGATCAAATCAGGAATGACCATGAAAATTAATGAAATGAGGAAGCTTTTTTTTTTATAAGGCCGAGCCAAACGTGAGGCAACAGGAAGAGACTGGAAAGATTGTAACACTGGTGTAAGGCCGGAGTTTGTTTTTGGAATTGATTCAGGGAACAGTGTGAGCATCAGGCAATGGAGTGGAGCCAATGAAGAAGAAGAAGAATAAGAAGAAGAGTGATCAGCCTCCACAAAAGAGCAGAGAAATTGCTCGACATCATCTTGGAAAGCTGAACGTCTATGGGACCATTGTACCGCAGAATTGCATTGCCACATATTGTCAGGGTGATCCCAGCTCGGTAAGGCCTGTTTGGATGCAGCGCACAGGCAACAATAACACTGTTCTTTACAAAATGTGTGGTTTTTCTTTTATACTTCAACTTTACTGGGTCAAGGTATCAGTAAAGGTCAGGTCGCTTTGTATTTGTAATTTTTACAACACATCATTGTTATCCACAGTAAATTAGGTCAACATTTTCACACCAAATTGATTTGTTTTTAGAAGGTGTCATCTATTTATTTTATATGTAGGGGAGTGGAACAAGCATGAAATGTTACACACACACACACACACACACACACACACACACACACACACACACACACGCTTGCTTTCACCACCTGGAAGACAAAACTAACTCATCGCAATCTATCATCACTCTGCATAACCCACAACCAGAACTTCCATAAGCAGCGCAGCATGAAAACAGTTACAATATCTCAGTCGGTGTAGAGAGACTCAGAGGAAGAAATCAGAGAGACAATGAGGTAAGAGTGGGCAGAAGATGAAGTGAAGTCAATATCAGGAGGAAAGAGCACGAGACGACAGCACTTTACGTGCTAAGTACCCTGTGGGCCCACGTCCTCTCCCATCAGTGTGGAAAGTAGTTAAAGGGCTCCTCTCTATCTCTGTTAAAGTATATGATCCAGGATAAAATGTACTTCACCAGTGGTTGCTTTGCTGATGGTGTTTGGTGTGACGAGATGTGACATTTTTGCTTCGGCAGAGCAAAAGTGTAAAATCACTTGGTGTGCAGAACACAAGAAATATCAGAGAGTTCTCTCCATAAGTTACAAAAGATGACAAATCTTTGTGGGAGTTGTGCAAGTTCATCATTTTAAACATCAACCTTTCCACACGTTTCCTCTTTCTGGAATCATCAGCATTAAAAATAAATCTGCTTAACAAGCACAGCTTAGTTAAGACACCTGAATCAGCCGACTGATTCACTTGGTTCATGGACGTGGCACGAGGAAGCAAAGTGAAGCAAGATGCCTCATTTGCATAACTCAAATGTGGGATGCACAACACAATACCTGACAAGTTCTGACTACAAATTGAATTGTTGCCTTTTAGTTCGGTTCTCTAACACGATTCAATACTGCACATATCTAATGCTGTTTTGTTTAGTGCCACCATCCAATTATTACCTTGTGTGGAAGTGTATAAACGTTATCGCACAACATTTCATGAATATCTAAACCGGGCGTAGTGGCGTGCGCCTGTAATCCGGCTACTCGGAGGCTTGGGTTGGAGGATCGCTTGAGGGAGCTCTGCGCTGGGCCGCGCTATGAGAGGGTGTAGGGCAGCCCGGAATCATGGCGAAACCCAATCCATATCCCTGTGTCGTAAGAGGCGACCAGGGTTGCGTCAGGAAGGGCATCCGGCGTAAAACCTATGCCAAATCAGTATGCGGATCATAACGGATGATCCGCTGGGGTGACCCCTAACGGGAGCAGCCGAAAGACGAACAACACATTTCTTGAATATCTAACATATGAAGCTCATTCTTACCACTCACTCACTCACTCACTCACTCACTCAATGACTGATATTAAAGATCGGGACCTTCCAGGTGACGTCGAAAGCTGAAATTTTGCGTGCCGATAGACATCGGAGCCGACACACTGGGAAAAACAAAATCACAGAACTATCGGAAAATGTCCATAAAGAAAAATATAAATAAATGAAAAAAAAGTATGTGCAGGTGAGTGACCTGAGCCAATGGGGAAGCACGGTTCATTATTGCTTACCAGACTAGTATACGAATATATCTCATACTCCACCAGTATACGTAAGCATACCCCCACTAGTATACAAATATATCTCACAGTCACCTTTCATCATTGTTGTGTATGAAAGTAACCCTTCCATACTCCGTTTATCAATATAATGACATCCGACGTCTATGTGTCAGTTTTGCATCTCTTCTCAAATCACCGGATGAAAACGATACCATATTAAACACCAAGGACCTTGGCAGTGCAGGGTCAAAAACAATTGGTTTGGACAAAAACATAAATCCATCAATCACATCGATCAATGTGCAGACAAAGCTTACTTTACATCGTCGCGAGACAAGTATGCGACAAGCGTCAACTCTGCGACATGTCGTGAGACGCCTCTAATTGGGTGAGTGAGGCTGAGTGCATTGTGATCGGCTCCTGGCAAGTGACGTCAATATAGTCTTACTGTCCCTGCTTCCCCATAAGCGTGGGCTAATAACACTATGGATGAAAGCCTTAAACACTGGAATGAGCTCTGTGTGCCTCAGAAATTACCATTCTGTGAAACGCATTTTGAGACATTGGCTTGCCGAAGAGGCCAGTTTGTCAATGTGGTCCGCCAAAGAGAGGACGTCCAGACTGTGAGGCCGATGAGTTCCAGCGCCTACATCTCTTCAATAGGTTATGCCAGAGAAGTAGACTGGCCATTCGAAAGCTAATCCTTAATGAGGGACTGAGGGCAGCATTGGATTTTTCAGGTTTGAAAGAGATGTTGTAGGTAGCTGAGAAACTCATCTTTTCTCAAGACCCGCAGAGATTGATGCGACAGCAGGCTGCCTCAAAACTGTGATGCATTGTTCTGCACAAGGAGTCACCATCTGCAAAATTGAACAGAAAATCGCCGAAGGATTTGAAGAGGTTATCGATATAGACCAATAATAGGTCGGTCGAAAAATGCATTGTTGCAGGGTTGAAATCGTG
This sequence comes from Eptatretus atami, assembly GCA_035128595.1. Lineage (NCBI taxonomy): Eukaryota > Metazoa > Chordata > Myxini > Myxiniformes > Myxinidae > Eptatretus > Eptatretus atami. The sequence continues at coordinate 7,120,109 of CM068963.1, forward strand.
GTGGGCCCTTCTGCACTACTCTTTTTTTCCCCTGTTCGTTTTCTACACCATATTGGATTCCAATTCAAGTAATTGAAAATAAAATTTGAGTCCTTGCAGAGACTAATGGTATGTTCACACCATGAGCAGTGTCGGGCTGAGGTTTACGGGGGATAACATTTTGAGCAGTACTGAGCAGCAAGACTCACCTTTCTGTCCGCACCTCCATCACACCCCGCACGGGCTGTGGTACACGCGATGATATAGCCATTTGTATGCATGAGAAAGGCAAAATATAATTTGTTTTGTTGACAAAATGGTGGATGATCTGTCTGCCCGTTTGGTCTTGCTTTTAGAGCTCCTATTCCTACATGTGTCTCATCGCTCAGACATGTGTCCGCCATTTTCTTGATTTTGTTGAGAAGCTATTTTGTCTGACGAACAGTCTCAATTCAACAAGTCTCTACATCAGTGTTGAAGGCATGGCTAAGGGGAACGAGGCAGCCGGAAGGAATGCTAAACAAGCCTTTGAACCCCATTAACTAGTAATCACAATACAAGGAAATTTTTTAGCATGCATTCTAGCTCAGCTGCAGTCTGTGAAAAAGTGCCCACTACTACTTAAAGCAGTGTCAACTGCGACACTGCTAACTGCAGCATCAGTCAGCCAACATTGCCTTTGGAAGGCTTATATCAGCAAATCGTCAGCCTGGCCTTTCACTGCAGGAATCAATGCATGGACATGTTTCTGGCTCCTTGGTAGTCATGTCTGTTGAACGATGCCTTTTTGGCAGAAAAGTGGAACAAAAAAATTACAACAAAGCTCAGCACGTGCGTTTCAGCCCCAAGAACACGGAACATGGTCAAACAAATTAAGCTTGTCAAGCTAATGCACATACACCTTGACCCCAAGATCAAAGCTCACGGTCGTCCAAATGCATGGACATCATAGCCCTCAGGGTCAAAATGCATGGTCATACTAGAAATTATCTGTGTTTGGAGAAAATCATCGGCGTGGAGCAGTTTCCTACCAAGAGAAGAGCGAGCGTGCTGCCCCATTAGGAGGTATTACAACTAGCACCCTTGAACTGGAATGATGACCATGAACCTCCGTGACACATCCGTACATGTTGCAAGGGTCATGATCAACAGGAATGCCCGACACAGATCCACCCTGTTAAGGGTGACCAGTTGAAGGGGTTCTGGTACTTGATGGCCCCAAACCAAATCGATGGCAAAAAAGGGGCCGAGTGCATAAATTCTGGATCTACCTATAGCCTCTCACTTGGCCGAATCACACCTTCTCGCTGGTGAACCCCATTAACCTTTGATTACTAAACTCTCAAAATTGTCGCTGGAAAGATAGATGTCAAAACTAAACACACATTCCGGCTCAGTGTTGCAGTCTGTAAAAAAACACAGACGAGCCCACTGGACAGAAAGCCGTGTCGGCTCTTATACTCTAAAAAACAAATCCTAGATTGGGAAATCACCAGCCCACCTGTTGTAGAAACGAATTAATCCACGAACACGTTTCTGGCTCCCAGGCCATCCTGTGGGCATGAGCAATAATGTGTTTTTTGGAAACAAAAATCATTTCCTTTGCTTTAATTGGAAAGTATGTCAATCTCTCTCTATCGAGTGCAGCCTGTGGCTGCTGGTTGCATCATTGGTTGGGACGCGGATATGCCGCTGATGCAGTGTCCCCCTTACCAGTACACACTGGTACTCATTCTGCCGACCTCAGAAGGATGACAGGCTGAGTAAAACCTCCTCGTGTATTAATTCAGCAGCCAACGGGGCTTGAACTCAGGACCCTAGGATCCCAAGCCACCACCCTAACCACTAAGCCAACACCAGGCTTAGTATGTCAATAGGTCCTCCTTATTCCAAAAAAAACTTTAGGCAGCACTGGAATCAGAGTGAATGCAGGTCAGCATGATGACACTCACTCAGAAAGGTGGATGTTTTCCAGTCTCTGTGCAGATCAATGTGGACATGAAAACACAGACACATATTGGTAAATACACAACTGAGAGTGACATTAAAACTCCTCTCTGGTATCAACTTTCTCCTTAAAATGAAACTGAACAGCCTGCATCTCTGAATTAGCACTAGCAGATGGTGAGAGTGAAAGGAAAGAGCAAGATAGGTGACCAAGAAAATGGTTTTAGAGGAAAACCTTTGCATGGGTACCGCAGAGACGTCAGAGCATCTGCTCTTATTAATTTGTAAATGAGTCGCAGATAATTTCCCAGTAAAAATATTTGCACAGCTGGTTCTAAACAATGAGCGGTGCCTCCAGTATTTTAATCCTCCTTTAGTATGCAGCATGTGGCTATGAATCGAATCATCCTGGTTCAGGGGACACGTAAGCTGGTGATGCCGTGCCCCCTGTATGCTGGAGTATGGATTCGGCACTTGGCAAAAGCTGGTCTTGTCCTGGCCATGGCTTGTCTACTTGTTGTGAAGGAAACCATGGGATGTTTAATGTCCACAAACGTTTGCTCACAGACAGGACATCCAATTTAAGGTCCATCCAAGGGAAGGCACACACCTTGTTCAGTTCATAACTGGGCCGAGATTCAAACAAGGGCTAGACAGGTCAGAGGAGAGTGTGTATAGCTCTCGGCTATCCTGCCATCCCACCTTTCAATCCGATTAAGTACCTTTGCCTAAATTTTGAGCTCGACTCAAACAAAAGAAAAACAAGAACGAGACAAAACAAGCAAGCATGTTGTGATCTCCTCCAGCAAACAGTTGAAATAAGTGATTTCAAGTTGAAATGTACATTTCTACATTCTACATAAAAATATCAATGAACCCGACCATTTTGGGAAACCATTTTGGCAGCACCATCTTTGATGTTGTAGAGCATTATTTAGTCCATTCAGATTAGAGTACACATTATAAATAATATGCCAGAATAAATATTTTCTCCTCTACTCTGCAAGCAAGAATTTTTTTTCTTGCTGCAGAAGAAAGAATATTGTTGTGTGTAAGGGGGTGGGGGGGATAGCGAGATTGGGGTAAGAATAGCATGGACCATGTGACTGCTAGCTGAGATTACTCTCATAACAGGGAAGATGTCAGATTAAGTTGTCTTGTTAAACTTGCATTGTGGAGGCAGTGAGTATTAACTTTAAGACAGTGTTGAGCAAGTTTGTTGTGGAAAACCTCCTGTTTTGGGGTGAAGCTGGGTGAGGACTTGGGCACAATGACACAACTGGAAAACATTACACTTTGGAAGGATTCAGCAGGGACCGTTCTACCGGATCATCACAGTCCATGGCAGCAAGACCGGCTGCAGAGCCCCGGAGAGGGGCCGTCTCACAGGGCAGGACAGTCCTGAAGATGGCATGCCCACAGAAGCAGATGGCCAATGAATGAGACGCACCACTCAAAAGGGTTGTGCCAATGTTTCTGAAGGCCAGAACCACGTCTGAGCACGGCAGTCCCATTTTGAGTTTCGGGTCGAGTGCATTTTGAGTTCTGTTCCAGTTCTGGAGTTGGAACTGCAGCACAGGGAGAACAACAAACTTATCTTTCTCTGCTTCTGTCACTGGTCACTAATGGCTGTAAGAAGAGTCGGGAGGCCATCGTGTTGCATCACCTTCGCACCTCTTCACCTCTGCATCCCGAGCTGCACTGTAGCTCCCAACCCTGCACACCACCAGTTTTGTGCCTGCTTGAAGCCTTTGCCGGCCCCATTGTTGCGTGAGCAAGCCCCGTAATATGCGTCATAGTTGGGTTCAGCTATATTTCTCTTCTGTATATAAGTTTGCATGTCCCTCATCCAGATCAGTATCCCTAGACCGTCAGATATATACCATACTTATTGATTGTCCAATCTACCCTTATCCCCATATTTCATTGTAAACAAGTAAAAAAGACATAAAATGTCATAGACCCCGTTGTTTTAGTAATTTTGCTGCATACAGATAGCCCAAATTTATGTACAACTAAAATGGCCGCCAGTCTACCAGTCGGCCATCTTTGATCAGATCGCAAAATAAAGTGAGGGGAATATGTACGCCATCAAGTACTGTGATTGTGCCAAGTTTGAACAAAATCAGACCATGAATGTCTGAGAAATGGTTAGTACACAATTAAGTAACAAAATGGCCACCAGTCGGCCATCTTAGATCTGATGTCGAAAAAAAATGACGAGCTTATGTAAGCCATCATTCATGAGCTGTGTGCCAAGTTTGAAAAAACATCAGTAAACACATGTCCGAGAAATGGTCGAGGATAAGAAGAAAAAAAACCGAAAAAACGGCAAAAAAAAACTGGTGTTCGACACCGGTTTTTTGGGGGGATTTATTATATATATATATATATCAATGTCGAGGCTCGTAAAAGAGCAAACACACAGACTATAACAAGGGGAGCAGGAGAAGGAAGCACAAAACAGTGGGTAACAGAGACATGAGGAGATTGTGGAAGGGAGAGGGATGGGGGTGGGGAACATGGGGTAAACAAGATGGACATTACAGGGACTTTCAGGAAGGACAGCAGGAATTGAAGGAGGTGGGTTTGGGACAGATTAACGGGGTAGAAAAGATCGAGGATTTGGATGGGGACGATAAGAGGTGGTGGTGAACAGCTGTTTTGAAGATCTAGACTCTAGAGAGAAGAGTGGTGTTAGAAGAGAGTGTGGGAGTTTGTTCCAAAAGCACAAAAAAGAGAGGAATGAAAGAATAAAGGTGAGCAGTGATAATTGATTTTGGTAGTTTTACCAAAAGGGGGTTGCTGGTGGACCTGGAGCGCTCTGCGGAAATATGGGGGTGGGGGGGGGAAAGATTGCCAGCATAGCAGGGGGCGGGGCAAGTCCGGAGAGGAGACATGAGAAAACAGAAAGACCACTGGCCGAGAGGAGACGTTGAAGACAGTCGGCCATCTTGGATATGATTTTGAAAATGAAAAATGACGTGCATATGTATACCATCATGTTTTGTCTTTGTGCCAAGTGTGGATAAAATCGGTCCATACACGTCCGAGATATAGTTGCGGATGCGCACACGCACGCACGCACGGACACGAAAATCGAGACCGAATCCGTAAGCCCCCGTTTCGGATTAAGTCCAACTGGAGCTAATAAACACCATTTTGATGATAAGAAGCATTTTTCCACCGCATTGCGCCGCCAAGTTTTACCTCATTTGGGTGATCTTTTGGAAACATCAGTATTAAGTTATAGCAGTATTACAAACGTAGTTTCTAGATTCGGCTCAGAGCGGTCTGTGTTAATGCGCCCCTCTGACGCGACAATCGTTTAGAACAAAATAGTTCAACCTGAAAGGGCAAAAAAAGAAAGTACAAACACATCAATCTTTGTCATGATGGCTTTGTTCACACAAGTAAAAACTTTAATCTCATAAGACAATGCAATATTATAACTGACACAGTATAATGAAGGAGAGTATTTACATTAATGTGAGAGAAAAAAAGCAGAAAGTTATTTGAATAGTTATGTGTAATGTGACCTTCATGAAATCCTTGAACTCTCTTGCAATCAATTATGCTACGTTGTGGGTAGAACTGGTCTCCCTGCATAATTCTCAGCATGGTCCTGTCAAATCAGCACTATGCAGGGATCGGTGTTGCCAGATACCCAGATGGTAATTGTACTATGATCGAGGAATTAGTGGTTTCTAACAGAAAATGTCGACAGGAACTGGATGATCGAAACAATAGTTGTGCAATTTTCTGAGATGTTACTGAAATGTAACTCCCAGATACAAGCTTATGCATGATTTAGGGTGAATTAATTGACACTTAATAATTTTACATTTAGCTCTTACATGAGCCTCAACATTGTATCCAAATAAATAAATAAATAAAAAGAAGCAGCAAATCTACCTTTCCACTTTTCCCCAACCAAGCCCCTGACCCCCTCTCCAGTTCCTTCCTTCCCCGACTCCCCGCTAAACCCACCACACACACATTACTGATCCTTCACACCTCTCCTCAGCTTCTTCAGAGGATGAGGAGGAGGGTTGCAGCAGTCATTTTTCCAAATGGTGCTTACACACATCATTGACCTTTTGAGACATTCATTCTATTGTGACATCACTGGATGTCCTTATTCATTGGTTGTGAGCCCCATAATCACAGTATGTGTTTAACAGCAGCCCCGCTCGAAAGTGATTGGTTATTTGGTGTAAAACAGTGCCATTACAGACATCCTCATTTTGTGATTTAAGTGATTGCTTTGATCCAGGAAAATGCAGCCAGTGGTAACTTTTTCCCATGTGCATATTTGTTATATTTAAAAGTGAATGGAAAGAGATGCTTGAGAAGGAAACTGAGCTTTCCATTAAGTGCAAATTAGCTCCTCCAAGCTTTCTAATAGAAGAGATGGTATGTGGCATAGAAACATGACTGCAGACTTGGTACGACCATCTCCTTGAATCTATGTATTAAAATCTGGGTCTCCCAATCAAGATCGGGTTATTTAGACTTTAGTAAACCATCACGAAGATTGATGTTTAAAGCTGTAGCAAAAATTGACCTGAGAGTACACCACAGCAATGATGGGCCAAATGACCATATTTCCTTCTTTGCAGTCATTTTCTCCTCCTCCTCCTCATGTCGTTTTTTTTTTTTGTTTGATTTTCAGATGTACATGCATATGCATCGAGGATTTCCTTGTTTGGGGATGGTGGGTGGATATTTTGTGTGTGCCCATGACCTGACCCTGTTCAGGTACTGTTGCCGAGTGACTTTTGGCTGACTGCGTTTCCCCTCAACATTTTATGTTTGCAGGATTAATTAGTGTAATTGTGTAGATAGTTCAATAAATTAGCACAGTGTATACACATTTATGGCTGGTGTTGGCTTAATGTTTAGGGTGGCGGGCTTGGGATCCCAGTATCCTGGGTTCAAATCCCGCTCAGCTGTTGAATTAATACCAGGTGAGGTTAACTCGGCCTGTCATCTTTCCGAGGTCGGCAAAATGAGTACCAACTTCCTGGTATCCTGTGTCGGAGTGGTGACCCGTCCAGGAACCAGCTTGCTGGTATCATGTGTCGAAGTGTCGACCCGTCCAGGATTGTGCCCAATAGGCAAGGAAACTGCTTCGGCAGCACCAACGCTCTGCACAGAGTATGGTCCCAATGGATGGATGCACATTTGTTTTAGTGTAAAAAAGCAAAAAAAAAAAAAAACAGTCGAAAATCATTTGATTCTTGTTAGTTATCCTGAAAACCGGCAAGCCTTTCATCCTAAGGTTCCCACATTTACAGTATGTAATACAGTACCAGTCAAAAGTTTGGACATACCTACTCATTCAACGGTTTTTCTGTGTTTTTACTATTTCCTACATTGTAGAACAAGAGTGAAGACATCAAAACTATGAAATAACACAAATGGAATTATGACGTAACCAAAAAAGTGTTAAACAAATCAAAATATATTTTATATTTTAGATTCTTCAAAGGAGCCACCATTTGCCTTGAGGACAGCTTTGCACACTCTTGGCATTCTCTCAACCAGCTTCATGAGGTAGTCACCTGGAATGCTTTTCTATTAACAGGTGTGCCTCGTTAAAAGTTGATTTGTGGAATTTCTTTCCTTTTTAATACGTTTGAGCCAATCAGTTGTGTTTTTGATAAGGTGGGGTTGGTATGTATACAGTAAATAGCCCTATTTGGTAAAAGACCATTATTTTGTCTGTACTGTCACAGTCCATATTATGGCAAGAACAACTCAATTAAGCAAAGAGAAATGACAGTCCATCATTACTTTAAGACATAAAGGTCAGTCAATCCAGAAAATTTCCAAGAACTTTGAAAGTTTCTTCAAGTGCCGACGCAAAAACCATCAAGGGCTATGATGAAACTGGCTCTCATGAGGACCGCCACAGGAAAGGAAGACCCTGACCTCAACCCAATTGAGATGGTTTGGATGAGTTAGACCACAGAGTGAAGGAAAGGCAGCCAACAAGTACTCAGCATAGTGGGAACTCCATCAAGACTGTTGGAAAGCATTCCAGGTGACTACTCATGAAGCTGGTTGAGAGAATGCCAAGAGTGTGCAAAGCTGTCCTCAAGGCAAGAGGTGGCTACTTTGAAGAATCTAAAATATAAAATATACTTTGATTTGTTTAATACTTTTTTAGTTACTACATAATTCCATAATTATGTGTTATTTCATAGTTTTTATGTCTTCATTAAAATTCTACAATGTATAAAATAAAGAAATACCCATGAATGAGTAGGTTTGTCCAACCTTTTGTCTGGTACTGGATATATATATATATATATATATATATATATATATATATATGTTGCGAATTTGCGCCCGCGCGTGTGAAGGCACGTAACTCGAATCGCGGCACGTCGCCCACCGGACGGACAATTCAGTCGTGACCCTCTCGGAACAACGCCGGAGCTAGTACCGGGTGGGGTTTAACCCACCACGACCGTGCCAATTGCCACCCGCGCAGGATAGGGTTGCTCGCCAAATTCAATCTACCTAAGTACCTGCGCGAATGGTCGACCGGGCGATCGTACCACGCCACAGGCCGACTCCGGACACGAACCGCTTAAGCGGTCCGTTCCGTGCTACAGTGATAACCGAGCGGTTTTATCGTCGCCTCGACGTGTTCCATTAATTACCGGGATGTTGCACCCACTAGAACCCCTTACGTGAAGCACGGATGGAGAGTCAATTAAAAG
>CM068963.1:7128793-7145354 GCA_035128595.1 Eptatretus atami
AGGTGAGGTGTTTTTAATACGTGGATGTTTGAGGTGTTTTTAATTACGTGGAGTGAGTGTTTTGTTTTTTGATCATGTGATGTTTATATACGTTGTTGGGGAGGTGTTTTTATTCATGTGACGAGTGAGGTTGTTTTTAATAACGGGTGTTGAGGTTGTTTCTAATATGCTAGGTCGGTGAAGGTGTTTTTTATAATGTGGTGGTGAGGTGTCTTTTAATAACGTGGTGGTGAGGTGATTTCTCCTAAGGTGGCCGTGTGATGGTTGGTATTTTTAATAACGTGGTGTTGACGGTGTTTTCTAATAACGTGGCGGTGAGGTGTTTTTTATTTACGTGGAGGTGAAGGTTTTTTTATAATGTGATTGTTTTTAGGTAACGTGGTGGTGAGGTGTTTTTATAATGTGGCGGTGACGTGTTTTTTTACGTTGGGGTGAGGTTTTTTTTATGCCTCCGCCAAGGGTGCGGAGGCATTATGTTTTCCGGCTTGTTCCGTCCATCCCCCGTCCGTCGTCGTCCGTTTCGGTTCGTGCCGTCCGGATTTTCGTTTACGTTTTGATAATCAAGAAGCTGTAGAATTTAATTCAAACTTGGTAAAAGGTAAAGCTAAGACAGGGCAATTAAGGTGATTAGATTTTGGGCAGATGTGATAAAGAGTACAAGGGCATGGTCAGGTCAAACTCTGAAATTTTACTGTTACGCCCGTTTAACTCAAGACAATATTGGGACAGAATTAAATCAAGACTTGGTAACAAAGGTTAAAGTTAAGACAGGTTGATTAGTCATCTCGATTTTTTGGGCAGATATGGAAACGGTCAGGGGTCACAAGGTTCAAGGTCAACTTCTGAATTTTACTGTTTTATGCCCTACTCAAGAAATAAAAGACAGAATTTCATAAACTTTGTTACCAAATGTAAGTAAGAGTTCAATTTAACTGATTTAGATTTTGAGCCAGATGTCGGTAAGTCAGGTCAAGGTCACAGTCAATTTCTGAAATTTCCATGTTTACACCTAATCAAGAAATATGGACAGATTTCATCAAACTTGGTACAAAGGTAAAGTAGCAGGGAATTACTGATGGTAGATTTTTAGGCCAGATAGGATAAAGGTCCAAGGTCAAATATTGTCAAACTCAAGTGTTTGTCGCGGGAGAGCAGAGGCATACCGTCGACTGCACGCAGTCGAAGTCTAACTTCGTTAATTATGATGATGTTTTTGAAAAACGTGGTGGTGAGGTTGTTTTTAATAACGTCGGTAGGGAGTGTTTTTTTAATGTTGGAGTGAGGGTTTTTTATAACGTGGCGGGTGAGGTTTTTTATTGTTCGGGCAGTGTGAGGTTGTTTTTAATTACCTGGACGGGAGGTTTTTAAAATTATGTTGATGTTTTTTGAAGTTGGATGGTGAGTTTTGAGGTAGTTGTTTTTAATAACGTGGGGGGTGAGCTTGTTTATTTTATAACATTGGCCGGTGAGGTGTTTTTAATACTGGAGGTGAGGTTTTAAATTATGTGATGTTTTTTGAAAAGTGGGTGGTGAGTGTTTTTAATAACTGTGGGGGTTGAGATGTAATAATCATTGGCGGTGAGTGTTTTGAATACGTGGTGGTGAGGTGCTTTTTCATATGTGGGCAGTGAGTGTTTTTAATGACGTAGCATGGTTGAGGTGTTTTAAAAGTGGGTGCCTGGTGGTGAGTTGTTTTTTAATAACGCTGGTAGGTGAGGCTTTTCTTATTTTAACATGGTGGTGAGGTGGTTTTTTAGACGTGTCGGTGAAGGTTTTTTAAATATTATGATTGTGAGGTTTTTTTAATATTATGATTGTTTTCACAACGTGGGTGGTGAGGTGTTTTTTTTAATTAATGTGGGCCAGTTGTGAATATGGTTTTTCATAATTGTGTGGCAGGCGTTAAGGTGTTTTTTAATACGTGGTGTTGAGGTTGTTTCTTAAATGTGGCGGGTTTGTCCGACTGCAGGCCGATGTGTGGTGATAAGGCGAGGTGATTGCGAGCCGAATCCACGCTAAGTGTGTCGTATATTTTATGAATATTGACCTGAAAAAAAAAAAAATCTGCCAGCTCAGGAATTCATTATTTTCAAGTTAGAGAGGAAAGCCTGGGCCTGACGTTTTGGAGAGCGTCTTTAGCTCTCCGTTTCCTTCAGAGCAGTTTAGCAGTTATGAAAACGGTCTTACATTTCAAAATTCAGTTTTGATATTATTATTGTCCTGTGTGCATTGTGCCTGCCATGCCTGATTTTAGCTGTCATCACGAGCAATGGCTGTTATTGAGGATGGGTTGATAGGGAGGGAACAGATTTTGGATCAGCATGTTGGCTTCTGAAATTGGAAGCCTGTTGTCAGAGTGTTGTCGTGGGCCTGCAATGTTTACTACGTTGTTTCTCGGTAGGGCTTGGTAAGTTAGGTTGAGGTCAACATGGCTGCTTGACTCGAGTGGTTCATCAGACCACCATGCCCTTCAATAAACCTCGATGGCTTGCCTGGAGGGGCCATCCGATGACTGTGGCTGTTCCCACTTTGAAGGTTGTGGCTGCAGAGTGTATCTGTTGTGTGGGGCAGATGCAATGGAGGATGTGTCCTGTCTGGCTTCCACGCATTGTGTTCAGCCGTTCTGTGGCCAACCTTTTCCCCCTGTTTGCCCACACAGTGGACAGTTGCAAGTACATGACAGGGGATCATAAAACAGTCTTGGACGTCTGTTCAAAATCTGTCTCTTTTATCTTTCAGTTTTGGTAACCAATGTGCTGAAGAGTAGAGTTACAGTAGCAGTTTGGGTTTAGTGGCGCAATGCCAGACACCCATGGGGGCCGGCTGCAGGCAACTTGGCAAAGTTTATCAGCATGCTTGCCTCTTTTGATGTAGGGTACTAATGACTTGTTTTGGGTGAGATACACCTGCAACAACTGGTCTTTTTTTGCTGCATTCCTTGATTAATTATGGTCGGGACAGGTCGGGGATAGGTGGGATAGCGGTTGGAATAGCAGCCACTTTTCCAAACTTTCGGATTTTCGCCTGTTCGTCGAATCTCGCCCAATTACCACAAATTGGTTGATTTAGTGTGGTCAGTTAATGTTTGCCCACATTCATCTCTGAACAACAAAGGGGTGTGCCAGTGTCTGCATTCCAGTATCTTTGTCTGTGTGTTGTGGGCTGCGGTATACTGTTGAGGCCTATTTTTGCCATCTGGTTCCTGCGAGAGTTAAGACATCAAGAATGCTACTTTAGCCTTCTTTTTCAACTTCGACAAGGTGAATTTAGAGCTCAGGTGACCCCGAGTTTAGGTGGGTGCGAGAAGTTTTGTGTTGGTATCGGCCTTTATGATCACAAATGTCTCATCTACCATTACCGTCGCCGTTAACTGTGGGCCTGTGCTCATCAATCGACGGGTGGGCATTCTCAAAGGCTTCGCATTGACGAGCTACTGCCACGAACACCGATATCGAGTGACCCATTGGTGTTGCCGCGTTGTGATGACTACACTTTCCATTGCCACCATCCATCCATTCGGCGGACCTACTCTGTTGCAGAGCATTGCGTTGCTGACCTAGCAGTCTCCTTGGCTAGTTGGACACAATCCTGGAAGGATCACACGCTACCAACACAGCGATCACCAGACGAGCTTGGCATTCATTGCCGACCTCAGAAGGATGACAGGCGAGTAACCCACCTTGCGTATTATTCCAACAGCCAAGTGGAGATTTGAACTCAGGATCCTCTAGAGTCCAACCCCCCCTCTAGCCAATTAAGCGCAAACACCAGCGCATACACTTCCAGATTCGAAGGAAAGTAATTGTGTTACAATTTAGATGTGGGTGTGGAGGGTACATTGGCATTCCTCTCGATGCATTTCCTGCATCTCGGACTTTGGAGTGTGATGTTAGAACGGACAAGAAGGAGGATCGTTGAGCAGAGTCGGCCACATCCCATCCATCAATCCATTGGGACCCATACTCTGTGCAGATTGCAATTTGGTTGCTGTTAAGGCAGCTCCTTGGCTATGGCACAATCCGTGGACAGGTAGCAACTCCCGACACAGGATTAACCAAGCAAGCTTTGGCACTCTTTTGCCGACTTGGGAAGATACAGGCAGAGCACCCACCTGGCTATTTAATTCACAGAGCTGCGAGTGGTTTTTTTTTAACTCAATATCCGAGGATCCCAAGCTCCATGCATCCCAACCATTTTAAGCCCCACCAGGCAAAGAGATGGCCACAGGGTTTGCCTTAATGGCTCCACTTTGATATTTGGAGGAGGTTTATTGGAGGCACGTCAAATGGTTTGTTGTTGTAGGCTGTGCTGGAGAGTATGGAGAGATGGTGTGTTATAGTTGATCTGATTTTTGGCAGTGTATGGGCCTCAGTTGGTATGTGCCATGTTCTATTTGGTGTCGTGTGTTGTGTGTGCTGTGTGTGTGTGGATGTGTGCTGTTGTGCTGTGTGTCGTTTTTTGCTGGCATCGTTGTGTGTTTGCTTTTTGAGTTGATGAATTGTTGTTAGGTTTGGGTGTGTGGTTCGGCTTTGGTTGAGTTGCCTCCAGTATGTATTTTTTTGGTTAGCTGTGGATTCTCGGAGTGGAAGCTGTTGTATTTTGTTCGTTTTTGAATTTGTCTGCTTCCTGCTAGAGTTAGGGGAACACCAGTCAGCGGGTAGTATGGATCCAAGCTGCACTTGACAATGCATTGTGGAGGCATAGTATGAAGGCACACCAACTCGGTAAACCTAACTGACGCCGTATCGAGGAAGGATTTGAAAAAGAGGAAGGGGCCGACAAACGGCATGTGCGTGGACCTTCAAGCGGAAAACGAACCCGCGTCTGCGAGGCCGTAATTATGTTGCCCAGGTGAGAAGGGTTTAAAATTGCGATATATATATCATTATAGATATATTTATATATTATATACATTTATATATATATATATAGTATATATATAGTATAGATATATGTATATATAAAAGCCTGAGTTTTTGGCCAGTGGTTTAGGGTGGTTCACGGCTTGGGATCCAGAGGTCCTGAGTTCAAGCCCCGTTGGGCCTGAATATACCGAGGAGCGTGGATGACTTCAGCCTGTCTTCCTTCGCATTACCCCCCAATACTCCCCCAATCACCCCTGCTCGCGAGGTCGCGGCGAAATATGAAACAGTGTGGGGGCCGGTTGTATACCACCGGGTTTAAAATAGGAGTTCACAAAATTGTGGACGCCTATCCCCTGTTCGTAAGAGGCCGACCAGGGTCTGCGTCAGGATGGACAATCCGGCGTAAACAAAAACAGAGTGTTGCCAACATCACTATGCGGATCCATACGGATGATGCCGCAGTGTGGGAACCTTAACGGAGCACGGGGAGTTGGACAACCCCGCGGAAAGGAAGACTATATAGTATATATATAAATATATATATATTATATATATTGTTGCGCTGTGGAAATTTGCACTACACCATAAAGGTCCTCAGATCAGTTATGACGATAAGTATATGTGTAGTTAGATTTCCCACCGTTGTTTAAAGGGAATTTCCGTGTTCACAGGGCTGTGATCCTTTGAGTTAGCCGTTTTTCTTTTCTCTATCATTATTTGGCCCATCATCCCCAACAACCAGATCGCCACCACCAACACCATCCCCAAACCACCACAGCAAACCCCCACCACCTTCGCCTTTCTCCCTCCACTACCATCAACAAACACCACCCGCAAACAAGAAGTCCCTCTCCACCAGACGTTAACACCCGACCAGTTCGCGCGCTGTCCAAAGCCCGTTCGGTGATTTTTACCACTCCAGACATTTTTGAACAGAGAAAAGTGAACTACGATTAAACCCGAACGTCGTGCCATTGGTTGTGAATGGGATCCTTTTGAAGGAGAAGTCGGATCAGGAATCATACACGCCAACTTTTCATCCGTCCAATGGCTGAGCATCAGGTGCCGTAGCCCCGCCTCCAAACCCGATGTGATCCTCAAATTTGCATATGAACTCCTTTTCAGGACGATCATGCATACACGCATCGGTTCGGCGGACAGAACCCGGCGACCGCGCATCACAATCGGCTGGTCGGCAAACGAAGCCCGTGGCAGACGGACTCGATGCATTAAACGCATCGGTTTCGGCGGCGACAGAAGGCCCCGCCAAACCGGCATACAACAGCTTTCTGGTGGCGAACAAGACCGCGTTGACGGACTCGATCTTACACCCATCGCTCTGGGACAACCCCAAAAACGCACACACACATGTGTCGCGGAACGAACCGGCTCGCGACGGCTTGTGTGGCATTACACCTCCAATTCATCCGAAGGGTTAAAGCTGAGCTACAGGCAGAGCTTGTGGTTATTTCACACTACGCTTCGCGCAGTCACGCTGACAGGTGCGAGCTTTATAATTCCTACTCACTCGCTGCCTTCAGGGGTCACGCTGACAGGGCGAGGCCCTGGTGATTCCAACCAGGTACGCTTTCCAGAGGTCGAAGGTCATAGGTCGGGGGTTGGATTTTTCCACTCCCCCGGCCTACTACAAGGGCAGCACAACGGAGCTCGTGGTAGACGGGGCGCAGACGGGGACGGTCGATGGAGAGGAAGCATCTTCGAACGAAGCTCAGGTCGAGTTGAGGGCGAGAGGGCGAGTTTCTGAGTGGAGCAGGGACGCGGAGAAGGGCTCAGAGGCAAGCCAGAGGGCTGAGTGGGGACCACGCCGGAGAAGGGGCGTTGTGGAGGCCACAGCCAGGAGGAGTTTTGGCCGGAGCCAGTGGCGTCCAGAGCGCCAACTCGCTGAAGGGAGCGGCAGCAGTTCCCTATCCCAAACCGAGCTTTGCGCTGAGAGAGCGCGGATAACCCCCGTCTCGCCAGGAGGGCATCGACATTGCTAAAAGAGCATCAACAACCCTCCCCATACCGGGCATCAACAATCCCCCCCCCATCCGTGCTGAGAGAGCGCCGGTAACCCTGTCCGTTCCCCTCCCAACCGTGGTGCCGACTGTGAAACACGTGCTGCGCGGAGAACGCCGGAGAGAGCTCACCGGCCACGCCGGGGCCACGTAGTCAGGCGCGGCTACGCTGACATTGCGGCTTGCCGCATCGCGCCACGAGGGTGCAGGTAAGACCCTTCGGTCTCGTGGACCTGGCCGCTCATCCAGGTTCCACGTATATTTGGTCCACGGACCTGTCTGCCACCTTGTCTTTGAGGGTGGTTTTTCTTTCCTTTTGTGTAAGTGCATGGGTGGCGCCATCTTGTAAAGTAAACCTGTTTAAGTATGTGTGAATAAATATTCGCTTGTAACTCTTCAATTGCTTTCACTGTGTTACTGTTCTTACGTGCATGATTTACTGTATGGCTGTAAATACGTGCCTTGTCGAGTGTGAAATAAATGTGCTTGTTGAACTGTTCCCCGTTTCGTTGCATCCTTTCCCTTGTTTGAAAGTTCCATCTTGCATCACGGAAGGAATTGGTAGAAGGGTGTAAGCACCCAGTAAAATAGAATCACATCCGTCGGGGCAGCGATAACAGCCGCTCGGTTATCACCGAACACGGAACGGACCGCTTAAACGGTTCGTGTCCAGGCCGGCAGCGGCGAGGTACGATCGCCTGGTTAACTACTCGCGCAGGTACTTAGGTAGGTCGAGTTTGGCGAACAACCCTATCCAGCGCGGGTGGCCAATTGGCACGATTGTGGTGAGGTCGAAAGACCCACCGTGACTAGCTCCCGGCGTTGTTCCGGGGAGGTCACGACTGAATTGTCCGTTTCGGTGGGCGACGCGGTCGCGATTCGAGTTACGTGGCCGATCACACGCCGGGCGGGCCAGAATTCGTAACAATATATATATATTATATATATATATATATATATATATATATATATATATGTTGTTGTTCGTCTTTCGGCTGCCCCGTTAGGGTCGCCACAGCGGATCATCCGTTATGATCCGCATACTGATTTGGCACAGGTTTTACGCCGGATGCCCTTCCTGACGCAACCCTGGTCGCCTCTTACGACACAGGGATATGGATTGGGTTTCGCCATGACTCCGGGCTGCCCTACACCCTCTCACAGCGCGCCCAAAGCAGAGCTCCCGTCCTCAAGCGATCCTCCACCCAAGCCTCCGAGTAGCCGGATTACAGGCGCACGCCACTACGCCGGTATATATACATACATATATATATGTATATATATATATATATATAATGTATATATATATTCATGTCAATGGCTGAACTAACGTCGAGCTCATTGCGGAGGAGGTTAAAATCCCCGGATGTACCGAACGGTTTTAACTCTGTGGAGACGTTCCGAATGGTGGTGAACTAAGCACAAGCGTTGTGAGGAGAGACCACGAGCACCTTATTCTGGGTAAAACCAATGGTTATTTCCTGTAACACAAACAAATAAAAAGAACCAGGGAATGGTGGAATCGCGAAGGAGACGACGGCAAGTTCAGACGGAAGGAAGGGAATACAAGAAATAAATAAATAATTATGGACAATGAGGTAAAAAACAAATCTTAAAAAAATCTAAGGCACTTCACTCCAGACTCAATCGCAGATGGGAAGTGAAGAAATCGGAAACTCAGCTCTGGTGGTAGCCGGGGAGAAGGATGGGCCTGGAGCAGCCACGAGCAGGCAATGAGGAGGATGAGGAGCTGATGGCAGGATGATGAACAGGCACAGGGTGAAGGCAGGAACAAGCACAGGGCAGGGCAGGCAGGCAGGCAGGCAGGATGATCCTCTAGGAGCTGTCTCCTTTGCACTCTTTTTTCCCCTCAGAACGAAGTAAGCCAATTAAAAGCAGGAGCAAGAATACGGGAGCCAGCCAGGTATGAAGTGAGCCAAAGACGAAGCAAGCCAAAAGATGAAACAGCCAGCGATGACGTAAGCCAAAAATGAAGTAAGCCAGCGATGATGAGCACCTCAGGACATGCACCCTGAACAAGCCCTCGTGACCCTCTATCAAGGCGCTTCTTCCTCCCACTCTTTCTCCATGATGGAACTCTGGTGTGTCCATTCTCTCCTTCCTCCCAAGGCCCTTCTCCCTAATCTCGATCCTCTATGCTTCTTCTTCACACACCAGTCTTCCTGCATGCTGGGAGCTCTGATGAGTATTTCTCTCCACCCTTTTCATCCTCCTGGGAGGAGTCATCCTCTGGGTCGCCCACCCATGGGGCAGCCCCAATAAAAATAAATCCATTGCCTGCTTCTTGGTCTTACAGCAGATTATGCTGCCGTGGCCAGCATACATTGGCCAGACAGATTGTGACGGCCTTTTCACACACTTGTGACGCATCTGCCTTTTGTGTCGGGAAGTCCTCACCTGGCCCCGCTCACAAACAAGAGGTGTTTACATCCAATATTATCCTGACTATTCCGTCTACAAATTACATACACTGCCTCCTCAGAATCACATTTAACAACACAACTTATTTGACAGGTACCTGTAATGCCAATACCACATACTCAAATCACATGGACCGGACCATGTTACACTTACCACAGTCGAGCTATTGATCTCACCCCCCTCCCACCCCCCCCCCCCCCTTTCCCACAACAATGTAACAGTATTCTCTTATTAAGCTTGAATGTTATGGTATCAAGGTTATCACTCTGCAATGGTTCATTCTTATCTCAATTATCGTCAACAATTCACGACGGTTAGTTAACAAGTGTGATCCAGCTGGAAATCCATTCCACATGGTGTTCCACATGGCTTGATCTTCTCCTTTTCCGACTCTATGTTCATGGACTTACTTTCTTCTTCTTCTTCCCTTTTTGCAATTTATATTATTCAAAGATGCTATCATGATCATATACTCCATTAAAATTCTAGACTCACTGGTCTGACTCCATCTCCTTCATCACGAAAACTTTCTCACAACACCCTAGTTTTAGCTAGATTAGGTAATTTCTACCTCAACCACTATAATTTATCTTCACAAACCACCTAGTTTACCTGACCTCATCGAGTGTAATATTGTGGCTACAGGATTGATGGGCTGAATATCCTCTCCACCTGTATCTAATTCCTTGTTCCTTGTGTGTAACTTGTTCTTACCTTACACTCACAGGTCATACTCCATGAATATGAGATTTTATGATCCTGTCTTTGGAACAATGTTAACGGAGGCAGTGAAAGCCGTTCATGAAATAATTCACATCTTCCTTCAAGAACTCTCTCATATCCCAATATGTAAGTTAAGAGCATAAAAATATTCCGTGATGATGTTCTCTGTGCCACACGATTGTGAATTGTTTTTGTTTTTTACCCCTTGGGTCTTCCACCCCACGGGGTCTAAGCGCCGCTCGTGTTCTCTCTTTTCTGTGTACGGTTCATTTGAACGTCTATTTCTCCATTATTCGTGAACAGAATTCGATGAAAATTGACAGACAATACTCAGACCATATGTACAAGGCGTTAACTGAGCCCAAAGTGCGATTGCGGCCCTTCGGGCCGAGGAACGGCCCATTTGGCCCATTTTCTAAAATTGTTATTTATCGGTTATTAGTGGACAGAACCGAACCAAACTTGACAGGTATATTCTGAAGACCATTCCCCAGGCAAATACTGAGCCCAAAGTGCGATTCCGGCCATTTGGGCCAAGAAATGGCCCTTTTGGCCCATTTAAATTATTTTTGTTATTTCTCGTTATTCGTGGACAGAACCGAACCAAACTTGACAGGTATATCTAGAGACCATTCCCAGGCAGTAACTGAGCCCAAAGTGCGATTCCGGCAATTTGGGCGAGAAATGGCCCTTTTGGCCCATTTGAAAAAAAATGTTATTTCTCGTTATTAGTGAACGTAACCAAACAAACTTGACATGTATATTCTAGACGAGCCATTCCCCAGGCATTAACTGAGCCAAAGTGCGATTCCGGCCATTTGGCCGATAAACGGCCCTTTCGGCCCATTTTCTTAAAATTTTATTAAAAAAAACCAATAACTAAATGCGCTGGTGATGTCCAACACAAATGAAGTCGCAAATAATGATATGAAACTAGCCTCACTCTTGTGAGGTGTTCTGGTTTCTTTTTCTGATGCGATGAAAATTTTACCAAATTTAAAACTACCTGTTGTCCGTGCTATTGCTCACCTAAGAGTTGTACGAATGAACTGCCACGGGGTATTTCGCAATTCGAACTTGTTATTTTTACTTACACTTTTTTTTTGTACAGCGAGCATGGAAATGGAAATAAACTGAACTGAAACAGAGGTAATGAAGACGAGGGTCACTCACTGAGCAGTGCTTCACAACTGGTGTGCCCTGAGGAAGTCCCTAACGCGCTGCGGTAATTTTGCCATTGGAGTTAAATAAAGAACATCACGGGTTTATTAATTTTATAGTACTGTTGTATTCTAGATTTCATGATGGTACGAACAAGCTAAACGGGTTCAAATTAAAACTTCAGCAGTTGAAAGAGGAAATATGATTGGGCTCACTGGGTATGTTCAAATGGACCAGTAACACCATCCTGAAAAAGAACAACTGCTGAATGTGGTGGCAAAATATCTGGGCCTGCTTCATGACAAACTTCAGCAGGACTTCAAGTGGACCAACATTGAGCATATGACTGGGTTGGTGATCCTTTCGCTCCATCTGCAGAGGCATCAGTCAAGAAGGTGTCTCTAAAGGTGTGAGAGGGATTCATAGACCTCAGCGCGTCCAAACTCTCAAACTTGAGTTCAGGGAGGTGCCTCGAGACCATTTCGGCTACAGTTTTAAAAAAGAGCATCCAACCATCTCTGATTGTGCCGTTGATGTAGTTTGTACCATTTTCAATAACATACCTTTGTCAATGAGATTCTCACATTGACACTTATTGAGAACAATGAGAGGTCACATATAAAGAGCCTGGATCAGGACCTCATGTAATTCTTTCCAGTAGAAAGCCGAACAGTAAGTGCATCTGATCCTAATATGGTGCAAGTTTCTCACTCGTTGCAACTGACAGTCCGGGAATTCAATTTCTCACGTGATTGCTTCTGGGAATCGTTTTAAATAAATTATTTCACTGCCCATGATGGCGCTAGACTTCGACGCGCCACAAGGGCCGAAGTAATCGCGATCCCGAACAGGGCTGGAAAGCCAGTGATGTGACGCGATCCCCGGGATCCCTTGTAGCCTCCTGCATACTTGCCGCACCTAAGTCCTAGCCTCATTGAGGAAGGACCGGACACTGGTGTTGGTGCGAAAGGGTGATCATGATGGCGCAATACGGTTGATTTTTTCGCATCCTCTACCGGTCCCCAAGTCATCCTTTTTACGGACCTCACCTCTGCGACTGACCTTCCTTTTGACATTTGTAAGGCCGTTGGTTGGGGGTGGCGGAGGGGCTGCATCTTCCGGATTGGATGACTCAGGTCAAGGTTCTCAGCCTTGGGCCAGAGATGGTAAAGTGACACAATGGTGAAGAGGCGGTCAATCACGGGAGGTCTAATGGGCCTCCACTTTCTTGGACGATTCTCAACGGTATTCACCTCTGGTGGGCACAGTCGCAATAACATCTGTGAGATGAGCCGTAGAGCACATGGATGATGATGAGTGCACGAATCCCTCAGCATTTATGGATCTGCGGGACGACCTGGTCAGTGTCTGGTCTCCATCGGTAGTAAACTACACTGAGGCAGTCACCTTTCCGGGTGCCGCTTCTCTGCAGGTGAGCACCTCCGATGAGCGCATCTCGGCTATTCCTCAAGAGAGGTTTTCTCGCGCACACTGGGAGCAATGGCCAACTCCAGAGGTCTCCTGTAGAGTTCGACAGCAGGGACGACCTGGTCGCTGTCTGGTCTCCATCAGCGGATGAGAAAAATCTTTAATGACACATTTGAGAGAATTGTTTTTGAAAAAGATTAAGTTTGTAATCCCTTTGGTAGGTTAAATGAATGAGGATTTTCTTTCAAAATAAACTTCTAATTAGTTCATTATCGTGAGGTGTGCCGTGAGGATCGAGCAAACTCGAAATGTGCCGTGAAATAAATTTTTTTAAAGGTTGAGAAGTGGTGCCCCAAGAGCATGGGAGTCAGGGGGGTTTGACCATCCGGGGCCACCCTGGCATAATTTGCTGGACATGAATGAACGTCACACTCCATTCCTTTGCTCCCGATTTCTCGGTGATTTTTTTTTCTTCTCTCAACGCGACTTCTCTCCCCTCTCGGTGGCTCCTTGCATGTTCCTTTGCACCTTTCTTTCTTTTTGATCCCCACACTTGATCTGTAGCCTGTCTTGTGGCCAGTGTGCCCCGTGCATACCAGCGATAAATTAGGAGGTTTTATATCAGAATCAAAGAGAGATGGAAAATGGAGAGGCATCGGCTTTGAAGAACTTGAGGTTTTAAAACTGTAGGAGTTTCTTTCTTAGTTTGGCCAGACAAGACTATGCACACGCAGGTCGACATAGACACACTCGTTAAATGTCCACTACATTTTTACACAGAGACAACCTGGGAACACACACTTCCACATAAACCCAGTTAGGAAATTCCATGTACCATTGTCACCTCAAAAATATTTCCCTCCACCAACGAAGGTGAAGGAGGTTTTGTTTTCACCCCTTTACGTCTGTTTGTCACTTTCAAAATCGAAGATTTTTCATGTATATTGGTCAGTCGATTTTGTTATTCTGTCTGTCTGTCTGTCTGTCTGGATGTTTGTCTGTCTTGTCTGTTTATTGCGACAAGCCACAATTTTAACGATATTCACAGAAACCTTCACCAACTGGTAGAGTTTGTCATATGGAAGAAAGCCGATTGTTTTTTGAAGTGAAAAGGTCAAAAGGTCAACATAGGCCAAAGGTCAACAACTAAGGTGGTGTTTCTAAAATCCTCAATTTTCATCCGATTGACTTGAAATTTGAAGAAGATTTGCAAATCAGGTCACTGAATTCAACCACCAACATTTTTGAGGTCAAATTTGTTTATGGAGTTTGCAAGTATCATCCTCGTACAACGTCTTTCTTGTTCTCGATTTTTCAAAATATATTGGTATTTCGATTTTGTTTATTCTGTCTGTCTGTCTCTGTTGTGTTTGTCGCCACAGGTCACAATTTCAACCGATCTTCACGAAACTTCACCAATGGTAGAGTTTAGCATTAGGAAGAAGCCTGTAGTTTTGAGGTCAAAGGTCAAAAGGTCAACAACGAAGGTGAGATTTCTAAAATCCTCAATTTTCATCCGATTGACTTGAAATTTGAAGAGAATTTATATTTCAGGTCACTGAATTCAACTAGCCAATTACTTGTGAGGTTAACGGAGACCAAAAGGTCATCATAGGCCCAAGGTCAACAACTAAGGTGGTATTTGCAAAATCCTCAATTTCATCCGATTTGAACAGACTTGAAATTTGAAGAGGATTTATATTTCAGGTCACTGAATTCAACTCGCCAATTACCTTTGAGGTCAACATGGACCAAAACGTCAACATAGGCCCAAGGTCAACAACTGAGGTTGTATGTTTAAAATCCTAAAATTTTCATCCGATTGACTTGAAATTTGAAATAAGTTATTTTTCAGGTTAATTAATTCAACGAGCTAATTACTTTTGAGGTCAACATCCACCAAAAGGTCAGCATAGGCCCAAGGTCATCAACTAAGGTGGTATTTCTAAAATCCTCAATTTTCATCTGACTGACTTGAAATTTGAAGAGAATTTATATTCATGTCAATGAATTCAACCAGCCAATTATTTTTGAGGTCAAAATAGTCCAAAAAGTCAACATAGTCCCAAGGTCATCAACTAAGGTGATATTTCTAAAATCCTCAATTTCATCGATTGACGAGAAATTTGAAGAGGATATATATTTCAGGTACCTCAATTCAAGCAGCCAATTATTTTTGAGGTCAACATCGACCAAAAGGTCAACAGAGGCCAAGGTCCACAAATAAGGTGTTATTTCCAAAATCCTCAATTTCATCCCACTGAATTGAAATTTGAAGAAGAGTTGCACATTTGGTCAATTAATTAAACCACTAATTATTTTTAAGGTCAAATTTGTTTTATGTATTTTGCAAGTATCGTGCTCTGCACGACGTCTTCTTATGTTTGTTGTTTTGTTTGTCTATCTGTCTGTTTGTGTGCAGGATATCTCAAAAAGTGTGGATGGATTCAGATTTCATTTGTGGACAGGTTCGGTGTGTGCCAAGCATGAACTGATCGATTTGGGAAAGATCTGGATCCGGAACAGGATCTGATAATTTTTAAAGTGATTCTTCAACCATTGAGAGAAAGGGCCAAAAGCGATAATAGTACCGATAGCATGATATTTAAAAAATGTAATGGGCCTGTTATGTTCTTGTGGACCAGGCATTGCGTGGCGGAGGTGTGCGCTCTCCCGAATGCCCTTCTAGTTTTGTTTGTCAATTTGTCTGATTGTGTGCAGGATATCTCAAGAAGTGTGATGAGACTGGATGAAATTTGGTGGACAGGTTCGGTGTGTGACAAGGACGGACTGATTAGATTTATGTGAAGATCCGGATCCGGATAGACAACTAGAATTTAAAAAGTGATTCTTCACCATTGAGAGATCGGCCAAAAACGATAGAAAGCACGATATCTCAAAAAGTTGTGGACGGATTTGAACGAAACTTGGTGAACATGTTGGGTGTGTGACGAGGAAGAATGATTCATTTTTGGTGAAGATCTGATAAAAAATTTTTACTGATTCTTCACCATTGAGAGATCGGGCCAAAAACATATATAGCACGATATTTCTAAAATGTTATGAGCCCGATATGTTCTCCCTGGATCAGGCATTGCAGAGCGGAGGTAGGCGCTCTTCCGAATGCCATTCTAGTTTTTATTCATGTACTGCTAACAAAACTAAGAATATGATTGCACTGAATGGTAGCTGGGCCTGGGATTGCAAAAGTTGCTCTGAAGTTTTATTATCTTGCACAGGATTAAGGATTCCTCAAAATATCATTGGCAGAATAAAAGTATGCAGACAGTTTTTTAATAAAGTGTTGACTCCTCATGGATTTGATTAGAAAATGAGAAAGCTTCACCTGAGGGAGTGATGACCTGTATTGTCGGAACAACAAGGATGTTTCTGGCACAGCTGTGGTTGACACCAATTGAAAAGCAAATTGGAAGCCTTTGCAAGAGGATAGGAGTATGCGGTCGAAAATCGATTGGAATAATGGACAATATCATTGTCATCCAATAAAGAAAGCAATCTCCCCAAATGGCCCTTGTGCCTGCTTTGAGGTTTCAACCCGAATCCCTGATCGAACTGGTGGCAGAAACTATTATCTTGGCAGCAGGTGTTTGGATTATTGATGGAGAGTTGATGTTTGGCAGGTGTTTGGATTATTGATTGAAGTAATCAAGATGCTGAATCCATGTACAGCTATAATATGCTCAACTAATACTTCTCCCTTCTTGAAAAATCTCCGACATGCCAACAGGCTATTGAAAAAAAAATTGACAAAAAAGCCAGCACATGGACATAGTGTGGGACTGAGATGAACAAGTCACATTCGCCTTGATCTTTCTCGGCAAACCACTCATCTAAGTTGGCCTCACGCACGACTGGGCATCCTCCGCAAAGCCTTTCCTTGGCACACCTGAACTCTTAACTACT